>QXEO01000553.1:15712921-16298695 GCA_007115705.1 Dactylis glomerata
TTCCACGCCTCGATGATGTCAGACTTGATTGTTGACGCACATGATGTTGCGAGGTCCGAAAGCCACCCCACATCATCTCCCCCCGCTTCAAAGAACGTCGTCCTCGACGTTGACTCAACATCATCATGTAGGGGAGGTAGATGTAGGCGATTGTACTTGGAGTGCACCATGTGGTCGTACTTGCGAAGATCGGTTTGGCAACTCTTCCATGTTCCTTCACCTTCCATGAGGCCTACAGAGGTCACAAGCAAAGCAAAACAACACTCAAAGAGTAGCCAATTCTTGAAGTTTATGACATGAGTTCGTGAGTAGAAGGAGGTCACCTTACAAAGTTGTTGATGTGCTCTCGTTGGAGAAGTTGTTGATTGAAACCACTCGCGGGAGCGCATCCACCAATAATATCCATGTGTACCTATGCACAATAAAGACCAAGCAAAGTATGTGTGTGCGTGATATGGGAGCATATCATCAAGGACATGTCCATTCTTGATCACAACACAATTAGCACAACACAAGTATAATAAACGGAATGCATATGCAAGGTCTATGTGTAAGCAAATTGTTTCAACATCTTCCAAATGTGGGAACACAAAAACTCCATCAAAATTTGAGAAGACCATGGTGTCCATCTCATGGTGAACGATATGCATATTATTGCGCTCAAGGCTTTGGAAAGAGCAAGTAGTCAACAACCTTGAAGCAATAAGAGGAGCGCTTGGCAAAAACACATAAGGCAAGATGTCAAAAGCATCATCAACATGTGTGCAAACAAACCATAGGAAAGAACAAGTTTTCATCGAGTTTGTTGCAACACAAGTCATATTCATCCACAAGTAGAAAAAGATATCGTTATCACAAGTGGTTATGCATCCGAACCAAAAGAAAGAGCAATTTGTTAACTTGTTGGATGCAACACCAATGAACTCAAAACGGTTACACATGTGACAAGTCATGACCAATATAGCAATGTGGTTGCACACAAAACAAGAGAAGGAGAAATCATTCAACATGTATGTTGCAACACATAAAGCATCAATGTTCAAAATCATGGGAGCATGATTGTCACAAGTGGCACCAAAATCATCAACATGCTTGCAACGAAACCATATGGAAGAGAAATTTTTCAACATGTTTGATGCATAGCATGTGAACGGTATACGAGCGGAGTTTGAGTTTGAACTCACAAGTATTATGCTCTCAAGAGCTCTTTTCGCCAACTCGTGCTCAATCGAGGTTGACGTTGTTATCCGCGTACCTACACACACAAAAGATATCCAAAACAATGTGTGTGCATGGTAGATGAATACATCATCCATCATGATGCATCTCTTTATTTGCACAACACCATTAGCCTCAAGCAAGATATCATAATATTCATGGTGATTATGCAAAGTATATGTGGGAACATGCGTATCATGCGCAAATGCAAAATCTTCATTAGTTGAGAAAGCTATGGGGGCCTTCTCATAGTCAAACATAATAACATTATTGCAAACCAAGCATTGGAAAGAGCAATTGTTCAACATTTTGGTTGCATTAATGGAAGAATATTGCAAGCATTGGGCACAAAACATATTCACAATTTTATCCTTGTTGTCGACAAACCTAGGGAAAGAGCAATTGTTCGGCAAGGTTGTCACAACCAAAGTATCATTGTCCTTATTGCAAGCAATATATGGGAAAGAGCAATTGTTCAACATATTGCATGCAATAGGCGATAAAGTGAAGCACTCATAGCTTAGCATCTTCATGGGAATCATGGCATCACCAACACCTATGTTGTTACCTTTGTTGTCGCACTCCTTTGATGTAGGTGTTGTTGAAGTAGGTGGCTCCATGTTGTCGACATGCTCATCATCTTCTAAGCATGGTGTATTATCATCAAGTGTATGCACCATGTACATCTTGTCCAAGGTTGGCGTCGCTTCATCCATGGGATCTATTGCAACATGAGAAAACACACTCAAGGTAGAGGGTAAGTTGTTAGAAATCGAAATGGCCTCACTTGACCTATCAACTACCACTCTTGTCTCACTCGGTGTATCACTCATGCTCTCAAAGTGGAAGCACTCACTCTCACATATAGTGGAATCACTCATCTCACGTATAGTGGATTCACTCATGTCACATATAGTGGAATCACTCATCTCACATATAGTGGAGTCCCTCATCTCCATAGAATGGACGACATCATCATCCGAGCAACCTAGTAAAGGAGAAGACAACACAAGAGGAGTAGAGGTTAAGTTGTTAGAAAGCAAAATGTCCTCACTCAACTCATGTGGTGTATCACTCTTCCTCTCAAGGTGTATGTGGCTCTCATCCTTGCGTGGGGTAGGTTTCTTCCTCTCACATAGGCTATCAATATGTGGTTCTTGGTTTGCACGATGCTCTTGAGGTTGAGGTTGTCGATTGCGCACAAAGTTGTCGAAAGATGACATGAGTCGGTCCTTGAGCTCGGCGTCCGATATCCCCAACCTTGCGGTCCATTCCTTATTCCTTGCGGTGAGCTCCGCTTTCCATTCCGCTAACCTTGCGTCCGCTTCCGCTATCCGTGCGGTGTGCCTTGCGTCCGTTTCGGCCCATTCCTTCCGCATTGCGGTGCGCTTTGCGTCCGATTCCGCCCTCCTTGCGGCCCATTCCTTACTACTTGTGGAGCGCTCTTTGTCCATGGCGGCGCGTTCGGCGTTGTACTTTTCGAGCCAAGGGTCTTTTGTTTTTTCATCGTGATCTTGGTGAGGATGTTCATGATGGCTTTGATGGTGACGATCATGATCCTTGGAACGCTTCTCGTGGCGATGAGACCGTCTTGTAGGAGCCATTGCGGTGGTGGCATGTGGTATGGGAGACACCATTGGAGATAACATCGCATCTTGGTAGGACATCTCATGACTTGGCAATCTTGGAGCTCTTGAGGTGGTCCTCCTCGAGGAGTTGTCGTGGACGTTGTCGTAAATGGGCTCTTCAAGGCATGGACACCATGTAGGTTGTTTGTGGTTAGCACCATGCTCTTGAGGTTGGCGACGACGCTCATGGTCACCCACATGATTGGAGCGTGAAGAAGATCTTGATGAGCTCAACCTTGTGCGATGAGGAAGATCATGTTGGCGTTGTGCTTGGTGAACTATGTGATGGTCTCGAGTATCTTGATGTGCCCATGCATGCTTGTTGTAGTCGAAGGAGTTGTCGATGTATTGTTTCTTGTCCACCTTGCTCATGTAGTCGAAGTTGTCGCACATGCCCTCCATGCGTGAGTAGTAATCGATGTCGTAGTCGGTGTAGTCCTCTGTGAACTTTCCATGATAGCGTCCGTTGAGCCTAGACATAGCTTACACAAGGCAAGATATATATATGTAGAAGTGGTGGGCGTTAGAAAACTACAATTAGATCACTTCCCGTAGAAACTATTGAATGGATGAAACACCGAAAGGACAACCGTGGTGCACAAGTTAGAACACACGCAAAAGGCTATATGGTGGATGGGAAGGAAAAGTGGAAATGCCAAACGAATATGATCAAAAGAAAAGTCTATTATCAAATGTGGGTAAAATCCAAAGTCAAATGTCAAGAACGATGATCTATGTCAAGGAAACACGGAAACACACACAAAAGATATAATGGGGTTAGCGTGACCAAGGAAGTGAGCAAAGAAACAAAATGGTCCTAACGAAGACTATTAGCTTGGTGTCACGCCAACGCAAGAGAGACCGTAGCTTGGTTGCATAAGAAAGAAGCAACAAGATTTGCACAAGATGCCACTCTTCTCTTTTTTCTCTTTTTGCTTACAAGCTTTGAACTCCTTTGTATCGGTGGAACACACACTCCTTTTGGATTTTTGGTGTTTCTATGCTTAAAAGCTTATTTGCTATCTATATATGTCACACAATGGATGTTTTCCTCTTTTGTGTATCTCTCTCACCGAGCTTGCTTCGGAGCTTTGCTCAACTTATGCACACACACAAACCCTCTCACGGTCGTGAACACTTGTGCAATGCTTCGCAACACTCGAAAAGCCACTCTCAATAGGATAGGTACACAAAGGAAGAAAAGAGGTTTGCAAAGAAGAAGGAAATCTGCGAGTGCCAGTCTAGATCGGCTTTAGCCGGTGTATAGGCCGGCTATAGCCGGTGGCCGGCTTTAGCCGGTTCGGTCTTTTTCGAGAAAATTCGGCGCGAGCTGTTCGTCGATTTGGGCGGAAATTGGAAGGGAAAATCGATGATTTCGAGAGAAATAAGAGGAATTGGGGCTAGAAAATTTGTGGAAATGTAGATCAACACCCAAAACATCAAATCTATGGATCAAAACCACAAAAAACTCAACAAATCTGGAGATCAAAATTCGAGGCAATTTGGGGCTATTTTTTGGATTTTCGAAATTTATGGTGGAAATCACAAACGAGAGTAAATCCGTGGCAACCAAAAGCTGCTGATACCATATGATGAGGGGTGACCTCTTGGGTGTGGCCCGATCTTCACGGATTCACGAGATTTGTGGCGGGGAACGAGGATGAACACGAAGAACACGATGAACACGATGAACAAATCGAAGGCAAACACACACACACAAGATACACACCGGTTGTCCTCGTTGGCCCGATTCACCAACTCAATAGAATCGCAAGGAAGAGACTCCAAGAGTAGAATTCCTTGTGAGAGATTGATTTGCTAGGAGTAGAATTCCACTTGGGGAAGAGACCAAATCAATGGATAGAATTACACACAAAGTATGCAAGAGATCCACTACAAGGTAGAATTCCCCAAATGGAAGAGACCCCAAACAAAGAGGGATGATGGTTTACTCTAGATTTGAGATCTAGTAGCAAGTTCCCTAAGGGAAAGGGAATGAAGCCATGTTTTATCTTAATTCTTGTCTATCCTATCTCTAGGGGAGGGGGGCCATATATATAGGGAGCCACGAGCTAGGGGTAGTTTGGGCATTAGGGAGAAAGGTAACAAAGGTGGCTTCATGGCCAAGACATAGCTGACTCGAGCAGGCCGGCTATAGCCGGGTTAAGGCCGGCTTTAGCCGGTGGGCCGGCTTTAGCCGGGGTAGGACCGGCTTTAGCCGGTCTAGCTTCAGCCGCAACCTCTTCTTGCGGCGCTTCCAAGCTTCTTTCCGGTTGTTCTTCTTCTTCCTTCTCTTCCACGCCTCGATGATGTCGGACTTGATTGTTGACGCACATGATGTTGCGAGGTCCGAAAGCCACCCCACATCAACCGTATTCAGGGTACATATCATCATCCTCTTCTTCTTCATTGTCTTCCATTATAACCCGTCTTTCTCCGTGTTTGGTCCAACAATTATAGCTAGGCATGAAACCTTTCCGAAGCAGGTGGGAGTGAAGGATTTTCCAAGAAGAGTATTCCTTCTTGTTCTTAGAGTCAACACATGGACAACATATAAAACCATTCCGAATGTTTGCCCGAGCCACATCGCCAAAATTACGAAGACCTTCAATGAACTCGGAAGTGCGTTGGTCACCGTACATCCATTGTCGTTGGTTCATCTGCGTCATATAATTAGGTTTACCAAAATCATTACAGAACATCATAAATAGTGAAATGACCACTGTATATCGAAACATGCATTTGTATCAATGACAAATGAAAGGATAGAGTTGCTAACCTCGATCGACGAGGAAAGAACGAGGACAAGACCTAAGTATCGCTCGGGCACCTCATATCATTTTTATTTTGTATGAGCTTAAGTAGCATCATGCTCTTAGGCATTTCATCAAACACCTCTTGTGCATAGGAAAAAAAATCAAACTAGCACACCCTTCTCACACCTTCCACAACAAAAAAACAGAGGAGAGGGCTGGTGGGTGGGTGTATTTATAGCCAGGACCTTTAGCACCGGTCTGTGCGCTGAACAGGTGCAAAAGGGTAGCCTTTAGCACCAGTTCGTGCCACAAACCGGTGCTAAAGGTCTGCGCCTGCCACGCGGCAGACGTGACACCTTTAGCACCGGTTCATGGCACGAATCGGTGCTAATGGTTCCTAACAAACCGGTGCTAGAGCTCCATGTGCTCCATTTAGCTTTCTGGCCGCTCAAACCGGTGCTAAAGCACCCCTTTAGTCTGAGTTTGTAAGCCAACCGGTGCTAAAGCCTTTTGGAGCTCCGAACGAAAGCCCTATTTTCTACTAGTGGGCTAAAGCAGAGTAGGCTCCCGGCGAGATACTGGAGCACACCAAGGATCATTGCCTAATTCAAATCTGGGGCAGTGAACGCTCCGGCTCGAGCACAGTATGCTCCTGGCTCGAAAATAGACCCATGGTCTTTGGTGTGCTCCAGTATCTCAGATTTGAATAACTTGAATAAGAAATACGTGTTGGCTTTGCATGAATGTAACTAGCATATTCTCAAGCTTACTTGCCCGCCTCGTCTCATGGGGCATGATATGTAGCTAATATATAGACGTTGCAGCCGTTATATTGGACAAGTACGCTATTGTTTCAACACATACTTAGTATGACTTGGGTGACAGGGGATTCTCAACTGTCTAGGATGATATCATCACGATGATAGTTAAGATTTGCCGAGATCTCTTCTTGCTCCCTTGCCCCAGGCGAAAAGCTCTCGCCAAAAGCCACCTCTCCTGACCCCGACCCCGACCCTCATGGAACCCATAGGACCCGCTGCTGGCAGGGCTTCCCCAGCGCCTCCTCCCTCCTTGCTGCCACCGGGAGACACCGCCGAGCAAAGCCCGGCTAGGTATGGCGGCGGCAGACCCTCTCTCCCCGGGGTGGCGGTCTCCTGTAGGCGGCGGCGCACATCCTCGTCTGGATCCAGCAGCGCGGAGTGGTGGGGTCCCGATGGCGGCCGGCTCGATGACGATGGAGGTGGGCGGCTCTGTCCCCGCTCGGAGGTGGTGCCCTTGCTGCTCTTGACGGCGGCGCCAGGCTCGTTCGTGGGCCTTGGGCTCGGGCGGGCCTGTTCGCCTAAGTCCATGGCGAATGGCGATGGGGCGTGGCGGTGCATGAAAGCTGCGGCCTCCTGGCACCGTGGTGGTGCCGGTGACCAGCCAGGCATCGGTGGCGGGCTGGACCTCTACCGTTCAACTCGTCCATGGTGGAGGTGGAACGATGGTCTGCGCAACTCTTTCTTTGCATAGGATCGACTCTCTTCTCGTAAGTGGTGCAGCCAAGGGTGGCTGAAGATTGCCCCTTTCCGGTGGATCTTGGAGCTTATGGATGTGCCGGGGCGAAAGCCCTACATGAAGCTAACGATGGCGGCGTCTGCGGGCACCATTTCCTCCCTGGGGGCGTTGTCATGGCACTACCCATGCCCCCCCTCCTCGAGCGTGCGGAAACCCTTGATTCAGATCACTAGATCGGACATCGGTGGCACCATGGTGTCGTCCCCTCCTTGGAGGTGTTGTCTTAGTTGCTCGTGGAGTCCCCGAAATGGCAAGACAGAGTCCAGGTTGGCGGCCACTTTGAGCATGGGCTTGTGGGGCGCAATGGACATCGTTGGCGGCACTTCTTTGTCGACGTCTCCTCGTGGATGGCCCAATCCCGCTGCTCACTCGCCAACTCTTAGGCACTTAAGGGTGGGCGGTGCTTTGGTTGTGTCATCATGGAGGTAGAGTCGGTTCCGAAGACACCTCCTTCGATCGTGACGCGGTCTAGGATCTCGATGTCTCGCCTCTTCACCATTCATGGCAAGAGACGATGCAAGGAGAGTCCTCTTTGTTTGGATGGGTTGCGTTGTAAGTCGTGTGGCGTTGTGTTTGTATTGGGTTGCCTTCTTGGCATTGTACCGGCCATCTTGGTCCTTATTCTATGAAACCGATGCACCTTCTAGGGTGTATCCTTGAAAAAGATAGCTAAGTTTTCTTAGCAACATTTTTTGTGTTTTACTCTCCAGACCCACATGAGAACTCCATGCCATGCTATCTTGATCAAAAGACCGTAACGAACGCAAGAGTAATCCACGGGCAGAATCTTTGTTTTATTTCCCTGCATATAATTATAGTCCTCTGTTCAAAGAGTTTGAAATAAGCAATGGTCTTTTGAATGGTCAAAATAGAATGTTCACTTTCTGATATGGGCATGAAGGAGGAGGTGAAGCCCAATTTCAGGACTCCACCAAGGTGAGGGCAGCTCATTGCAAATTGGCACGCTAGGACGACCTACAATATGTAATAATTAAGTCTAAGGATGTGTCATCAATTTTTATCTATGTTCATGTTATTTCATTAGCCAGGTCATGATGTGGGCTACTTAGGGTTATTTGTGTTTTAGGTTTGGGCCTGTCCAAGCCCAATAGTTTTCTGGCCATCTATATAAGAAGGCCAGTCATCTAGGGTTTAGGGAGTTCAGTTGTTTAGTCTAAAACTATCACGTGGTGTTCCACCGTGTATCATCCCTTCGAAGAAAAGGCGTTGCCGTGTTATCCAATATAGATTACTGCGAGGGTTCTTGCGTCATCAAGGATTATGGAGCTGTGGTTTGAGACATGGTGATCTTCATCATGTTGCTTGCTGGATTTGTTCCTCTTCTTCAGGTGATGTTCATCGCGTTATTGGAAGATTATTTATCTATCGGGTAGACTCGCTGTGAAAGATTGAGACAAAACTCCAAGGATCACCGGTGTGATCCTTATCATGTGGTATCAGATTACTGGGTTGATCCCGGCGAGCATTTTCTATTGATCTGCCGATTGTTCTTCTCAAGCAGTTTTTAGATTGGTGAGTATTAGTGGTTGAGGATCTAGTGTTTGTTTTCTTCGTCAGCAGTGAGGGATCTGGAATCGAGTTCGTTCGTTGCTTCCAATTTCCCATTGATCAAAGTCAAGAAAAAATGAGGAGAGGAATCCGGGCGGCACATGTCACGCAGCCTCGATCATCGCCCGTTTGCGCGCCCAGTGATCCTCTAGCCAGCCGGCCCATTGCGTGGGATTGGCTGATCGCCGGCACCCTCGTCTGTCCTCGGGCAGGCCAGGATCGCTCGCTCCCTGGCCCGCTCCTATTCCTAGTGATCTACGCCCGACGGAGGTGGTCTTGATTGGCAGATATCGGAGTACGGTGGCTGGTTCCGTGCGTCAATTCCCAGATATGATCGCTGCAAGTACGAGCTCTGCGGGATTGCTGTGATCAGTTTTGATCGATCTAGTTGGCGGGATCACAAGGACCGCCGCTCGCTCGCTCGTGCACGTGGGGTGATCGGCTGTCACCCACGCACCCAGCAAGGCGCGACCCATTGGATCGCCTTTATGCGGAGGCTGTGTGTTCCTTGGCGTGCTCCCGCGATCGATTGCTCCCTCGATCGCTCTCGCCCCAGCGTGGAGAGCGTCTGGGGTCGAGCGCTATGCTTGTGGCTTGGATCACTGCGACACGCGCCAGTGCACGGAGATAGTCTGGCCTCCAGCGCCAGGCCGGCCCAAGACAGGTTTGGTCGGATAATTAAAAAAAGAGAACACAATAATGGATTCTTTTCCGACTGATTATTACGACCAAAGGTGTCGTAGTAGCAAGAGGTCTAGCGATATTTTTAATGATTATTTAGACCTATTGGACGGTGTTTTACCATATGATGACTCTGAGATTAATTGGCAACTGAACAACGATGCAACAATTGAAGAATTTGAGTCATGGGAACGTCATATGCTACAGGGTTTTTATAGATGTGCTACCTATGATCACCACATGGATGATTCTACATGTTTGGCTCTTGCAGTCCGACGCGTGGATCTAAAGCTACACAATTGGTCGCATAAAGCGATATAGGAGAAGAGCATTACCTCTGCAACTTGGGCGAATTTCAGAAAATTTCTATGAGAGAGCTTTATACCTTCTAGTACCGTGGTTCCTTGTCCAAAGTCCATGGTACCCATGGAAGTAATTAAGCATCCACCCAAGGTTTTGCATCGGCTCGCGGATGTTGGCAAATCTATACCACCCTTACCCAAGGCAGCTACGGCTGTGACTACTCGTTCTTAGGAAAAGTTAGCGAAGGTGGATATTCCTAACAAGGTTGCAGCCATGTTTATTCTGTCTCATGCAAAGGAGGCTACGACAGTTGTTCCAGTGCAAACGGTTAGCATGGCAGTGACAAAACCTTCTGAAGAGAAGCAACCTATTGTTGCCAAGGTTGTTGTGTGCGCTGAAACTACAGTGGAAGAGGTTGAACCATTGAGTGGGCTGAATATGCAACTCAAGCGGGTACATGATGAGGCTTGCAAACCACTTGACAAGGGTCAACGTTGGAGTTTATTTCAGACGCAGTGCATGGTCAAAGGCCAAGCGTGCAAGCTCATGGTGGATGGTGGTAGCTACTGTAATGGCATCAGTAAGGCAGTGGTGACGACTTTGGGTTTGTCGACATGGCGTATTCCTGAACCTAAGCATGTTGCGTGGCTAAATAGCTGCAGTATGCTGGAAGTTACTCATAAGGTACGTGTGCCATTAACAGTTGGTGATTATGTTTATGAGGTGGAGTGCGATGTGTTGCCATTAGAGGTGTGTGGGTTGTTACTTGGACGTCCATGGCAGTATGATCGCAGTGTTACTCATGCTGGGAGAGGAAATACATATTCTTTTTTTGCATGATGGCAAACAACGGACTTTGAAACCTATGCATGATGATCAAATAAAGTCTGATGTTGAGCTGCTGGTACACAAGGAGAAGTTGCGCAAGGCTAAGCCAAAATCTGGGCTAGCTACGCCACAACCTGAGGAGCATGATGCACAGAGCGTCAGTGTTGCCATTATTTCAGCCATGCCTGTAGATGACAAGCCAGTTGTACTTATTAGTGACAAGCCGGTTGAAGTCAAGCCTCTTCTTGATGAAATGAAAAATATTTCAGCATGTTCTATAGTTTGTGTTGACACAGGTGTTCAGACCGATGCTCATTGTGTTGATCGTGTGTCGGTGCAAATGCCACAGTGGGTGGAAGACCGCAGCTTTGTTAGAACACATGTGAGGCGTTTTGTTAGAGCAGCAGTGCGTATGCATAAAGGCAAAGATGGACATATTCGTCAGTTGTGTGGTCCGGGCATTACTCATCTTTTGTCGGGTCGTGCAAAGCAGGTTCATGTTCAGCAACGCAAGGTTCCAGCAAGGGTTGAGAAGAAGAAGGTGGAGGCGCCTAAGTACAAGTAAATTTGGCAAATAAAAGAGGTGCAGCCACCCATGCTGTATCAAGTCGAGCAGGCCAAGAGGGAGGACATGGTGTGGAAGGTAGACAAGACTTGAAGACGGCCACGACGTGTGATGATTGTGTTGGTATCACGCCACCCTTTCGAGCAGACCCTCACGCGTTGGGGACAACGCTTTATGAAGGGAGGGGATCACTGCGACACACGCCAGTGCACGAAGATAGTCTAGCATCCAGCGCCAGGCCGGCCCAAGACTGGTTTGGTCGGATAATTAAAAAAAGAGAACACAATAATGGATTCTTTTATGACTGATTATTACGACCAAAGGTGTCGTAGTAGCAAGAGGTCTAGCGATATTTTTAATGATTATTTAGACCTATTGGACGGTGTTTTACCATATGATGACTCTGAGATTAATTGGCAACTGAACAACGATGCAACAACTGAAGAATTTGAGTCATGGGAACGTCATATGCTACAGGGTTTTTATAGATGTGCTACCTATGATCACCACATGGACGATTCTACATGTTTGGCTCTTGCAGTCCGACGCGTGGATCTAAAGCTACACAATTGGTCGCATAAAGCGATATAGGAGAAGAGCATTACCTCTGCAACTTGGGCGAATTTCAGAAAATTTCTATGAGAGAGCTTTATACCTTCTAGTACCGTGGTTCCTTGTCCAAAGTCCATGGTACCCATGGAAGTAATTAAGCAGCCACCCAAGGTTTTGCATCGGCTCGCGGATGTTGGCAAATCTATACCACCCTTACCCAAGGCAGCTACGGCTGTGACTACTCGTTCTCAGGAAAAGTTAGCGAAGGTGGATATTCCTAACAAGGTTGCAGCCATGTTTATTCTGTCTCATGCAAAGGAGGCTACAACAGTTGTTCCAGTGCAAACGGTTAGCATGGCAGTGACAAAACCTTCTGAAGAGAAGCAACCTGTTGTTGCCAAGGTTGTTGTGTGCGCTAAAACTACAGTGGAAGAGGTTGAACCATTGAGTGGGCTTAATATGCAACTCAAGCGGGTACATGATGAGGCTTGCAAACCACTTGACAAGGGTCAACATTGGAGTTTATTTCAGACGCAGTGCATGGTCAAAGGCAAAGCGTGCAAGCTCATGGTGGATGATGGTAGCTACTGTAATGGCATCAGTAAGGCTGTGGTGATGACTTTGGGTTTGTCGACATGGCGTATTCCTGAACCTAAGCATGTTGCGTGGCTAAATAGCTGCGGTATGCTGGAAGTTACTCATAAGTTACATGTGCCATTTACAGTTGGTCATTATGTTCATGAGGTGGAGTGCGATGTGTTGCCATTAGAGGTGTGTGGGTTGTTACTTGGACGTCCATGGCAGTATGATCGCAGTGTTACTCATGCTGGGAGAGGAAATCCATATTCTTTTTTTGCATGATGGCAAACAGCGGACTTTGAAACCTATGCATGATGATCAAATAAAGTCTGATGTTGAGCTGCTGGAACACAAGGAGAAGTTGCGCAAGGCTAAGCCAAAATCTGGGCTAGCTACGCCACAACCTGAGGAGCATGATGCACGGAGCGTCAGTGTTGCCATTATTTCAGCCATGCCTGTAGATGACAAGCCTGTTGTACTTATTAGTGACAAGCCGGTTGAAGTCAAGCCTCTTCTTGATGAAATGAAAAATATTTCAGCATGTTCTATAGTTTGTGTTGACACAGGTGTTCAGACCGATGCTCATTGTGTTGATCGTGTGTCGGTGCAAATGCCACAGCGGGCGGAAGACCGCAGCTTTGTTAGAACACGTGTGAGGCGTTTTGTTAGAGCAGCAGTGCATATGCATAAAGGCAAAGATAGACATATTCGTCAGTTCTGTGGTCCGGGCATTACTCATCTTTTGTCGGGTCGTGCAAAGCAGGTTCATGTTCAGCAATGCAAGGTTCCAGCAAGGGTTGAGAAGAAGAAGGTGGAGGCGCCTAAGTACAAGTTAATTTGGCAAATAAAAGAGGTGCAGCCACCCATGCTGTATCAAGTCGAGCAGGCCAAGAGGGAGGACATGGTGTGGAAGGTAGACCAGACTTGAAGACGGCCACGACGCGTGATGATTGTGTTGGTATCACGCCACCCTTTCGAGCAGACCCTCACGCGTTGGGGACAACGCTTTATGAAGGGAGGGGATCACTGCGACACATGCCAGTGCACGGAGATAGTCTGCCCTCCAGCGCCAGGCCGGCCCAAGACTGGTTTGGTCGGATAATTAAAAAAAGAGAACACAATAATGGATTCTTTTCTGACTGATTATTATGACCAAAGGTGTTGTAGTAGCAAGAGGTCTAGCGATATTTTTAATGATTATTTAGACCTATTGGACGGTGTTTTACCATATGATGACTCTGAGATTAATTGGCAACTGAACAACGATGCAACAACTGAAGAATTTGAGTCATGGGAACATCATATGCTACAGGGTTTTTATAGATGTGCTACCTATGATCACCACATGGACGATTCTACATGTTTGGCTCTTGCAGTCCGACGCGTGGATCTAAAGCTACACAATTGGTCGCATAAAGCGATATAGGAGAAGAGCATTACCTCTGCAACTTGGGCGAATTTCAGAAAATTTCTATGAGAGAGCTTTATACCTTCTAGTACCGTGGTTCCTTGTCCAAAGTCCATGGTACCCATGGAAGTAATTAAGCAGCCACCCAAGGTTTTGCATCGGCTCGCGGATGTTGGCAAATCTATACCACCCTTACCCAAGGCAGCTACGGCTGTGACTACTCGTTCTCAGGAAAAGTTAGCGAAGGTGGATATTCCTAACAAGGTTGCAGCCATGCTTATTCTGTCTCATGCAAAGGAGGCTACGACAGTTGTTCCAGTGCATACGGTTAGCATGGCAGTGACAAAACCTTCTGAAGAGAAGCAACCTGTTGTTGCCAAGGTTGTTGTGTGCACTGAAACTACAGTGGAAGAGGTTGAACCATTGAGTGGGCTGAATATGCAACTCAAGCGTGTACATGATGAGGCTTGGAAACCACTTGACAAGGGTCAACGTTGGAGTTTATTTCAGACGCAGTGCATGGTCAAAGGCAAAGCGTGCAAGCTCATGGTGGATGGCGGTAGCTACTGTAATGGCATCAGTAAGGCTGTGGTGACAACTTTGGTTTTGTCAACATGGCGTATTCCTGAACCTAAGCATGTTGCGTGGCTAAATAGCTGCGGTATGCTGGAAGTTACTCATAAGGTACGTGTGCCATTGACAGTTGGTGATTATGTTTATGAGGTGGAGTGCGATGTGTTGCCATTAGAGGTGTGTGGGTTGTTACTTGGACGTCCATGGCAGTATGATCGCAGTGTTACTCATGCTGGGAGAGGAAATACATATTCTTTTTTTGCATGATGGCAAACAGCGGACTTTGAAACCTATGCATGATGATCAAATAAAGTCTGATGTTGAGCTGCTGGTACACAAGGAGAAGTTGCGCAAGGCTAAGCCAAAATCTGGGCTAGCTACGCCGCAACCTGAGGAGCATGATGCACGGAGCGTCAGTGTTACCATTATTTCAGCCATGCCTGTAGATGACAAGCCAGTTGTACTTATTAGTGACAAGCCGGTTGAAGTCAAGCCTCTTCTTGATGAAATGAAAAATATTTCAGCATGTTCTATAGTTTGTGTTGACACAGGTGTTCAGACCGATGCTCATTGTGTTGATCGTGTGTCGGTGCAAATGCCACAGCGGGTGGAAGACCGCAGCTTTGTTAGAACACGTGTGAGGCGTTTTGTTAGAGCAGCAGTGCGTATGCATAAAGGCAAAGATAGACATATTCGTCAGTTGTGTGGTCCGGGCATTACTCATCTTTTGTCGGGTCGTGCAAAGCAGGTTCATGTTCAGCAACGCAAGGTTCCAGCAAGGGTTGAGAAGAAGAAGGTGGAGGCGCCTAAGTACAAGTTAATTTGGAAAATAAAAGAGGTGCAGCCACCCATGCTGTATCAAGTCGAGCAGGCCAAGAGGGAGGACATGGTGTGGAAGGTAGACAAGACTTGAAGACGGCCACGATGCGTGATGATTGTGTTGGTATCACGCCACCCTTTCGAGCAGACCCTCACGCGTTGGGGACAACACTTTATGAAGGGAGGGGATCACTGCGACACACGCCAGTGCACGGAGATAGTCTGGCCTCCAGCGCCAGGCCGGCCCAATTCTAGTTTGGTCGGATAATTAAAAAAAGAGAACACAATAATGGATTCTTTTCTGACTGATTATTACGACCAAAGGTGTCGTAGTAGCAAGAGGTCTAGCGATATTTTTAATGATTATTTAGACCTATTGGACGGTGTTTTACCATATGATGACTCTGAGATTAATTGGCAACTGAACAACGATGCAACAACTGAAGAATTTGAGTCATGGGAACGTCATATGCTACAGGGTTTTTATAGATGTGCTACCTATGAGCACCACATGGACGATTCTACATGTTTGGCTCTTGCAGTCCGACACGTGGATCTAAAGCTACACAATTGGTCGCATAAAGCGATATAGGAGAAGAGCATTACCTCTGCAACTTGGGCGAATTTCAGAAAATTTCTATGAGAGAGCTTTATACCTTCTAGTACCGTGGTTCCTTGTCCAAAGTCCATGGTACCCATGGAAGTAATTAAGCAGCCACCCAAGGTTTTGCATCGGCTCGCGGATGTTGGCAAATCTATACCACCCTTACCCAAGGCAGCTACGGCTGTGACTACTCATTCTCAGGAAAAGTTAGCGAAGGTGGATATTCCTAACAAGGTTGCAGCCATGTTTATTCTGTCTCATGCAAAGGAGGCTACGACAGTTGTTCCAGTGCAAACGGTTAGCATGGCAGTGACAAAACCTTCTGAAGAGAAGCAGCCTGTTGTTGCCAAGGTTGTTGTGTGCGCTGAAACTACAGTGGAAGAGGTTGAACCATTGAGTGGGCTTAATATGCAACTCAAGCGGGTACATGATGAGGCTTGCAAACCACTTGACAAGGGTCAACGTTGGAGTTTATTTCAGACGCAGTGCATGGTCAAAGGCAAAGCGTGCAAGCTCATGGTGGATGGTGGTAGCTACTGTAATGGCATCAGTGAGACTGTGGTGACGACTTTGGGTTTGTCGACATGACGTATTCCTAAACCTAAGCATGTTGCGTGGCTAAATAGCTGCGGTATGCTGGAAGTTACACATAAGGTACGTGTACCATTTACAGTTGGTGATTATGTTTATGAGGTGGAGTGCGATGTGTTGACATTAGAGGTGTGTGGGTTGTTACTTGGACGTCCATGGCAGTATGATCGCAGTGTTTCTCATGCTGGGAGAGGAAATACATATTCTTTTTTTTGCATGATGGCAAACAGCGGACTTTGAAACCTATGCATGATGATCAAATAAAGTCTGATGTTGAGCTGCTGGTACACAAGGAGAAGTTGCGCAAGGCTAAGCCAAAATCTGGGCTAGCTACGCCGCAACCTGAGGAGCATGATGCACGGAGCGTCAGTGTTGCCATTATTTCAGCCATGCCTGTAGATGACAAGCCAGTTGTACTTATTAGTGACAAGCCGGTTGAAGTCAAGCCTCTTCTTGATGAAATGAAAAATATTTCAGCATGTTCTATAGTTTGTGTTGATACAGGTGTTCAGACCGATGCTCATTGTGTTGATCGTGTGTTGGTGCAAATGCCATAGCGGGTGGAAGACCGCAGCTTTGTTAGAACACGTGTGAGGCGTTTTGTTAGAGCAGCAGTGCGTATGCATAAAGGCAAAGATGGACATATTCATCAGTTGTGTGGTCCGGGCATTACTCATCTTTTGTCGGGTCGTGCAAAGCAGGTTCATGTTCAGCAACGCAAGGTTCCAGCAAGGGTTGAGAAGAAGAAGGTGGAGGCGCCTAAGTACAAGTTAATTTGGCAAATAAAAGAGGTGCAGCCACCCATGCTGTATCAAGTCGAGCAGGCCAAGAGGGAGGACATGGTGTGAAAGGTAGACAAGACTTGAAGACGGCCACGACGCGTGATGATTGTGTTGGTATCACGCCACCCTTTCGAGCAGACCCTCACGCGTTGGGGACAACGCTTTATGAAGGGAGGGGATCACTGCGACACACGCCAGTGAACGGAGATAGTCTAGCCTCCAGCGCCAGGCCGGCCCAAGACTGGTTTGGTCGGATAATTAAAAAAAGAGAACACAATAATGGATTCTTTTCTGACTGATTATTACGACCAAAGATGTCGTAGTAGCAAGAGGTCTAGCGATATTTTTAATGATTATTTAGACCTATTGGACGGTGTTTTACCATATGATGACTCTGAGATTAATTGGCAACTGAACAACGATGCAACAACTGAAGAATTTGAGTCATGGGAACGTCATATGCTACAGGGTTTTTACAGATGTGCTACCTATGATCACCACATGGACGATTCTACATGTTTGGCTCTTGCAGTCCGACGCGTGGATCTAAAGCTAGACAATTGGTCGCATAAAGCGATATAGGAGAAGAGCATTACTTCTGCAACTTGGGCGAATTTCAGAAAATTTCTATGAGAGGGCTTTATACCTTCTAGTACCGTGGTTCCTTGTCCAAAGTCCATGGTACCCATGGAAGTAATTAAGCAGCCACCCAAGGTTTTGCATCGGCTCGCGGATGTTGGCAAATCTATACCACCCTTACCCAAGGCAGCTACGGCTGTGACTACTCGTTCTCAGGAAAAGTTAGCGAAGGTGGATATTCCTAACAAGGTTGCAGCCATGTTTATTCTGTCTCATGCAAAGGAGGCTACGACAGTTGTTCTAGTGCAAACGGTTAGCATGGCAGTGACAAAACCTTCTGAAGAGAAGCAACC
This sequence comes from Dactylis glomerata, assembly GCA_007115705.1. Classification (NCBI taxonomy): domain Eukaryota; kingdom Viridiplantae; phylum Streptophyta; class Magnoliopsida; order Poales; family Poaceae; genus Dactylis; species Dactylis glomerata. The sequence continues at coordinate 15,730,867 of QXEO01000553.1, forward strand.
TGTTGTTGCCAAGGTTGTTGTGTGCGCTGAAACTACAGTGGAAGAGGTTGAACCATTGAGTGGGCTGAATATGCAACTCAAGCGGGTACATGATGAGGCTTGCAAACCACTTGACAAGGGTCAATGTTGGAGTTTATTTCAGACGCAGTGCATGGTCAAAGGCAAAGCGTGCAAGCTCATGGTGGATGGTGGTAGCTACTGTAATGGCATCAGTAAGGCTGTGGTGACGACTTTGGGTTGGCGACATGGCGTATTCCTGAACCTAAGCATGTTGCGTGGCTAAATAGCTGCGGTATGCTGGAAGTTACTCATAAGGTACGTGTGCCATTTACAGTTGGTGATTATGTTCATGAGGTGGAGTGCGATGTGTTGCCATTAGAGGTGTGTGGGTTGTTACTTGGACGTCCATGGCAGTATGATCGCAGTGTTACTCATGCTGGAAGAGGAAATACATATTCTTTTTTTGCATGATGGCAAACAGCGGACTTTGAAACCTATGCATGATGATCAAATAAAGTCTGATGTTGAGCTGCTGGTACACAAGGAGAAGTTGCGCAAGGCTAAGCCAAAATCTGGGCTAGCTATGCCGCAACTTGAGGAGCATGATGCACGGAGCGTCAGTGTTGCCATTATTTCAGCCATGCCTGTAGATGACAAGCCAGTTGTACTTATTAGTGACAAGCCGGTTGAAGTCAAGCCTCTTCTTGATGAAATGAAAAATATTTCAGCATGTTCTATAGTTTGTGTTGACACAGGTGTTCAGACCGATGCTCATTGTGTTGATCGTGTGTCGGTGCAAATGCCGCAGCGGGTGGAAGACCGCAGCTTTGTTAGAACACGTGTGAGGCGTTTTGTTAGAGCAGCAGTGCGTATGCATAAAGGCAAAGATGGACATATTCGTCAGTTGTGTGGTCCGGGCGTTACTCATCTTTTATCTTGTCGTGCAAAGCAGGTTCATGTTCAGCAACGCAAGGTTCCAGCAAGGGTTGAGAAGAAGAAGGTGGAGGCGCCTAAGTACAAGTTAATTTGGCAAATAAAAGAGGTGCAGCCACCCATGCTATATCAAGTCGAGCAGGCCAAGAGGGAGGACATGGTGTGGAAGGTAGACAAGACTTGAAGACGGCCACGATGCGTGATGATTGTGTTGGTATCACGCCACCCTTTCGAGCAGACCCTCACGCGTTGGGGACAACGCTTTATGAAGGGAGGGGATCATATGGGCACACAGGAGGAGGTGAAGCCCAATTTCAAGACTCCACCAAGGTGAGGGCAGCTCGTTGCAGATTGGCACGCTAGGACGATCTACGATATGTAATAAGTAAGTCTAAGGTTGTGTCATCAATTTGTATCTATGTTCATGTTATTTCATTAGTCAGGTCATGCTGTGAGCCACTTAGGGTTATTTGTGTTTTGGGTTTGGACCTGTCCAAGCCTAATAGTTTTCTGGCCGTCTATATAAGGAGGCCAGCCGTCTAGGGTTTACGGAGTTCAGTTGTTTAGTCTAAACCTATCGCGTGGTGTTCCACCGTGTATCATCTCTCCGGGGAAACGACGCTACCGTGTTATCCAATATAGATTGCTGCGAGGGTTCTTGCGTCATCAAGGATTATCGAGCTGTGGTTTGAGGCGTGGTGATCTTCATCACGTTGCTTGCTGGATTCGTTCCTCTTTATCAGGTGACGTTCATCGCGTTATTGAAAGATTATTTATATATCGGGTAGACTCACTGTGAAAGATCGGGACAAAACTCCAAGGAGAACCGGTGTGATCCTTATCACTTTCATTATTGAATTCACCCTACATCCATTTATGCTCAGAATTGGTTAGACCTGATGAGCCACAGCTGCTGGATGTGGTTCAAAGTTCTTGAGGGTTTCTTGGGTTTCTTGAATATCTCCGAACAATTTGGTACGAAGTAGTAATAATTAGGAATTCCTCATATGTGTTTTTTTTGAACGGGAGGTGCCCCCTCATATGTGTTGGTGCACACATATTTATTATTCACTATTCTAGTTTCACTTTGTATTTTGTACTACGGACTCCACATTTTACAAGGACGAGCTAAAATTATACTCCCTCTGTTTTTTAATATAAGATGTTTTAGGTTTGTGAAGCAAATGTATCTAGACACCTTTTAGTATGTATATTCGAGTGAACCTACACACTAAAAGATGTCTAGCTACATTTGCTTTATAAAACTAAAATATCTTATATTTTAAAATGGAGGGAGTATATAACTAGATGAATACCGGTGCGTTGCTATGGAAAAAACTTAAGATTTCTTTAACTTTATAACATTAAGAAATTTCACATGTGTGACTTTTGATCGTCTCGTAACTAACATTGTGTCTTACTCACACTATCACCTGCATCCATCAAGCACCAGTATTTAGCATTTACCGACTACGCTAGCCAACCCTCAACGGCTGCACTGCTACAGTAAATCTTGTATTACATCTCAAATAATTAGTGTTTCACAGGATTCACCTGCAACAGATAAACCAGGGGCAGCATTGGCACCATTATCTTTAACCTATGGATCATATCTTTCTGTTTCATTAGGAGATAGAGCATAGCTAAAACCTTCTGACTCACTCGGGGGATCGTAGCCCACAGGCCTTCCTCTCACTATGCCTTTTGTTTGAGGCATCAAAGTCTAATGAGACAAATGGACCAACTTTCCAGATAGGTTGGTATTATCTCCATCTATTAGAAAAAAAGGCAGCCCTCTACCATCTATAAAGGCAGCCCCTTTCTGTAACTTCCCGTTTTTCGTCCGTCCAAGAGGCAGCCAAAAGAAAGAGAGAAAGGGGTGGCTATAACGAGGGAGTCATGGCGGTTGTATGCCACAAGGTCCCTATAGACAAGGGGACAAGTGAATCATCGCTTTTGGGCGCAGGCAGCCCTCTACCATCCATCCCATTGCATTCCTCTCGTAGAGTACTGTACCGTCTCAGACTAGATACATCTATGGAAATAAAGGATTTCATAGAAAATCTGCATTTTTCTATTTTTTTAGGTCCATGCATTCTGTTATTGTCCCTACCTAACTAAATGGTAGTGGTATAGGGAGCGCAATTGCTAGAGCACGGGAGAATGAAGAGTAATGATTTAAGCAAGAGCATTCGAAGATGCGGAAGGAAGCCGGAACCGGGCCGGTAGTACCGGCTGGCAGTACTACCGCCCTCCTACCGAAGGTGGTACCGGGTTACCTAAATTCTTGCAGGAACCCCTGGAGTGCAAGCGGAAGAAGGCCAGCACTAGGTCGGTAGTACTGGCTGGTGGTACTACCTCCCTAGTTGCAGGGTCAGAACCGGTCCAGTGGATTTGCTCTCTGTATAGGGGTTTCGAAGGAGCGGAAGTAGGCCGGAAGAGGAGGAGAAGTTTCGGCTAGCGGAACTTCCGGTGCCACTGGCCGGTAGTACCACTCGTCAAGTTTCTGCGGTCGTACGTTGACCGCCCGTTTGAAGCCTTCAAGATGCCGGGCCGGTACTACCTCCCATATTATGAAGAAGTTCTGGTGCCCACGTTTTCTACCTTAACAGTTGGAATTCATGGACACCTATTTAAAGGGACCTTCTTCTCCAAGGAGACTACCTCAGCTACAATCTCTCTCCTCCATGGATCCAAGACCTCAAGCTTTTTAGATCTCTCTCCCTAGCCAATCAAATCCCTCAAGACTTTGAAACTTGGGAGAGAATATCTACAATCCTACCCAAGTGATTTGTGTTTTCCCCATCCATCCTCCGTGGAACTTGCCTTCGTGCAAGAGAGGTCACCTCAAAGCTTCCTCCGTATAAAAGCTTCGTGTTTTTCATTGGGAGCCTCCAATTAAGTTGTGGAGACGTGCCCCAACCGCAGTGTAAGGGTTTTGGTTGGTGCCCCCAATACCACCGCTTAGTGGAACCGAGCTAGCCTCCGTGGCTCGCTCACCGGAAAACAGCCTCCGTGACGTTGGTCGACTACGTATCACTACACCTCTCCAACTTAGACGTACTTCCTCTCAAAAGGAAGGAACTACGAGAATACATCTTGTGTCTCCGGTCTCCACTTCTCGGTTATCTTATCCCTTACTTGTATCTTGTTATTTACTTGTTGTATGCTTGCTTGCCACTAGTACGGAAATTCACCTAGTTGCACGTCTAGTGAATTTACTTTTGTGTCAATCCATAAAATTGAAAAATACTAAAAATTGGATTAGCCCCATAAGATCCTTTCAATATGCTACTCCCTTTGTCCATAAAAGGATGTCTTAGATTTGACTAAAACATCCAAATTTAGTGTATGGATACATCCAAATTTAGACAAATCTAAAACATCCTTTTATGGATAGGAGGGAGTTATAATACAAAAAAAAAATCCTTCCCTCCTTGACAACATGACTGTTTACTTCTTTGCCAATGAGGAGCTCAACTGCAACCGGCCAGCAAGCAAAGAGGACATTCACAAGCCAGTCACCGTAATATTTAAAGGTGGCCTTGGTCAAAAATTCATGCAAACCATCAGAGCAATTGACTTCTCATCGTTGAATGAAGCTAGTCTTTGGAGGGAGATATGTGTGCAGTGAAAGCTGAAATATCATCGTCTCTTGATCAACCGTCAGGACAAGAAGATCACAAGACACAGACTCCAAACTCCCAGATCACACAGACTGTATTTCGGAAGAAAGAGCATGGGACTTACATGGTCCGAGTTGTCAAGCAGATCCTTTGGGTAAATGGGACGAGATAACAGTCGCAGGAAATTGATGGATTGGGAACTCTGTTGAAGGCGACAGTCAGGAGATTGATCCTGGGAAAGAGTGTGCTATCTGGCTTTTAGAGCCTAGGCATATGGTAAATCCTGTAGTTTTTTTACGAGAAAACTCCTGTAGTCGTTGATTGATGTTCACTTATTCCAAACTGCATCGCCAAAGCTGTTGTGACACCAATTCACACTCTTTCAGTTTGTGTTGCACACAGTAGATGCTTATAGAACCCCAAAACAGCATAATTCTAAAAACTATCTTGGAAAGTCGCTTTTGTTTGTTCCCCATTATTAATATGCATGGTGCAAACTACTAATGATTAACACCATGATTGTCTAGATATACAGGTTTAAACTTAGAACTCTTTTGACATTTGTTTCGAAATGTAGTGCATGTGCAGCAAGTGCGTGAAGGTTCGGAGGTACCAGACGAACCAATGGCCCATCTGCACGCAATTCGTGGAGCCGCTGCTTGAGATCAAAGTCAATAACAAAGCAGACGATCATGAGTAGACGCCGCAATAGCCCCCACCTCCTCCCGTTCCACCTCTGCAACTATAGCAGGGGGCAGAACTGTAATCGTATTCCACCCATATATATATAGGCGCACATACTATGTGATACCCAATGGCTGGTAGACACCTCCATGTACATGACCTCTCTCGAATATGTACAATTCTGGGATGTCCGTTGTGTTTATGTTCAGTATAGTATGTGAGCACATACCACACGAAAATTTCAAATGGAGCTCGAGCTCCATGTAGCCCTTTTTAAAAAAAAATCGAAAATCACATTTTTTAAGTTTCAAAAAATTCGGGACAGAAAATTATGTAGACAATAATGAGATCTACTAGTGTGCAAAAAATCAATCCGAAATTTTTGTCCCGAATTTTTTGAAACTTTCAAACATCATTTTCGAGTTTTTCAAAAAAAAAAGGGTTACATGGAGCTCGAGCTCTACCACGAAAACTCTAGTATCATGGGTTGTTGATTTGCTCTACAGTATAAGTCATGTGCCTAGAGAAGGCTGTGCTACATCCTTGTTGTGTTGTCTAGGCATGGGAGGGCGTTGTTGCTGATGTCTACGGATTGTGTAATAGTAGATCAATATCTCACTTCCATGTTTGGTTGTTGCACATGTGCTTTGTTGCTAGTAACTACTTGATCAGCTTAGCACTAACTAGCCATCTGAAGTGATACTGGCATAAACCTGCGTCAGGGTGCTCACGGGGCAGTTTTGGCGGGATGCCGGGATGTATTACATCAGTGCTCACAAGAATACTGTCACATACTTACTATTAGAACTGTGTTGGCCGCACTCAATCTATCAACCAATTTAGCAGCTCCCCTGATAACATTCAAAAAATCTTGCAACCTTGCAAGTAAGCGCACAGTATAAACAGATGAACACAAAAGTACTTCCAGTATCATGTTACTTCTAATATTATGTTGAGAGCATAGGTACAAACACACAGTAGAGGTAGCAGCTTGAATCTACAGTAGATTTTTTTTTGCCTTTTTTCGAAAATAATATGCATATCACCTTGATATCAACAATTCTACCAGTTGTATATGTGAACACTTGGAACCTATTGGTCTAATATCATGTTTGCCGAGACTACTTTTAATATCATGTTAAAATTATAGAATATAAACACACAGTAGAAGAAGCAGGTTGAATCTACAGGAACATCATGTTGCAACACATTACTGCACATTTAGACTGGAACTGACATATTGGCAGAAAGGAGTTCGGTTGCTCTTTCGATAAGAACTTCCTTTGTACCTCCAACTTTTGCTTTTTTTGCACTGAGGAAGCACTTCAGCTCAGCAACTGTAAGAAGACGCATCTCACCTCGCTTATGATGATCTATGACCTGAAAGTATTTGATGTCAAGCTATTAAATTACTATCTTAAAAAGCAGCAGGTATTCATCAGACTTGTCATCTGCCAAAAATAATACTCCCTCCGTTTCAAAATATAAGATGTTTTAGGTTTGTGAAACAAATGTATCTAGACACCTTTTAGTGTGTCTATTCAAATGAACCTACACACTAAAAGATGCCTAGATATATTTGCTTCACAAAGCTAGAACATCTTATATTTTGAAACGGAGGGAGTATAAAATTACATTCACCTTTTCAGTTGCCTCATTCTTGTTAATTTCAGGTTTAGCTTTTGTCTTCGTTGTTGAAGTTAACTCATCCTTAGCAAGTACTACCTTTGCTTTTGCCACCTTTTGAGTAACATCCTTTTGATGATCTATCGACTGCGGGAATTTAATACCAGAACACAAAAGTTCATTGTTTAACCTCATATAAAGTTAAACGGTTCCATGATTATCATACATAAAAAGATTTAGCCCACTCACATTTTTGGTTAACTCATCTTTGACAACTGCTGGCTTTCTTTTTGATTTTGTCGTGGCATTTACCTCGTCCTTGCCAGCTATAGACTTTGATTTTGTCTGTATTATTGTTGCACTAAGCACATCCTTATGAATATCTAGCATTGATTTTGTGTCTTGCGGGATATCTGTTATATAATCTTTACTGTGAACATAATAATATCTTAGTTAGCAACTGAACTAACAACTGGCAACTGAGACTACAATGTGTGAAAATTCCGCTAAAAATATTACAGTGGGTTTGCTGTTCACAAGCTATGAGATGTGTAGTGTCTAGCACAAAGTATAACAAATTCCTAGAACAATAGCTTCCATTCGGATGGTACTCTGTAAAACAGATGCAAATAATTATTATCCTTCCACAATCAAAGTTCAGAAAAAAATTATCTTATGTTTGTTGCAGCCTCTATGTCCAATTGCCCACCAAACAACTGAACTGTTATGGTACGTATTTTTACCGCACAGTAATAGATAAGCTATCCACAACATCTAAATTTGTCATGGCACAGACACTAAATTAAACAAGAACAGTACTAGAATACGGAATTAGTAGCTCTGTCCCTTCCCCATTGACCATTGTCATATTCACTGAGGCAACTTTTATATGAAGTACAAGACACGTTTCACCTTAAGATGCTTTCATCACCATGAAATATATGTGCAAACAGTATATTTTACTTTTAAAAAGCAAGGATTTTATAGAACTAATCAAAATTTTCAGCATTCTCTCACATAGAAACTTAGTAGAGAATAAATAAAGGACATATCTTTCTTGTGTCCAAGTTTCTCCTTTCACAACCATCTTGTTGGTGCACTGCACATGAAATATCGATGATTAGATCCCAAACGTGTTGGCTACAATTGACAGGTGTGGAGCAGTCTCTTGATTGATAGTACCTTTTGCTGTTTCTCCTTTACAACTGTTCTCCAGAAACTCTGCATGCTTTCTTTTAGGATGCTCAGAAACCTGCAAGGATGATGGGGTTATGCTCAAATTCATGTTCTGAATCATGTTTACTTTGACATACTCCCTCCGTTTCCGAGCATAAGGCGCAAAAATCCCAGCGTGTCGATTAAGGAGCGATCTGGAGGAGAAAATACTTCCAATCTTGCCCCTGCATGCACGCCTTAATCCCTCCTTAATTCTCTCTCGTACATTGCGCGGCCTCCTCGTATCTCGCTCGAGTCGTCTCCCTCTTTCTCTCCCTCCCCTTCCCCAGTCGTGCCCTCTCTCTCCCATTTTCTTGAGCACCATGGGGAGGCCGCCGTGCTCGCCCGGCTAGCATGGGAATTCCGGCTCGTCCATAAGCTCCCGAATGCCTCCCTGATCACCCAGAACGGCATGGCCACCGCCTACGTACGCCAAGTTGGACGTCTCACGCGCCTGGCATCACTAGAAAGACGGCACACTCGCCCACCAGCGCCGGAAAGACGCCACGGTCACCTACCATCGCCGGAACACGGCCTCGTTCGACCTGTACGGGGAACGCTGCCGCCCACAGTGCTACTCCTGGTCAGTTCCTGCTCCACTGCGTACACGACTTGGCCGGTCGATTACATGGAGACCGCCATCCACACTCTGAACGCCGCCCACACCATGGAGGCCGCCTCCCGCTCCATTGTCCTCGTTGCACACCATGGAGGCCACCTCCCGCTCCATTGTCACGGGAGAGATTGGAAACAGACAGAAAAGGAGTTGAGTTGGGGAATCATGCCGAAGTAAGAATTCCTTTCATCTAGTACGAGACGAGCGTGGCGCAGTAACTTTGCAACTCAGAAATCGAAGGAGCAGCGGCGGCGCTAGTTGGCCGGCGATTTTGAGGGATAGCTATCGTCGAAGAAGGGTACTTTCGGCAGTTAAGCGATAAGATGGAACCTGGCGCCACCCGTGCCTTCCTTTCAGAGAAAAAATCGCAAAAAAATTTACGCCTTCTCCTCAGGAACGGAGGGAGTAATTAACAGCATGTGGAACTTTAGGTAATCTAAGATAAACATTTTAAGTCATAAAATATATCATGAGAGGACAGAACTTACTTAATAGGATTGAAGCTTGGTACAGCAATTTCTTTTTGAGAAAATGCAAAAAGATTTTGCGTTTCTTTCCATTTCAAAGAAAGAGAGTTCAGAGTACAAATATAACCTTCACTAGGGAGGGAAGGGTTTAGGTTAAAAAAAGATACTGTATCAATGTACATCCCAGGTCGTCGGCAGCAATGTCCTCAGGCTCTTGCCAAAAGGAAGCTTCCTCTTTGGTACAACAAAAATAGCTGGCTAGAAAATAATTTTACATAAAAAGAAATTAACTAGATAAAAAATTTAGGGGAAAGTAATTGGCTAACTCGGTATAAAATAAATAGGAAAGTAGCCATATTTATCCATAACTACCCGCACTAAAATAGAACCTTCCCTAAATCCTAATTTGCTGGTGGAACGTGTGTTCTCCTGCCAAGTCTGGCATGAGGTTCTTTCTAATATATATATACGTGCAGCTCTTCTACATGGTCTCGAGAAAAAAACTAGCATGGGGTTCTATCTTGGATTAAAATGTGGGAGCACTGGTATCCAGAGGGTGGGGACAACTTCCCTGAGTGGGATTGTATTAATGGGCGATGGATTGATGATACAAGAGAGAAGTTTTGTTTAAGCAACACGAAGGCTCAGATACCCATGAGTGAGGCTTTTAATCGCCAAATCAGCCATTAATCACCTGCTTGGTGACCCTCCGAGCAGGGATTAATTGGCAACTTAACTAATTAATCTGCCGATTTTTTAATTATGTCACGAACCAAACATGATTCCTTCAATTCATTTGGCTCACACGCTCCTTTGTATTTGAGCCATAGGGGCTGCTGCTAATAAGCGACACGTTCATATTAGTGATGCTATCGTTTCTGAAGTCAACGACTCATTGCACCAAATGCCCCTAGTAACATCTGAAGAAATCCGAGCTGCAACTGTGCGTCTTCAGACTCTGCGGAAGGGAATGATCTCGCTAATTATTCTAACGCATGCTTGATATGGATACAGTGCAATGTGTCTTTGATGCTGGCTGCAAGTAACAGGCACGCTTGTGTTTTTTTGTCGTAGGCTACCTTGCTAAGCCTTGTACATAACATTTTCTTTCTGTCAATACAATGAGACAAAAGACTTTTTAGTTTTGTAGGATCAAATCTAATTTTCCAGTGCCAACAATAGTACTAGCATACCACACTACACTAGGGCCCACATGTGACAAGAATGACTTGATTGAGAAGAACTGCACTTGATGAATTGATAAGATTAGCATGGCTTACTTTAGAAGAACTTCGGTGTGATGGTTTTGGTAGGCCAGTTTCACTCAACTTGTTTGAACTATCAGCAACAGACTTTTCTGATGCAAAAAAAATAAAAAAATTAAGGAGCCATTTTAGTTTTTTTTCTAGTGAAAGGAATGTGTTACTGAAGAAAATTCTAGTTTACTAATGTATTTACCTGAAGAGCACCTTGTTTTATTTTCATCTACTAGTTTACTTCTGCTGAATGAAGGCTTCAATACTGTAACTTGTGCTGCAGAACAGATTTTAATACAGAAAGCTGAGGTCATCAGTTGAACAGTGAAGGAAATAGGACTGACATAATTTAAAAAATTCCATAGATAATTTTTTTATATTGACCTATCAGGAATATGAAAATTATTTTTCTAACCTAATGATTTTTTTTTTTGCATTTCTTGATTTTACCAATGAATAAAAGGAAGAAAGCAAAAACTAATCTTACACTTCAATGAACTGGTTAGGACAATAGGTTGTGATGGAGAAAAATGGTTGATGGAACGGGTGCCATTGCAAGTGCCATCATCATCCATACACTGAGCTATCTTGTGAACTTTGGCACTCGAAGAGCACAAGACAGCCGGTTTTGGGGTGCGGAAATCTTGTACTACAGGAAATATGTATGCATTTAGGAGGTGATAAATAAAATTTTGAGCCATACGAGCAACAAAGGTTTTCTGGAAAATTTACCTAGATTCAGTGATTGGTCTTTGGCCGTAAAACTTGTGTGGACTAAACCAAGATCCTCCGAATTGTCGGTTCTTGCAGTTTGCACTGACAATTTACTTATGGCTTTCTCCCAAGTAGGCATACTTGGCGTGCAGTTCACTAGCAATTGTTCCTGCAATATTACAACCTATCTTGAAAACTACAGAGATCTACTATGTCCAATTCACACAAGAATACTGAAAAATATAGGGTTCAGATAGTTCAAATGAGAAATTAAAGTTAAAATTGTTAACAGCAATGTTATCAATAGAAGTGAAGTGCTTTCATAAACAACAAATGATATAATCATGCAACACCAGTACCAACCCATGGAATTTGGAATCAGGTTTACTTTGACATAATTAACAGCATGTGGAACTTTAGGCAATCTAAGATAAATTGTTCAAGTCATAAAATATATCATGAAAGGATAGAACTTAATTAATAGGATTGAAGCTTGGTACAGCGATTTCTTATCGAGAAAACGCAAAAGATTTTGCGTTTCTTTTCATTTCAAAGAAAGAAAGTTCAGAGTACAAATATAACCTCCACTAGGGAGGGAAGGGAAAAACTGTATCATGTACATCCCAGGTTCAAAAGGGCAGCTTCCACTTTGGTACAACAAAAATAGCTGGCTAGAAAATAATTTTACATACAAAGAAATTAACAAGAGAAAATTTTTAGGGGAAATTAATTAGCTAACTCAGTATGAAATAAAAAGGAAAGCAACCATATTTATCCATAAGTACCCGCACTAAAGTAGAACTTTCCCTAAACCCTAATTTTCTGGTGGAACCTGTGTTCTCTTGCCAAGTCTGGCATGATGTTCTTTCTAATATATATTCGCGCAGCTCTTCTACATGGCCTCGAGAGAAAAAAATAGCATGGGGTTCCATCTTGGATTAGAATTTGGCAGCACACTGGGAAGCGCCAGAGGATGGGGACGACTTCGCTGAGTGGATGGAGAAGACGTCGCACCTCTTGGCCTCAAATTTTGAATCCAAAAATGCTGGGGTTGTATTAATGGGCGATGGATTGATGATACAAGAGCGAACTTTTGTATAAGCAACACGAAGGCTCAAATACCCATGAGTGAGGCTTTTAATCGGCCAATTAGCCATTAATCACCTGCTTAGTGACCCTCCGGGCCAGTGGCGGACCTTGAACAACATTGTAGGAGGGGCCAAAATACATTAGCTGATAGCTGAGGGCTGAGGGGGGCCAACTTGAAGAATTCCATATTTTACATGGTAAAAAAGGGTTAATACTAAGTATTGTTGTGCAAATTTGAATTGAGTTGGGGGGGGCCATGGCCCTTTTGGCCTCCATGAAGGTCCGCCAGTGCTCCGGGCAGGGATTAATTGGCAACTTAAATAATTAATCTTCCGATTTTTTGAATTATGTCGCGAATCAAACATGATTGTTTCAATTCATTTGGCTCACACACTCCTTTGTATTCGAGCCATAGGAGCTACTGCTAATAAGCGATATGCTCATATTAGTGATGCTATCTTTTCTGAAATCGATGACTCATTGCACCAAATGCCCCTAGTAAGATCTGAAGTAATCCGAGCTGCAACTGTGCAAGTTCAGACTCTGCAGAACGCAATGGTATCGCTAATTATTCAAACACATGGTTGATATGGATACAGTGCAATTCATCTTTGATGCCGGCTGCAAGTAAGCAAGCACGCTTTGTGTTTTTTGTCGTAGGCTACCTCGCTAAGCCTTCTACATAACATTTTCTTTCTATCAATACAATGAGATGAAAGACTTTTGAGTTTTGCAGGATCAAATCTAATTTTCCACTGCCAACAATAGTACCAGTGTACCACAGTATGACACTAGGGGCCACATGTGAGTATGTGACAATACTTCTTCAATTGGCATAGTATAGCTAGCCAAGCACAAAAAATTAAAGGTGTGGGTATTCTTCTGGTAAGTGCATACCTGAATGACTTGATTGAGAAGACCTGTACTTGATGAATTGATAAGATTAGCATTGCTTGCTTTAGAAGAACTGTGTGATGATTTTAGTAGGCCAGTTTCACTCAACTTGTTTGAACTACCAGCATCAGACTTTTCTGATGCAAAGAAAAACATTAAGGAGACATTTTAGTTTGTTTTTCTAGTGAAAGGAATGGGTTACTAAAGAAAATGAAATACCAACGGTACCATCACCCATTCTAATTTACTAATGTATTTACCTGAAGAGTACCTTGTTTTGTTTTCATCTGCACGTTTACTTCTGCTGAATGAAGGCTTCAATAATGTAACTTGCGCTGCAGAAGAGATTATAATACAGAAGTAATTGGTCATTCTCAGTTGAACAGTGAAGGAAATACGACTGACATGATTTAAAAAATTCAATAGATAAAATATGTATATTGACCTATCAGGAATATGAAAATTGTTTTTCTAACCTAATGAATTTCTTTTTTTTTGCATTTCTTGATGATACCAATAAATAAAAGGAAGAAAGCAAAAACTGATCTTACACTTGAATGAACTGGTTAGGACAATAGGTTGTGATGGACAAAAATGGTTGATGGAATGGGTGCCATGGCCAGTGCCATCATCATCCATACACTGAGCTATCTTGTGAACTTTGGCACTTGAAGAGCAGAAGACAGCCGGTTTTGGGGTGCGGAAATCTTGTAGTATAGGACATATGTAAGCATTTAGGAGGTGATAAATAAAATTTTGAGCCATACGAGCAACAAATATTTTCTGAAAAAATGTACCTAGATTCAGTGATTGGTCTTTGGCCGTAAAACTTGTACGGACTAAACCAAGATCCTCCGAATTTTCGGTTCTTGCAGTCTGCACTGACAATTTACTTATGGCTTTGTCCCAAGTAGGCAGAATTGCCGTGCAGTTAACTAGCAATTGTTCCTGCAACATTACAACGCACCTTGAAAACTACAGAGATCTACTATGTCCAATTCGTACAAACAAATACTGAAAAATATAGGTTCAGATAGTTCCAATGAGAATTTGAAGTTAAAATTGTTAACAGTGATGTTATCAATACAAGCGAAGTGCTTGCATAAACAACAATGCGTACCTCCCCCCACATTACAGGAGAAGTCAAGATTAATAATATTAACACACCCTTTGTACCATTTAATATTATCATTTTTTACGAGGACCATTTAATAGTACTATGATGTGAAGAAAAGAAAAAATATGGCATGTTGAATCACAACAAATATTGTTTACTTGAAAGGTCAAGGAAAATGAGTACCTTAACTACTAATTGATTCTGACCAAAGAAATTCCAAGCTGAAATAGAAGGAAACGTGAAATATGAACCAATGCTTAGCAAGATAAATAATAATATGATCCAAACATAGGCACTGAACACGCATCCTAAAGGACCCCAGACTTCTGATCCCCCTGTAAATATCATGTCCTTTGTTCTTAAATGCCAAGTGGACAGATAACATAAAAAAGATCACCTGTCAACAATTTTATAAAGAATTGCAAGCAAGACGTTGCCTTTGATGCTCTAACAGATTTTATGGCAGGTTGAAGCCCTGAACCTTGGAGGACTAATGGGGGAGGGCAACCTACATAAGTTGGATAAAAGTAGATAAATCAGAATATCAGATGCATGTTGACATGAAAGCCACAAGTGATAATGGTCGGCATAACAATATTAACTGTGCACTGCAACGAATGTACAAGGTATTTACAAAAAATTACCATTGCTTCTCCCAGGAAACTCCGCATGTCAGTTTTACTGCTGCATGATAACTACAGTTCGTCTCTAGACCATGCTGCAGAACAAAATCTTGTGAAGTGAGCAAAATGTTACATGCAGGAACTACTCCAAACGAAAAGAATACCAAATGAAAAATAAATATTAAGATGGTAGGAGTGCCGGTGTTGTGAAACGCCAAATATGCCACCTTAACGGAGCAAAGCTCTGTAAAGTTGTCCAAGTTCTGTCCTGAAGGAAGTAATTTGCTAAAACCTAATAAAGTAAGATAATTATCTTGAGAAGAATGATCTAAGCTTTAACAAGTAACATTAAAACTCTAGCTCACCTATCACATGACCTTCCTGTAATGTTGGAAAGATTGCACAAGCTGTCTGGAGGTTACAACCATTCCAACTTACTTCCTTACTGTGTTCGAATGTTTCCATCACACTGGAGCTAGCAACATCAGAGATCTAGCAGCAACGCATAATAGTTTACTGAGCTAGTTTCTGCGCTAAGGTTCCCAATGAAAAACGAATGATACCTTAAGTGCAGTAAATCGAAATGCATCAGGTGAGACAACAAACTCATAATCATCATTTAGTCCAGATCTGACTTCCTGTAGCAATTTGACAACCAAAAATAGTAAAAACCATGGCATCAAAGGCTCATATTGAGAAAGAAAAGGACAAATAATGAGAAACACTGTAGGCAAATCATGTAATTGCTCATTTGCACCAAACAAAAGAAAATAAATTCGAGGTAGAACTGTTTATGTAACTCTACAAAAAACAATCACTCTATCTGGATGCATTATTCTGTGGTTTTCTACACTTCTATACTTGCCTTGTTGACTGAAATTGACTATTGTACCATCTTTGGTACCCAAAGCCAAACATTGCTCATATTTTATTATGTTCGAATAATAGAAGTATGCTAGTGCGATCGCATACTGATGCACGATCAGTAATGATTGTCAAGAGGTTTACTAGCATGTCAAGGCAACATAATGTACAAATGATCTTTATAAAGGGGTGAACTACTGAGTTGGAAAGACAGCACTTAGATTGTGCACTCAAATGTAAAAGTTGGTCTTGCTACAACAAAGTTGATCTAATTCGAACTGCATCAAATCAAGCTAAGGCAATGCAGTTGGCTTCTGTACGAACTAAACAGTGATTACTGCTGCATGGGGTTAAGTCATGAGCTTCTCATAACCGTTTTTCCACCCATTGCCGGATCAGGCTCAAACTGATCGTTCTAACACTCAGGCCCTGCTAACACTCTGTGCACTCATGTTCGCGTATTGGAGACGAGGCCTGTCATCTATTTATACACCAACATGCAGCAATGTGGTGGTACGTGAAGAGGGTGGGTGGAAGTACCATACCACATTCAGCGCGCACAGATCAGTCCTCTCCTCGCTCGCAGCAAATGTGGACTCGACGAATATGCTCTCCCCAACAAACCTCCATCCACGCTCAAGCATCAAACATCGCAGCCCGCACTCAACTGCTTTTGCAACGAGAGAGCCCGAGCACACCACCTCCTCCTCCTCACCAACCTTACAACAGAATCAGATGACGCAGAATTAACCTGTAAACACTCGTAGCAGCAAAGCGTCGAGCAGGTGAAGGGCACAGGGAGCAGGGAGCGAGCGGCTCACCGAGGCGTCCAGGAAGGCTGCCGCGATTTCGGAGGCCACCTCCGCGGCCGCGCGAGACTGGCATCTCTGCAACGATCGGAACCCCACGGGTTACGTTTCTTCGTCAAGAACCGAACGACGCGAAGCAGTTGAGGCTGAGCGAGGACCTGGTAGACTACGAGGGCGTCGGTTGGGGGTTGGGGGAGGCACGCGAGACGGTGGCGGCGGGAGAGCCTGCAGCAGAGAATCTCGATGTCGACAGATGGAACATCGGCGGAGAAGGACACCTGCCGGACGAGGAAAGGCGGCGGTGGCGTGGAGGAGGAGGGGCCGGCGCGCACGAGGACCTTGTTGCGGAACATGGCGAGTGTGAAGGACCCTGAACCTTCTGAATCTTCTTCAACAGCGCAGCAATCGCAAAACAGGAGATCCGATGGCTCTCGAGTCTCCAGTCAAGTTAGATTAAGACTAGATGGTTCTGCTGCGCCAGCCTCCAGTACTGTCGTTGATTATTTAAGACATGTTTTTCTGCTCTATCCATATGTGGAGTTTTTTTCTGTTGGCTTACTGAGCATAAGTTTCTGCTAGAGTACGGGCGTGGGAAGGTGCGTCTCATAGGATGGTCAATGGACGGTGCGTTTTCATATGCATAAGTAATTTGGATTAGATTAGAGGGATAGGTGAATTATGTGTGGAAATGAAATATAAAAGGCAAGATTGAAATGATTCCATAGTACATTACAAACATGCATTATCTAAGTCTTGAACAATAATATACCTGTTTTCATGTACATCTAACATATGAAAATGCATTTGTTACTCCTAGCATATACCACGTGGACTTCTATCAACATTGTATGTGATCCTATCCCACCAGATCTGCTCTCAAAACAACTGTTTCCTATCACCCGCATTAGGGACTTTATTAGAGGCTTACACTTAATAGCCATGTTTCAATGTATGACAACACCTCAATAGTCTTTTTCATGTTCTTTCAATGCGGTGGCACATAGAACAGGGCTGACCACAAAGATAAAGCATTCAGATAAACAAAAAAGGGTATTTTAATTTGTAAGATAAAAGAAGACAATATCAGTCAAAGATGCATAGCATTTTCCTTTATGTCTTCTCTGATATCATATCATCGCCCACAACCATACTTAAGCTGATGCAAACGAAAGAGCGTTATCACCCTGCAACAGAAGGATACATGGTCATTTAAATACTAACCATGACTGCGCTTGTTTCTACTACCTCTAGGTAAGTATGCCAGAACACTATACCTTCCAATAGTATCATCGTACCAAATTATTAGCGGAATGAACTCTGGCTTATCTACACAACCTAGTTGCACTCAATACCAGATTATTAACTGCCATGACTGATCTAGAAGCTATGAACAGAGTCAACCTCTGACAGACCATAATTTCAATAACAAAAAATATTAGATATTTTTCAATAAAACAAAGAAAAGAATGGATAATTAATCTGGCAAAAATTAGGATGGTAGCTACATGTGTGGAATGAACATATTGCGCTTAATGAATAACATCACACACTGGAATACATTAGAAACATACATACTAATAGGAAGAATGTAATTTTCAAGAGATCAAGCAAATATAGCTACAGCCATGTAGGATGCCAGCAAATTAAATATACAACTGGAAGATCCTACCTAAGTGCAACGTGGTTATTTAGAACCAAGCCTGTCTATATGCATCAGCGCCTCAGTGCACTAATTGGCGCACAACTCGGTTGACATAGGTCCAGTATTACAACAACATTTTGCAGTCATGAACCAATGATATTTTATATGATAATCGATCATACAAAGTCATATTGAGAAGAATGATACCTGCTTTTTTTTAAACTCTTCCTCAAGCCCTTAATTCCAGAATGTTAAACAAACAATTCTGACATGGCGCTATTTATACACAAAAAAATAAATTCCCTCCAGGCATCAAGAGACCTCTGATTGATCAAATCACCTCAGGGCTCAGGAACATGGAACAAGGGTACCAGCAATATAAAGGATCATGGCAAAAAAGGAAGACAAAACAGTAGGATCAATTGCATATTTGTCTTCTTGGGGCAATAATATTCATATTTCTGCAGGCCGTCTATTAAGAAGCACTTGGACTATTTTCTAGCTTTACCATACTACCAGTTGCATAGAACTTATTGCCTAGCACTAAGAAACAAGGAGCCAGAGCAACAAATGAAGATAAGAATTGGGAAGAGAAAAGTAAAATGTTGAATACCTGTCTGTTGGATGGACACACTAACAGGGTATTGTAGCTTTATTAGGTCAACTCGCTTACCACAAGCTGGGTACATCTAGGTCTAGTTCCTGCTGTAGTGTAGAAAAAAGTGAGCATGAGAGGAACGTACAGGGTGTCGAAAAGGCGAGTTGACATAATAAGTTGGGTACATCTAGGTCTAGTTCATATTCTACGTGTCTCTCGATTTTAAGTTTCGTGAAATAATTGTTTCTGATTTACCATTGTTCCTGCTGTACGTGCCTCATAACTGTTTCTGATTTTAACTTTCGTGAAAGAATTATAACTATTCTAAGCTAGGGATAACTCCAAGCCTTTTGCACAGCCTGAAGATGCTACTCTAGCTCCTCAGTTCTGTTTTCTTTTACACACATACTAAAAATCAACAAAAAAATCACGAAACCTTGTTGGTACATTTGTACATTTATATCTGCGAGAATAGAGACACGGTTTAGTATTGCTGAAAAGTTGTATTTTTTCCAAACACGAAAGAGCTTCAACATTGTTTAGACTCATACACATCCACACTTCAGTAATATAAATCAAGCTCATGAGATAGTCTAGTTCCATGTTTGAAGCTATCTAAAACCTAAAACAAAAAACTAATTATCACAAAAGAATGATAAAGCTAGGATTTCTTACTAAAAAATCCATTTATTTCCAAACTGTGTATGACCGCACCTAATCCTTGCAATGGACAAACAATCTGGATTATTCTGACAAGAATTCCGCTGTACCATTGGTCTAGTGGCATCTAATTTTCAATATGAAGCACACCTTTTTATTTTTCTTATGAGCTCTCTTATACAGTACTGTAAGCTTTTTCTAACTCTTCTGGAATTACTCCACCATGTCAAAAATTCCTAATTGCATATATTTGTATAACTATATCAAGTAAAAGGGACATGGTACAGACTTTACCTAGATTAAAAAATTGATGAAACAAACGCATGGCCTCATTTATTGTAGTCTTGTAGACATCCAATCAAGTATTACCTAATTATCAAAATACCTAAGGCTTATAAGTTCTAAAAATTCATATCTATGGGACGCAATCAAACAAATATTCAGTTTCTGAAAAAATAAATACTCATGGCCTCATTTGTGTGGAGCATTTTGACAAACACCTGGTGTACGGGTCAAATAGATCAGTTTGGGACAGAGAAAGAAAGAATCCACAACCTAGGATTGATGAAGATTGTGGAGGCGTTCAAGCTCAACCGTAATTTCAGCCGATGGGCTTCTGGCTTCCCCCAATGTGACCGTGCCTCTAGGTCCATTGATGGATCACAAATTAGAGCCATCGTATTCTAGAGAGAGGGGGAGGAAAGATCAGCCTTCCAGGCAAGAGGGAAAGCGTCTGCCAGACTACCAGCAAGGATCGGGATGGAGGAGAGGGAAGGGCCATGGTGTGTACAACGGGGAGATCGACAGGAAGATGGTACCAGATGGGAGACTCGCCGGAGATCAGGTCGGCGCGGGGAGGGGACTGGGAACGTCTCCTTGCAGTGATCCATCACGTGCGCCACTGCTGGGATGGCCCCCTCACGACGGCGAGCAGGGGAAGGAGGAGGAGACGTGACATGGATGGCAGCGGGCTCAGCCGCTCAGATAGAACAAAGAGGAAAAGGCGTGTTTCCTTTTAGTCAAAGAGGCCGTGATTCCACCGACTAACAGAAGGCGGATCAGGCAGACGGGTGACACGTAACGAGTAACCACAGGGCATCAAAACTAGTGAGCTTAGAGCTCCTTAGGTATGTGGACAATTGCATGTCTCTCTGCTATTTATTTATTTTTTTGCGGGTTCTCTGCTATATTTTTTTTTAATCTACCGAAGAGAGTAAATGTACTATGTGAACATATTTTTTCGGTTTTGCTAGAACTAACTTAGTTCACACCTACACCATTAAATTTGCATTATGATTCATATATTTAAGTTACAAGTTAGACTGCAACCGAAATTTTTCAGATATAAATAAGGTTGCAACTAAGATAGATCGTTAGATTTGCTTTACAATTCGTGCTAATTGTTAGTTGTAACTTCAATAAGATCTCAATCGAGTCAAACATTGATCTAACGAAGAGAGTAAATGTATCGCGAAGATGATTTTAGCCTCTTCCAGCGGACGGGTTGCCATTTGCCAGACGTTCTTTTTAGCCAATGGTGCACATCTCTTGATTGTACGTTCTTACAAATGTGTTTCGTGTACAAGTCCACCAACATCTAATATGGAGTCTTCACAAAAATGGAAAATTTTCATTAGCCTTTATATACAATACTGTTATCCATCCGGATGTGCCAATTGATATAGATTAGAACAACAAACTTTGAAAGCTGAAATTCCATTACGGACTAAGGTATTTGCATGGTACCTCTGTAAAGGAGTCATCCTTACCAAAGATAATCTTGCAAAGCGGAATTGATATGGTAATAAGAAATGTGTTTTTTGTCATCAGGATGAAATAATAAAATATTTGTTTTTCAACTATAGTTTCGCCAGATCTATATAGTCAGTCATCTAAGTAGCTTCAACCTTATATCCGCCACATAGCATTACCAATATTTTTGGGAATTGGCTAAATGGTATTGATGATAGATTTAAAGAGCATATTAGGATGGGAGCGATTGCATTTATTTGGTCACTATGGCTATATAGAAATGATAAAGTGTTTGACGATAAAAACTCTTATATTTTGCAGGTTATCTACCGGTGTACCAATACTCTCCGTTTATTGTCGTCTCTACAAAAGGTAGAGCATCGAGACCTATTTATGGAGGTCTGTGCATGTTTGGAGGCTATAACTGGGGGGGGGGGGTATTTTTACCCAACATGGGTGGCCGCATATGAAGGAATTATGCCCTAGAGAAAAATAATAAAGGGTTTATTTGCATATTCTAAAGAGTTCATAATAAGTTTCATACTGTGCTATAACTGTGTCAGTCCGGAGACACCGATACACGTGTGGTATTAAACAACCAAGAGTCCCTAGTATACCTCTATACTAGCTCATTGGTCAACTGATGATCAGTTTCTGGATCATGTGACAAATACGTCAATTGACAATGAGGTTCATGCCATTGTGTAAATTCCATGATGGACATACCCAATATTATTATGTAACATAATCGTGTCACAATATTCATGTTACAATAATAAGAAATGTTGTGACCTAAATCCTTATACCGTGAGATCATATTTAATCACTACTTCCGGAGGGAGCTTTGATTGCACCAACCGTCACAACATAATAGGGTGACTAAAAAAGGTGACTCTTGGGTTTCCAATGGGGTAGGTTGAGGCGTATGTATCAAGAGCGGGATTTGTTCTTCCACGTGACGGAAAGATACTCTAGGCCCACTCGGTGAGATTCATCCAATGTTGCAATATGTGACTAGGTCACGGGGATGGAATATCACGGAATGAGTAAATGGCAATGTCGATAACGAGATTGAACTAGGTATTGAGATACCGACGATCAAGTCTCGGATAATGCAAGTATCGCAGAAGCAAAAGGAATAGGGCATCGAAGTTTGCGGTAATGACAAAGTTCCTTCGTGGGAATACATAGGGATCATCACGGATGTCCAGATTCGGTTGATGATCATTTACCGGAGAGGAGTCTCGGTAATGTCTGGAGTATTCTTGAACCGTAGGGTAACATAATTAAAGGTACGATGATATTAAGATGTTTCTAGAATTGTCAAACAGTTGACATGAGGAAACCAGAAAAGTTCCACGGAGATCCGAAAGTTGTTCGGAGGGTTCCAAAAGGAGTTTCGGAGCTATGAGGAATTAAATAATAAGTAATTTATATTAATTAATGGAATTAATATTAAATACATGGATTCATTTAATTAATAAAGGCAGCCCACCTTAATGGGCTTCTCCCAGAGAGAAGCCCACTAAGGCCTAGCCGCCTCCCCTTATTGGATAAGGGTTTGGGAGGCGCCCTAGGGTTTTGGCCTTGGGCCGAATTGGGCCCATGGGGTGGCCGGACAGGGCATGGCTGCCCCATGGCACACCAATGCCCCTCCCCTTTAGTCCCATATTGCTAGTTGGATGTGATGTGGTTCATCCCTCCACCTATATAAAGGGACCCCTAGAGGAGAGTTTGACACAAGTGGATTGAGTGAGTTCCTAGAAGAGCTATCCTCTCCTCTCCCCTATGCGCCACCTCTCTTCTCTCTGGCTCAGCTCCCACGTTTGGAGTCGTGCCAGCGAGTTAGATGATACTCCACATACCACACGATGTCAGGCTACCGAACTTTCAGTCCAAACACTTCTTCTTCCGCTGCTCTGCTGGACTGGATCCGAAAGGAGTCATGGTGATCCAAACACTTCTTCTTCCACTGCTCTACTGGACTGGATCCGAAAGGAGTTATGGTGAGCCGTACGTGTGTGAGTACTATGAGGTACTACACGTGTGGCACTATGTCACTCCGCCGGTGCTATCGCACTGGCGTCGTGGCGCCGGGGCGCCGAGGCGTTGTGGCGTCGAGTTCTTTATGACCTTGAGGTCGGCTACGTCGGCTTCATCATCAACGCATGTGCGGGGGCATAATCCCCAAGTTCGGTCTACGAGGGTATGTGCCCGAGTCTCTGTTAATCGTTACAGTATTACTAGATAAATAGATCTGGGCAATTCGGGGTTCCGTAGGGAATACATTTTTTGTTATTTGCACCGAACACCAACAGTGGTATCAGAGCCGATCTATGTGTAGTATGCGTGTACAATTAGAACACATAGCAATATGTGGGTGTTGATCCTCTTATTGTTACCCTCCCATGTGCATTCATTTATATATGTGGCATAGTTGGATCTAAGCGGCACGAATACCGACTTTACGCATTTCATGCGAGACTGGTTCTACGACTGACATATGACTTGCACCATATAAAAGTGGCTTGTCGGGTGTCTGTTTCTCCAACTATAGTGGATATGGCATCTGCAACGGAGGTCCCTTAATGGGGACTCAAAGAAACAATCCGTTGATCAATGTTGTGGTTTCATGTTCGTAGGCAAGAAACGGTTCTTGTGCGAAAGCCCTAGAAGCCACATAAAACTTGCAAAAGAAAAGTAGAATCGTCTAACTTGGTTTTGTAGTGGGGGCGTGTGATGTGATATGGTCAACATGGCAAGTTGCGCGACACTAACCGGAGGCTTCAGGACGATGTTGTCGTGGACTTGGCGCCACACCGGTGCAAGGATGGAGATCATGAAGGGAATATGCCCGAGAGGCAATAATAAAGTGGTTATTATCATATTCCATGTTTATGATAAATGTTTATTTCTCATGCTAGAATTGTATTAATCGGAAACATTAATACATGTGTGATTAATAAACTAAAAGGTTCCTAGTAAAGCCTCTCTTTTATACTAGCTCGTTGATTAACTGATGATCAAGGTTTCCTGATCATGAACATTGGATGTTGTTAATAACGAGGTCATATCATTAGAAGAATGATGTGATGAACACTCACACCCATAGTATGAATAGCAATACGATCAAGTCATCAAGTTCATTGCTATATCAGACTCATGCGAAGTAGTTCTAATCCTTAGACCATGAGATCATGTTAATCACTGATACCGGAAGGGTACTTTGATGATATCAAACGTCACACCGTAATAGGGTGATTATAAAGGTTGATTTGGGTACTCTGAAAGTATTAGTTGAGGCTCATGGATCAAGAGTGGGATTTGTCCATCCGGATGACGGAAAGATATTCTCTGGGCCCTTCTCGGTGATATTGCATTGGAATCGCTTGCAAGCATGTGACTAGGTCACAGGAATGCATTATCACGGAACGAGTAAAGAGACTTGTTGGGAACGAGATCGAACTAGGTATGGTTGATACCAAATGATCGGATCTCGGACAAGTAATAATATCGTGAGACAAAAGGAATTAACTATGTTCGTTACCGGTTCACACGATCACTAGTTCATCGTTGAGTAAGTGGGAGTCATCATGGATTTCCAGATCCCGCTGTTGATTATTGATCGGAGAGGAGTCTCGATCATGTCCACGTTATTCACGAACCGTAGGGTGACACACTTAAGGCTCGTCGTCGTTTTTGAGTGGATACGATACTCCGATCGAATTACAGGACATCATAAGGGTTGTTTCAGAAAAGCACCGAAACTGTTTCGGGATATCGAAATAACTCAAGGGTGTATTTGTTAATGTTTGTTAATTGAATGAATTAACAAATATTAAAGAAATAAAAATGTTTTATTAAATCAATAAGTGTGATTTTAATTGGCATGAATGTCATGCATTAAAATGGGGGTTACCTCATATTGATGAGGGAGTAATCACCATAATGGGAATGAAGAGGGGGCAATGAAGGGGAGGGGGCACCTTGGCCGGCCAGCCCTTGGCTGCCCCTCCTCCTCTATATAAACCCCCCTCTCTCCCTTGTTGACACACACTTCTTGATCCTCCCTCCTTTGCATAGTTGCTGCCCACTTTCCGTCTTGGCTTAGCGAAGCTCTGCCGGAATAGTAGTTCGTAGTTCACACACTTGGAGAAGTGTGTGGAGGAGTGTCCGGCGGATCCCTTCTTCCGCTGCCCCGCTGGACCGAGGGCGTGGAGGAGTTGACGTCGAGCTGCACGTGTGTGCGAGTACGGGGGCGCTGCCACTTGTGGCGCCGGCTACACGATCTTGTGATCGTCAAGTGAACCACGACGTCGACTACATCAAGTGAACAACTACGTCGACTACGTGCGTCTTCACCAACTCTCCATCGTCAACGTTTGTGCGGGAACGTAATCCCCGCTCACGGTCGTCGAGGGTGAGTATCCGTTGCTACCATCTCGTAGAGTTTCTTGGCCAGTTTATGCGTTCACGCGTAGGAAAATTTTTGTTTTCTATGCTACGAACCCATCAGTGGTATCAGAGCCATCTCTATGCGTAGTTGGTATGCACGGTTAGAACACATGAGGATGTGGGCGTTGATGATCATGTTATTGCAATTTTTTGGTATTTTGGATCATAGTGGCATAGTGGGATTGAAGCTGCCCGAGACTAACCTTACGTGACCGCGTTCACGAGACTTGTCCCACACTTGACATGCTTCGGCATATGTGGCTTTGCGGGTGCACGTTTCTCCCACTATAGTTATGATCTATTATACAAAGAATTGTTAATAATATTTTTATCACCGTTGTGGTTCTTGTTCGTAGGTAAGAACGGTTCTTCCTAGAAAGCCCCAAACCACGTAAAATATGCAAGACAAATTAGAAACGTCTAACTTGTTTTTGCAGGGGCATGTGATGTGATATGGTCAAATTGTTTATGTTACAAATTGTATGCGATGATCCTTTTTGTAAGTTATAAACAACCGGCAGGAGCCATATGGTTGTCTTTACATTTAAATGGCCTGCGTGCCGTATATATATATCCAAGTGATATATTGTAATGGAGGAAGACAACCAAGGTGGCGCGCCATGGACCTTGGTGCTACGCCGGTGGAATGATGGAGATTATTCCATGACGCACAAGATGGAGATCGAATGCGTGAAGGACCATATCATATCACATTATATATGCATGTGATGTTTATCCTTTTATGCATCTTATTCTGCTTAGATTTGATCGCACGGTAGCATTATAAGATGATCCCTCTCACATAAATATCAAGATAATAATGTGTTCTTCCATAGCATGCACCGTCAAGAAAGTTCGTCGTTTCGAGACACCACGTGATGATCGGGTGTGACAGACTCTACGTTCACATACGACGGGTGTAAGATAGTTTTACACACGCAAGTGCTATGGTTCTACTTGGCGAGCCTAGCATGTACAGACATGGCCTCGGAACACGAACCGAAAGGTTAAGCATGAGTCATATGGTTGATATGATGAACATGGTGATGTTCGCCTTTGAAACTATACCGTTGCACGTGATGATCGGTTGCGGTATAGTGAATTTGGTTCGTGTAATCACTTAAGAAAACTAAGAGGGATGTTGTTTTTAAGTGGGAGTTCATTTAGTAATTTTGAATTATAGAACTCAATTTATCATGAACTAAATCAAAGTGAATTTGCATAGTTTGTTGTAGTTATTGGCATCCGTTTACTACCATGCGATTAGCTATAATTGAGATAATAGAACTATAGAATTCTGGATGTTAACTTTACGAACTGGTATCGTATTGTTTGAATGTCAATCTAAAGTTTAAAGTCCTATTGCAAACTTTTAGCAAACCTTGGTTACTCGATAAAATTTAATAAGTAGTATTAAATCAAGAGTAACAATTCCAGTGTTAGTATCTAAGTATCACACTTGCCTCCATGATCCTTGATATTCAAAAGTTGTTTTTAGTATCAAGGTTATCTAGGAGTTGAAAGAATTGTTTCATAAACTATCATGTGTGGAAGATATTGTGATATCTGAAACAATGTTTGGTTGCAATGTGATAGAGTATAATTTCGTAAGACACATGTTCTCATATTGTATGAGAATTTGTGAAGATTGGAGACGCTAGGCGTCTAGATCTCCTAAAAAGGTTTTAGGAACTAACATTATACTCAAAAATTCGTCCTCATGAGCTATAGTAGCTTGATCATGAAAGTTGTCATGATAGGATGAATGGAAGATGTAGGTAAAATGTTTACTACACTAAAAGATTACTAAAGAATGGAATTTGGAAGAACGCCAAATATTTGATTATGGTGATCTACTTCAAAGTGTGAGTCCAAGGGTATTAGTGTTTGACTAATCATGCCTTGAACTATGTGCCATGTGTATGGCGCCACTATTGATGTTGATAGATTCTTCTAGATGAAAAAGAATTGCTAAAAAAGAATCCGAAATTTATTCTGGCGGAAAAGAAAAGACTGGAAATGTCCAGCTCAGGTATATAGAAGATATACATGTTATGGTTGTATTCGTTGCTTGTTAAAACAATGTGGTTCTTGGGTATTTGATACTAAATTGGTTGGTATGAACTGTCATACAACGCAATACAAGAACTACAATGGCCTAATTAACTAGCAAATGAATATCGGATGATTCTCATCGAAAACAAATAAAGTGTTATTGTGTTTCGTTGGAATTAAACCTAGCCTTCAAGATTTATTTGAATAATTGTTATTTTGTTCTGGTATTATGAGAACAATGGTTGTTCAAATTATTACCGCATTCATAAAAGATGAATGAACGCTTATCTTGTTGGAGAAATCACATCCATAACACTGATGCTAAAAATGTCTTAAGACAAATGATTAGAAGATCACTTATGAGTGACACCACCGTTTAAATCATATTGGAAAGTAAACATGAAGAAACTCCATGTTGATGGAATTTTGGAGCCTTTTGATTTTGAATCAATTGACGCTTGTGAAAATTTCCTAGAGATGATTAAAACTCCGTTTGTAGGCCAAAGAAGAACGGACGACTAACTTATTGGATATTATACATGTTGATGTATATAGTCCATTATGTGTGGTCGTGTGTGGTGAATTCTTGAACTTCATTTACTTTAACCGATGATTTGAGTAGATATATGTGTATATTTACTTGATAAGGAAGAAGCATGAAATATTTGAATATTGTTCAAAGTATTTCTAGTTGAAGTTGAAAATCATTGTAACAAGAGAATATTATGATTTGATCATAAAGGAATATATTTGAGTTACAAGTTTAGCAAACACCTAAAAGTTGAGGAATCGTTCCATAGACTTGTATTTCTCGAAACACCATAGGAGTATGGAGTGTTCGAGAGATGAAATCAAACTTTGTTTGACATCGTTGGATCAAAGGTGTTGTCTATAAAACTGCCATTATATTTTAAGGATAAAGCTTTAGAGACTACCGCTTTTACACTGAAAAGAGCGCCATCATGATCCGTTGAAATGACACCATATGAGTTATGGCATGGGATAAAACCCAAATTGTCTTTTCTAAAATTTTGGTATGCTATGCATATGTAAAATGTTTACAACCAAAGTCGGATAAATACGTCTTTGTAGGTTATCCCAAAGTAAATATTGGGTATTCCTCCAGAACACTGAAGACAAAAGTGTTTGTCGCTGAAAACGTCAAGTTTCTTGAGAAGGAATTTTTCGCAAAAAGTCAAGTGGGAGGACAATAGAACTTTGATTGGGTTATTGAACCTAAGCTATATGTGCTGAGTAGCGCAGCGCTGGGAAGTGTCCCGGAGGCGGCCACAATGCGCATGGCTGTCGTACCTCAAAGGTTGTGGTCACATAGATCAAAGTTCCTATTGAACCGCGTGAGTCGGGTAACAATCAAATAAGTTAGATTTGAGAATGAATCATTATTGTTTGACAATGATGAACCGACTGCATGCAAAGAAGCGATGATGGGCCCTGACTCCGTCAAATGGCTAGAAGCCATAGAATCCGTGATAGTTCCATATACGAGAAACCGAGTTTCTGAACTTGGAAGACCCTCAAAAGGCATGAAGCCTAATGAACGTATTTGGATCTATAAAGACAGACATGGATGTTTAACATCTTTGAAATAGTCGACACATTGTTAAAAGAGTTTACGATTGTGTTCAATGAGTTGACTATGACAAGATTTGATCTTTCATAGCGATATTTTGTCTGGACGGATTACTGTAGCAACCCCTACATATGCCAAGGTTGGTATATGTTTGTTGAACAAACAAGAAAACATTCTTCTAATAGAATGGTTACCTAGGACATGTACATGACATGGTCCAATGGGTTTTGTAATTCAAAGGATGCTAAAAGGCATGCAAACTTCAATGGTTGAAGTAAGCATCGCGGAGTTGGAATATTCACCGTGATGAAATAATTAAAAGGTTTAGTTTCATCAGATACGATGAATATGCTTGCATTTGCAAGAAATTAAGTGGGAGCGCTGAGACATATTTTCAGTACATTATGTAGAAGACATATTGTTAATTGGAAATGATGTATCTTTTATTGACATAGGTTAAGAATTTCATTAAAATTAGATTTCAATGAAAGACTTAGGCAAAACCAAAATATTGGGTCTCGATGTCTATATAGATAGATCGAGGTACCAATATGGTTGTGCCAAAGTACATAGATGAAATATTGAATGAAGTTCAATATGAAAACGACAAGAAAAGTTCTTGTCGCATGGAAGAGGTTGAAACAAGATTCAGGTGTTTTTGACACTTGATGAGTGAAGTCACATGAATGATTTGATCGATCATGTATACCATGATATGTACATATCCAGATATGTCCTATGCTCTAAATGTTATGAGCATATACCAGAGTGATAAAAGTCATAAGATGATCACTGGACAATAGTAGAGATATCCTTATGTGCTTTGGAAGGACTAAGGATATATATTATGTATGACAAAGTGACACATAATTCATTGTAAAGTGTTACATTGATACTAAGTTTGTCACAAGATACAAATTAAGTTTATCTCAATTTTAGCTATACGTTAGGTGGCACAATGTAATGGAAGGAAGTTCCATGATGGATTTGGATGAGTTCCAAAGTTAAGACATTGTGATGGATTCTACAACAAAGGTTGAGTATATGGCTGCTTTAGAAGTAGCAAAGGAGGGCATTTGTGTCAAGCAGTTTGTTATCAAACTAGGTGTAGTTCCAAGCGGGCTATTACTATGAAGATCTATTGTGTGACAATAGTGACAACATAATTTTAGCTAAAGGAACTAAGGTCTCACCTAAGGACCAAATTTATACCCAACTGTCTCATTTGAGAATGAGTGATGCGTAGAGACGCAAAGACATGCAAATACACACAGAACTGAAAGTGTCAGATCTGGAGATCAGATTAACCACTGCAACGCGTACGGATAACACGTGAAAGCCATAAGTGTTATATACGCAAGTATCAACTAGATTATTGACTCTAGTGCAAGTGGGAGACTGAAGGGAATATGCCCGAGAGGCAATAATAAAGTGGTTATTATCATATTCCATGTTTATGATAAATGTTTATTTCTCATGCTAGAATTGTATTAATCGGAAACATTAATACATGTGTGATTAATAAACTAAAAGGTTCCTAGTAAAGCCTCTCTTTTATACTAGCTCGTTGATTAACTGATGATCAAGGTTTCCTGATCATGAACATTGGATGTTGTTAATAACGAGGTCATATCATTAGAAGAATGATGTGATGAACACTCACACCCATAGTATGAATAGCAATACGATCAAGTCATCAAGTTCATTGCTATATCAGACTCATGCGAAGTAGTTCTAATCCTTAGACCATGAGATCATGTTAATCACTGATACCGGAAGGGTACTTTGATGATATCAAACGTCACACCGTAATAGGGTGATTATAAAGGTTGATTTGGGTACTCTGAAAGTATTAGTTGAGGCTCATGGATCAAGAGTGGGATTTGTCCATCCGGATGACGGAAAGATATTCTCTGGGCCCTTCTCGGTGATATTGCATTGGAATCGCTTGCAAGCATGTGACTAGGTCACAGGAATGCATTATCACGGAACGAGTAAAGAGACTTGTTGGGAACGAGATCGAACTAGGTATGGTTGATACCAAATGATCGGATCTCGGACAAGTAATAATATCGTGAGACAAAAGGAATTAACTATGTTCGTTACCGGTTCACACGATCACTAGTTCATCGTTGAGTAAGTGGGAGTCATCATGGATTTCCAGATCCCGCTGTTGATTATTGATCGGAGAGGAGTCTCGATCATGTCCACGTTATTCACGAACCGTAGGGTGACACACTTAAGGCTCGTCGTCGTTTTTGAGTGGATACGATACTCCGATCGAATTACACGACAGCATAAGGGTTGTTTCAGAAAAGCACCGAAACTGTTTCGGGATATCGAAATAACTCAAGGGTGTATTTGTTAATGTTTGTTAATTGAATGAATTAACAAATATTAAAGAAATAAAAATGTTTTATTAAATCAATAAGTGTGATTTTAATTGGCATGAATGTCATGCATTAAAATGGGGGTTACCTCATATTGATGAGGGAGTAATCACCATAATGGGAATGAAGAGGGGGCAATGAAGGGGAGGGGGCACCTTGGCCGGCCAGCCCTTGGCTGCCCCTCCTCCTCTATATAAACCCCCCTCTCTCCCTTGTTGACACACACTTCTTGATCCTCCCTCCTTTGCATAGTTGCTGCCCACTTTCCGTCTTGGCTTAGCGAAGCTCTGCCGGAATAGTAGTTCGTAGTTCACACACTTGGAGAAGTGTGTGGAGGAGTGTCCGGCGGATCCCTTCTTCCGCTGCCCCGCTGGACCGAGGGCGTGGAGGAGTCGACGTCGAGCTGCACGTGTGTGCGAGTACGGGGGCGCTGCCACTTGTGGCGCCGGCTACACGATCTTGTGATCGTCAAGTGAACCACGACGTTGACTACATCAAGTGAACAACTACGTCGACTACGTGCGTCTTCACCAACTCTCCATCGTCAACGTTTGTGCGGGAACGTAATCCCCGCTCACGGTCGTCGAGGGTGAGTATCCGTTGCTACCATCTCGTAGAGTTTCTTGGCCAGTTTATGCGTTCACGCGTAGGAAAATTTTTGTTTTCTATGCTACGAACCCATCAGATCATGCCGGAGGCTCGATGGAGATCAAGCACGTCGATGAAGAACCATATCATATCACGCATTATTTACATTTGATGTTATTGTGTGATTCTTATTTATGCTAGTATTTAGATACACGACGGTAGCATAGAATAAGAAAATCCCTAATCAAATACCAATTAAATAGTGTTCTCCCTTACGTGTGCAATCGCCACAAAGTTCTTAGTTGTGAAGCCGGTCGTGACGATCGGGGGCAAGCATATCGAAGTTCGCATAAGGCGTGGGTACAAACCATGTATGTGCGTGCAATACACTAAGGTTGAATTGGTGATCCCTAGTATGTGCAGACATAGCCTCGGAACATGGAAGACCGAAAGGTCGAGCATGGGTCGCAAAGTTGTGCGATTGACATAAGTTATGTCTACCTTTGCAGTTATATCGCCTCACGTGACGATCGGGGGTGGTATAGTGAATAAGGACCGTGTAATCACTAGAATATTTTAGGAATGTTGTTCTAAGTGGGATCTCATAGGATTTGTGCTCATATTATGAACTTAGTTTTAATATCTTTGCAAAAAAATTGTAGATGAATAGTCCACATCCATCTTAGTCTTTTATGCATAAAGAAAACTTAAAATTGACGGGTCAAAGTTTATCATTTATACCAATGCATGAGGATTATCCTAAATAGTAATGAATTAGCTCCATGTGATAAAATAACTATTTAGGAGACGCCTCAGGGGTTAAGTGATCAAGAATGATAATAGTGATTATCGTGATCGTGGTGACAATTCTGTAAAGTCTATTGCACCGTGCTTCATACCACGAAGTCAAAATCGTGGGAGCATTCTTCAAACACCAACTCATGTTTGATAGTTGTTGAACTTGAGTCGCTCTAGGCATCGCAAGCCTGAATTATTAAGTATGGGTTAATGGACAAGTTCCTTTCAATTAAGTTGGAAGAGAACATCTCCTCTGAGATTCGTTTGGCAACCATGATAGGATTCATGAATGCCTCACCGACTAGGTCTAATGGATGGCAAATGAATTTGTGATAGACGGAGTGTCGTGTTGACTTCCTCCCATCTACAATGACATTGTCATGGGCTATTCCATGCAAGGAGAATCCTTCACCTTCCATGGATTACGGACTCAATTTGATAACCGTGAAAGTAGAACCGATAGCAGAGGAATTTGTCAAACTCGAAAATGTATATTTGATATACAAGTTATAAATGTTTCATGTTAAACAATTATAGCAGATTTTGTGTATTTGACACAAATTCTTGTTTATTCGAAAACATGACCTTCTGCGTAAGAATTACATGAAGGAGCTTATGGCGCGTGCTAATGGAAATCAAGTTGTTGATTGCCATGAATGTCGTACCTCCACATTTATTATCAGGATTAGTGATGGAATAAATTTTGTGATCAATAATGGCTGAGGACCTTATTTGTGTGCCTTGCTTTTCGCGAGACAAAGTTATGGTCACATTATGATCATGAATTCATTATTCTTATTCATCCCAGATAATTGTGTAATAAGCATTTATAAACAATAAAACATAAATTATCCAAGCTAAATAATGACTACATATTTGAAATGACACTACTATTTGAAAGTCATACTTTATGATTAAGTACATATGAAATTTCATATTGATGAAATGTATTGTTGCCAGATGATTTGATCTTTATACAATACGAATCATGTTTCATTTGACGAAATGACTCAAACTCCGAGTTATGGAGAGTACGCCTAATTGTTGAGAACATGCGGATGATTTCAACATAGGAAAAAAAGATTGTACTTTAAATTGTTAAGTATTATACATATCTATGTATAGTATTCATACAAGTAGTGGATATCATTATTTTGTATTCTTCATTAGAAATCTGAAGTGAATATTTGATTTCACTGGGTTTTGAATTCATCTGATGTGTTCAAAAGATTTTGGAAATGAGGAAAGAATTATAATCGAGTCCTTGTGATTTTGATCAAAGTGACAAGATTATAAGTTATGGTTTTGGTGTAAGAATTTGTAGAAGTCATTCTAACAAATAAATACCCAGAACACTTCAATATGTTGATGTGTGTTATAAATCATAACTTGTTGGATATTATGTGATGCCAAATTATCTCCTATAGTGTTAGACTTATCTTTTAAGAGCGGTTCATTAAAAATAGCAAACACTCATTTTAATAAATAGGAAGCCATAATACTATATGAGTTATAGTATGATTCATTGAAAAAATTGAGTTATACATGATAATTTGAAATTGATATGAATAAATCTTTGTATTGTGTCCTTATGTGTAATATGGACATGTCTTCCTGATGACCCACAAGTATAGGGGAACGCAACAGTCTTCGAGGGAAGTAAAACCCAAATTTATTGATTCGATATAAGGGGAGCCAAAGAATATTTATAAGCCTTAACAGATGAGTTATCAATTCAGCTGCACCTGGAAACAGACTTGCTCGCAGCGGTTTATCAGTAGCAACAGTTTTATAGTGGTGACAGTAGTAAAATAGTAGCAACAATAATAAAGTAAAGACGATAATAGTAGCAATAGTAAATAGTAGGATTAAATATTGTAGGCATAGGAACGGATAAACGGGCGTTGCATGAATAAGATAATTCATGAAATTAGCAAGACATGGGCAATTGCAGATAAATAAAGATAAAACATCCTAGTACTAAACAACCATATGCATGTGTTCCGTATATAGTCGTATGTGCTCGCAATGAGAAACTTGCACGACATCTTTTGTCCTACCAGCCTGTTTATAGCAGGGCCTCAAGGGAATCTACTGGTAATTAAGGTACTCCTTTTAATAAAGTACCGGAGCAAAGCATTAACACTCGGTGAACACATGTGATCCTCACATCATAGCCATCCCCTCCGGTTATCCCAATTGCTGTCACTTTGGGGCCTCGGGTTTCGGACAACAATATGTGTATACAACTTGCAGGTAAGACCATAAACAACAATTATCATAATGAAACAATAAAAAGTTCAGATCTGAGAACATGGCACTCGGGCCCAAAGTGACAAGCATTAAGCACAACAAGTTGCAACAATGTCATAAGCACTAATAATATATACTAGGCACCATGCCCTAATAATCTCATAGCAAATTACATGAATAATCTCATCCAATCCCTACCACCCCTTCGCCTACAGCGGGAATTACTCACACATGGATAGGGGAGTCATGGATGGTTGATGGAGATACGTCGGTGATGATGGTGATGAAGATCTCCTCCAAATCCCCATCCCGGCAGGGTGCTAGAACGGAGTTTTTGGTTCTGAATCGCAGTTTCTGATAGTGGCGGTGTAGCGGAAGTCTATCTGGGAAAAACGCTGAACCCCCGATAGTTTCAGGCCAAAGGGTATATGTAGGCGAAAGGAGGGCTCGAGGAGGCGGCCGGGGTAGCCTCACCACCCCCTGGCGTGGCCAGGCCTGGGCCGCGCCACCAGGTGGTGAGCCTGCCCCCAGACCCTCTCTGACTCGTCTTCTGGCTCCGTGGGTCTTCTGGTAAAATAGGAATTTTGCAATATTTTCTAGGATTTTTCCTGAAAGTTGGATTTATGCACAAAAACAAGACACCAGGGCAATTCTGCTGAAAACAGTGTTAGTCCGTGTTAGTTGTATTCAAAACACACAAATTAGAGGAGAAACAACAACAAAAGTGTTCGGGAAAGTAGATACGTTTTAGACGTATCAACTCCCCCAAGCTTAGCTTATTGCTTGTCCTCAAGCAATTCAGTTAACAACTGAGTGCGATAAAAGAAACTTTCATGAACACATTTGCTTCATAAGATGTATATATTCTCACTATATGATCAAGTACTCAGGCAATTCATAATAAGAAATATGCAAATAATGTTATCTCATAGTCAAGCAAGCTATGAAAGAGTGCCAATGTGAAGGGTTTCGCAGCATAGTAAATCAAAAAAATTCTACGGATGCGAACAAGAAAGCCAAGATCTAATCTAGGAGATGTAATCAACGAGAGAGATAGATGAGATCTTCATACCCTTAAAGAAATCGCACAGCAGAAATGTTCAACAGAACGTGGATGATGTAGTCATACTAGCCGTCTCCTCCTCGTGATCCGATCCGATCCAACGCCGCAAGTGGCGATGCCTCGGAGAGATGCACACGTACAGCGCACCAACGACTCCGCCTTCCCGGTCCAGCGAGATATGGTGGAGTGGTAGATGGGATCGACAACACGACGGCGTGGTGTCTATGGTGGAAAGTATGCGCTGACAGGGCTTCGCCTGTTTGTGTGGTGGAAGAAGAACAGAGAAAAGAGGCTTTAGAAAGCGGGCAGCGGCTTCGCGCAAATTAGGTCAAACTAAAACCGCCGGCGGCCTAGTCCTTTTATAGGTAGCCTGTATCACATACTTGCAAACCAAGTTTGACCCTTGCTGATCGGATCGATGCTTGCGGTAACGTGAAGTGCACAAAGAGGCTAACCTCGATAGTATCGATAGCGATCAGATCGTTGTTCGCTGCATGAGGCGCTGCCGGCCCAGCCGCACATGGCCTAGGTAGGCCTGGCCATCACCCGCGAGTGAGCCAAGGTACAACCGGCCAGGGCCCAACCGGCCTGTCTCGTGGCCGAGACAGCGAGCCAGGCGCGATCGCCCTGGCTCCTCGAGGGAGCCAGCGATCCTGGCGGCCGCTGGCCTCGTTTTCCTTTCTTTTTTTTCTTTCTTTTTTTATTTCTTCCAAATAAATACTATTAATTATTTATCAATTCTTATAATTAATAAATATTAATCTTTTCCACTCGGAACAATTCCGTAACTTTCTAAAACATTTTCACATATATCCCAAGACTACCCTAGAGTTGATTTGCGTTAAGTGTGTGACCCTACGGGTTCGAGAATGCATGGACATGATCTCCATCAATAATCAATAGCGGGATCTGGAAATCCATATTGACTCCCATGCACTCAACGATGATCATATCGGATGAACCACGATGTCAGGATTCAATCAATCCCGTATTTGTATTCCCTTCGTCTCGCGATATTTTACTCGCCCGAGATTCGATCGTCGGTATCGGCATACCTAGTTCAATCTCATTCACAGCAAGTACTTTACTCGTTCCGTAATCCGATATCACTGTGTGATTAACTCCTTAACCACGTGCTTGCAAGCGGTGTTGATACCGATTACCGAGTGGGCCCGAAGTATATCTCTTCGACTCGGGAGGGACAAATTCCATCTCGATACATACAACCCAACAAGTACTTTCTGATTACCTGAGAGACACCTTTATGATCACCCTCTCATAGGATGACGTTTGATGACCTCAAAGCTCTCTTCCGGCACTAGGGAGTTGTATTATCTCATGGTCTAAGGAATACAATACTTGACATAGGAAAAAGCTTTGCAAAGATGAACACAATGACACAATCTAATTGTTGTGCTTTATTTGGGTCTGTCCATCACATCATTCTCCTAATGATATGACCTCATTATTAATTGACAACTCATGTCTATGGTTAGGAAACCTTAACCATCATTAATCAATGAACTAGTCCATAGAGGCATACTAGGGACACGGTGTTGTTTATAAACCACACAAGTATTAAAGTTTCCACTTAATACAATTCTAGCATGGAATATAAACATTATCATGAACAAGAATTATAATAATAACA
This sequence comes from Dactylis glomerata, assembly GCA_007115705.1. Classification (NCBI taxonomy): domain Eukaryota; kingdom Viridiplantae; phylum Streptophyta; class Magnoliopsida; order Poales; family Poaceae; genus Dactylis; species Dactylis glomerata. The sequence continues at coordinate 15,768,896 of QXEO01000553.1, forward strand.
TCTTTATTATTGCCTCTAGGGCATAATTCCAATAGTCTCCCACTTGCACTAGAGTCAATAATCTAGTTTACATCTGGTAACAATCTAACACCCATGGCATTAAGGTGCTGATCATGTTTTGCTCGTGGAAGAGGTTTAGTCAACGGATCTGCGACATTCAGATCCGTATGTACTTCGCTAATCTTCAGATCTCCATCTGATATATAATTTCGAATTATATGGAAACAGCGGTTGATGTGCTTGGTCTTTGGATGATATCTTGGTTCCTTAGCCAGTGCTATGGCGCCAGTGTTGTCGCACAATATCTCCAGTGGGTCCAAGGCACTTGGAACCACACCAAGCTCAGTGATGAAGTTCCTAATCCAAACTCCTTCACTTGATGCTTCCGAAGCAGCCATGTATTCCGCTTCGGTTGTAGATCCTGCGATCACGCTTTGCTTGCAGTTTCTCCAGCTCACAGCTCCACCATTCAAAATATAAACGTATCCTGTCTGAGATTTAGAATCATCCGGGTCGGTGCCAAATCTAGCATCGACGTAACCTTTTACGACAAGCTCCTCATCACCTCCATAGACCAAGAACATTTCTTTAGTCCTATTTAAATACTTTAGGATGTTCTTTATGGCTGTCCAGTGTTCCACTCCTGGATCACTTTGGTATCTGCTTGTCAAACTAAGAGCATTGGACACATCCGGTCTAGTACACAGCATGGCATACATGATAGAACCTATGGCCGAGGCATATGGCACTTTCCTCATAGTTTCTCTATCTTTTACTGTAGCCGGACACTGAGCCTTGCTCAATATCTTTCCTGACAACATGGGAAATGAACCTTTCTTTGCTTTATCCATTCTGAACCTTTTCAGAACTTTGTCCAGGTATGTACTTTGGCTTAAACCTATTAGGCATCTTTGTCTATCTCTATAGATTTTGATGCCTAATACATAAGCAGCTTCTCCAAGGTCTTTCATTGAAAAACATTTATTCAAATAACTCTTCACATCGTTAAGCATACCGATGTCATTTCCAATAATCAATATGTCATCCACATATAGTACTAAAAATGTCACCGAGCTCCCACTCACTTTCTTGTAAACACAAGCTTCATAGCAATTTGGAACAAATCCAAAACTCTTGATCACTTGATCAAAATGAAGGTTCCAACTCCGGGATGCTTGCTTTAGCCCATAAATGGAACACTGAAGTTTGCACACCTTATCAGCATCCTTAGGATTGACAAAACCTTCGGGCTGCATCATATACAACTCTTCATCAATGTTGCCATTGAGGAACGCAGTCTTGACATCCATCTGCCAAATTTCATAATCATCAAATGCAGCAATTGCTAATAAATCTGAATGAACTTAAACATCGCTACGGGAGAGAAAGTCTCATCGTAGTCAACACCTTGAACTTGCCGAAAACCTTTTGCGACAAGCCGAGCCTTATAGACAGTAACATTACCATCCGCGACCGTTTTCTTCTTGAAAATCCATTTGCACTCAATGGCCTTATGGTCGCTAGGAGGGTCCACCAAAGTCCATACTTGGTTTTCGCTCATGGATCCCAATTCGGATTTCATGGCCTCTAGCCATTTCTCAGAGTCTGGGCTCATCATCGCTTCCTCATAGTTCGCAGGTTCATTGTTGTCTAACAACATGACGGTTAAGATAGGATTGCCGTACCATTCAGGAGTGGCACACGACCTTGTCGACCTGCAAAGTTCAGTAGTAGCATCGTTCGAAGTTTCATGATCGTCGTCATTAGCTTCCTCTCCTGTTGGTGCAGGCGGCGCCAGAACAACTTCGGGTGCTGCGCTACTCTCCAACTCGAGAGAAGGTTCAATAACCTCGTCTAGCTCTACCTTCCTCCCACTCACTTCTTTCGAGAGAAACTCCTTCTCAAGAAAGGATCCGTTCTTAGCAACAAAGACTTTGCCTTCGGATCTGTGGTAGAAGGTATACCCAATCATTTCCTTAGGGTATCCTATGAAGACGCATTTCTTCGCTTTGGGTTCGAGCTTGTCCGGCATCAACCTCTTGACGTAAGCTTCGCATCCGCAAACTTTAAGAAACGACAGCTTAGGTTTAGCACCAAACCATAGTTCATACGGTGTCGTCTCAACAGATTTAGATGGTGCCCTATTTAAAGTGAATGCAGCGGTTTCTAATGCATAACCCCAAAATGATAACGGCAAATCTGTAAGAGACATCATCGATCGCACTATATCTAATAGAGTTCGATTCCGGCGTTCAGACACACCATTGCACTGTGGTGTTCCAGGTGGCGTGAGTTGCGAAATGATTCTGCTTGCTTTAAGATGTGTGAGAAAATCATAACTCAAATATTCATCTCCACGATCGGATCGCAGAAATTTAATTTTCCTGTTACGATGGTTTTCCACTTCGTTCTGAAATTCTTTGAACTTTTCAAACGTTTCAGATTTATGTTTCATTAAATAGATATACCCATATCTACTTAAGTCATCAGTAAAAGTGAGAAAATAGCGATATCCACCGCGCGTCAAAATACACATCGGTATGTATGATTTCCAATAAATCCGTTGCTCGCTCCATTGTTCCGGAGAACAGGGTTTTGATCATCTTGCCCATGAGGCATGGCTCGCACGTGTCAAACGATTCAAAATCAAGAGACTCCAAAAGTCCATCAGAATGGAGTTTCTTCATGCGTTTTACACCAATATGACCTAGACGGCAGTGCCACAAATAAGTTGGATTATCACTATCTACTTTGCATCTTTTAGCCTCAATGTTATGGATGTGTGTTTCATTGCTTTCGAGATTCAGAAGAAATAAACCATTCACGACAGGTGCATGACCATAAAAGATGTTATTCATATAAATAGAACAACCATTATTCTCAGATTTAAATGAATAACCGTCTTGCAATAAACACGATCCAGATATAATGTTCATGCTCAACGCAGGCACATAATAACACTTATTAAGGTTTAAAACTAATCCCGAAGGTAAAACTAAGGAGAGCGTGCCGACGGCCATCACGTCAACTTTTGATCCATTGCTGACGCGCATCGTCACCTCATCCCTTGCTAGCCGCCGTCTATTCCGTAGCTCCTGTTTCGAGTTACAAATATTAGCAACTGAACCAGTATCATATACCCAGGCACTACAACGAGCGATAGTAAGGTAAACATTAATAACATGTATATCAAATATACCTTTAATGGTGTCAGCCTTCTTGTCCGCTATGTACTCCGGACAGTTGCGTTTCCAGTGACCCTTGTCCTTGCAATAGAAGCACTCAGTGTCCGGCTTAGGTCCAGACTTGAGCTTCTTCTCAGTAGGGGTAACGCGCTTGCCGCTGCCTTTCTTGAAGGATTTCTTTGCACCCTTAGCTTTCTTAAAGCTAGTGGTCTTGTTGACCATCAACACATGATTATCTTTCTTGATATCCACCTCCGCAGCTTTCAGCTTAGCGAAGAGCTTAGTGATCGTATCAGTGGAACCAATTTGATTGTGAGTAACTACAAAGCCTTTGTAGCTAGGAGGGAGTGATTGAAGAACTCTGTCAATCTTGAGCTCTTCTGGAATCTTGCAGTCCAGCTGCTCAAGGCGTTGAGTGTAGCCCGACATCTTAATGGCGTGCTCACTAACGGAACTCCCTTCCTCCATTTTGCAGTTAAAGAACTTCTCAGAGATCGCATATCTCTCAGAATGGGCCTGAGTCTGAAACATGGTTTTCAGTTCCTCAACTATCTCAAAAGGCTCGCTGAATTCCTCAAAATGATTTTGAAGTTCCGGTTCCATAGCAAACAACATGATACTCTTAATCATGCCATAATCATCTTTGCGCGACTGATAAACAGCTTTTCTGTCAGTCGGCACTTCCTTAGCAGGGGGGTCACCTAGCGCTTGCTCAAGTACATAGGATTTTTGTCCGCCGGCGGGAATGATTCTCAGATTGCGGAAGCAGTTGGTGAAGTTAGACCCATTGTTTTTAAGCTTTTCTTTCTCAGCAAACACATTGAAGTTGAAGTTGGATTTAGCCATTTGATCTACAAAATTTGCAAGTACAATTTAGACTATGTTTAAGATAATTAGTTCAACTTAATCAAATTACTAGATGAACTCCCACTAAATTCAACATCCCTCAAGTTGTTTAGTGAACACGATCCAAATTCACCACACCTAATCCGATCTTCACGAGAAGAGATGTGGTTTCAATGGTGGACAATAAAGTGTCGATCATATCATTCATATGACTCATGTTTAACCTGTCAGTTCGTGTGTTTAGAGGTCATGTCTGTACATGCTAGGCTCGTCAAGTCAAACCCAAGTATTTCTGCATGTGCAAAACTGGCTTGCACCCGTTGTATGTGAACGTAGAGTTTATAGCACCCGATCATCACGAGATGCTTCAAAACGACGAACTTTCGCAATGGTGCATACATGGGAAGAACACAATTTTATCTTGATCTTTAAGTGAGGAATCATCTTATAATGCTACCGTCGCGATCAAAGCATAATAAGATACATAAAAGGATAAACATCACATGCATATAATTTTATGTGATATGGTATAGCCAATCTCCGCGCAATGATCTCCATCTTGTGCGCGCCGGCATAATCTCCATCACTCCATCATGATTGCCTCCACCACGAATAGCAACTACAACTATTGCTAACTACTTAGCGATAAAGTAAAACTATTACATGGCGTATAAGAAGTTGACACGCAGGTCATACACAATTATAAAGACAACCATATGGCTCCTGCCGATTGTGAACTCATCGATATGCAAGTCGTGAAATATTACAAAACATGATCATTGCATACATCACATATATCACATCACATCTTGTGGCCATATCATATCACAAAACACTCCCTGCAAAAACAAGTTAGACGCCTCTACTTTGTTGTTGCATGTTTTACGTGGCTTATGGGAGTAACAAGTTAAGAACGATTCTTACCTACAAAAAGCCACAACGGTGATATTATGGTTGCTAACATCCGTTATAAATCCCATGACTACTATAGTGAGAGAAACTAGCATCCACCAGCCGCATGTGTGGAACAAGCCACACGTCATGTGCGGAGCCGGTCTCACGAACGAGGTCGCGTAAAGTTGGTCTGGACCGCTTCGATCTCACTATGTCGTGCCATAATAAATACACAACAAAGAGGTTTGCAATAGAAAACATCAACGCCCGCAACAAGCATGTTGCATTCTACTCGTGAAACACATCTACGCATAGATCTAGCTCTGATACCACTGAAGGGTTTCATAGCATAGTAAATCAAAAATTTCCTACGGATGCGAACAAGAAAGCCAAGATCTAATCTAGGAGATGTAATCAACGAGAGAGATAGATGAGATCTTCATACCCTTGAAGAAATCACACAGCGGAAACATTCAACAGAACATGGATGATGTAGTCGTACTAACTGTCTCCTCCTCGCGATCCGATCCGATCCAATGCCGCAAGTGGCGACGCCTCTGAGAGATGCACACGTACAGCGCACCAACGACTCCGCCTTCCCGGTCCAGCGAGATATGGTGGAGTGGTAGATAGGATCGACAGCACGACGGCGTGGTGTCTATGGTGGAGAGTATGCACTGACAGGGCTTCGCCTGTTTGCGTGGTGGAAGAAGAACAGAGAAAGGAGGCTTCAGAAAGCGGGCAGCGGCTTCGCACAAATTAGGTCAAACTAAAACCGCCGGCGGCCTAGTCCTTTTATAGGCAGCCTATATCGCATACTTGCAAACCAAGTTTGACCTTGCCGATCGGATCGACGCTTGCGGTAACGTGAAGTGCACGAAGAAGCTAACCTCGATAGTATTGATAGCGATCAGATCGCTGATCGCTGCATGAGGCGCTGCCGGCCCAGCCGCACATGGCCCAGCCGCACATGGCCTAGGTAGGCCTTGCCATCACCCGCGAGTGAGCCAAGGCACAACCGGCCAGGGCCCAACCGGCATGCCTCGTGGCCGAGACAGCGAGGCAGGCGCGATCGCCCTGGCTCCTCGAGGGAGCCAGTGATCCTGGCGGCCGCTGGCCTCGTTTTCCTTTCTTTTTTTCTTTCTTTTTTTATTTCTTCCAAATAAATACTATTAATTATTTATCAATTCTTATAATTAATAAATATTAATTTTTTCCACCCGGAACAATTCCGTAACTTTCTGAAACGTTTTCACATATATCCCGAGACTACCCTAGAGTTGATTTGCGTTAAGTGTGTGACCCTACAGGTCCGAGAATGCATGGACATGATCTCCATCAATAATCAATATCGGGATCTGGAAATCCATATTGACTCCCATGCACTCAACGATGATCATATCGAATGAACCACGATGTCAGGATTCAATCAATCCCGTATTTGTATTCCCTTCGTCTCGCGATATTTTACTCGCCCGAGATTCGATCGTCGGTATTGGCATACCTAGTTCAGTCTCGTTCACAGCAAGTACTTTACTTGTTTCGTAATCCGATATCACTGTGTAATTAACTCCTTAACTACGTGCTTGCAAGCGGTGTTGATATCGATTACCGAGTGGGCCCGAAGTATATCTCTCCGACTCGGGAGGGACAAATTCCATCTCGATACATACAACCCAACAAGTACTTTCTGATTACCCGAGAGACACCTTTATGATCACCCTCTCATAGGATGACGTTTGATGACCTCAAAGCTCTCTTCCGGCACTAGGGAGTTGTATTATCTCATGGTCTAAGGAATACAATACTTGACATAGGAAAAAGCTTCGCAAAGATGAACACAATGACACGATTTAATTGCTGTGCTTTATTTGGGTCTGTCCATCACATCATTCTCCTAATGATATGACCTCATTATTAATTGACAACTCATGTCTATGGTTAGGAAACCTTAACCATCATTAATCAATGAACTAGTCCATAGAGGCGTACTAGGGACATGGTGTTGTTTATAAACCACACAAGTATTAAAGTTTCCGCTTAATACAATTCTAGCATGGAATATAAACATTATCATGAATAAGAATTATAATAATAACATCTTTATTATTGCCTCTAGGGCATAATTCCAACACAATGTACTAATAACAAGCAACATGAACATAAGAAGCTACAAGATTGTAATGTTCATAATATGATATGGAAGAGTGGTATCCCGCTTGCCTTTATTTGTGGAGCAAAACATAAATGCTGAGGCACCTCTGAAGTTGAAGGGAAGATTAGAAGTAAAAATATCAAAGATACAAGCATCAAAGTTATACCACAATTAACCAAGTTCTGGGACAAGCACATTACACTAAGAATAACAGCTATGCTCTCAAGAAAGTGCTTAAAGTTAGAAGATGAAGACTCAACATAAAAGTAAAAGAAAGGCCCTTCGCAGAGGGAAGCAGTGATTTAACATGTGCAAGAGCTTTTCATTTGTAAAACAGAGATAAAAAATTAATTTTGAGAGGTGGTTGTTTCATGTCAACGACTGGCAATGGGTACTTGCTATCTTCCATACTAAACAAGTGAGAGCGGTTCCGAGTTCTTTGAAAATTTGGCACATTGGTGCTCTTTTATAAAGCTTTAGCACTCCTCCCCACCTTTTTCCTTTCTCAAACCATGGCTAACCGATTCCATCGGGTGCCCACCAACTTTCACATACCATGAAGGAGTGCCTTTTTTCTTTTCTTTTTTTTAGATTTAGATTACAATGGTCTGACCAGCTCCCTTACAAAATTAATGATGAGCAGATGAAGCATGCAAGTCAAGAGGTACTCAATTAAATATGGAAGATAGCAATTCCGACCACTACGTCCTCATGAGCTAAAAACAGTGGCACAAAATGAGAAGTATTTGAAGGTTTTGAAAGGTAGCACATGAAAATTTACTTGGAATGGCTTTGAAATACCATGCATAGGAATTTATAGTGGACTCTTTGGGGTTACTTGGTTTTCAGGAGTTGGATGCACGAGAAGTATTCCCTCTCAGTACAAGCGAAGGCTAGAAAAAGATTGGGAAGCGACAAATCGAGAGAGCAATAACTGTCATAATCATGCTTGCGACAAAACAAAATTAATATAGGCATAAAAATGATACAAGAATCTGAGGTAAAGTAAATCATCGTGGCTTAATTGACTTTTTTGTTCAGTCATATGCATGCTTGAGCATGTGCCAATTCGATGCAAATGAAACTTTCAGAGGAGGATACCACAATGTCATACCATATTATGAATAAAACAATGCAAGCAAGCATCTACATGACATGCTACAAACTATTAGTAAATTAGAACTAATCATATGAGAGCAAAAACTACAAAGCATCCATTAGATAACATATACCTTACATGAACAGGCTAAGCACGTCCACATAGATGAGTATATGTACAAAAATGAAAACAAATAGAGTTCATACCAGCCTCTTACCACATCTCGAATCGCATATGTCGTCATTATTGCCTTTCACTTGTGCGGCTTGAATAATATAAAGTGAATACCAAGCTCCAATGGAGTCACAGGAGACTGAACTCTGCAAGAAACTTTACAAAACCAAAGAAGAACAACAAATATTTTTGGGTTTTCAAATTTTTGCAACAAGAACAGAAGGAAAAAAGCAAACAAAGCAAAATATTTTGGATTTTTCAAAGAACAAACCGAAAATAGAAAACCAAGCAAAACCAAAGCTAGAAAACTAAAAAGACAACCAAAGAGAAACAACGGAAATATTTTTGGTCTTTTTGTGTTTTGGAAAGTAGAAATAAGAACAAGAACAACAAAGAAAAGAAAGCGAAACATGGATATACAAAGTACCGACAAAATATGATATATAGATGAGTGTATCGTCGGCGTATCTCCCCCCAAGCTTAGGCTTTTGTCCTAAGTGGAGATCAATCCCAGCTCGGCCGTGAAGTGGCGTCCCCAAAATATGACGAAGAAGCACCTTCGTCCTGATATGAGCTCGAGGACGCCCCGGTGTGATACACGGCGTGGTGATCAGCCGGTGCCTCCTCTTCCTCCTGGTCCATAGCGCCATGCTGTACGTGGAAGCTGAGCAACCTGAGCTGCTCATCCAACTCCTCCTTCGAGCGCGACCATGGCCTCCTGTGAATACTGAACAAACTGGGCTGCAGCAAGGGGATTTCCCTTTCCTCTCCATCAGTGAATAACATTCTATAAACTAATTTCCTTGCACATGAGTTAGCAGTAACAAAGTGATGGAGCTTCATGGCAGCAAGATCGAGCCTCTGTGGGACCAACAATATATCATTAGGAGCAATAGAAAGTCCTGGAGCAGCAACAATGCGCGCAGCAATAATGCCTCCATAAATAGGTCCACTAGCGGCTAGGCGACGAGCAATAAGAGCACCAAGGTTAAACTTTGTGCTAACATCAAGCGCAGTAGCTAGAAAAGCTAAATGATAGTTAGAGATATTGCTAGTGTTCCCCCTAACAAGAATACTAGTGGCAAGATAGTAAGTAAAATATCTAATAGCTGGGAGTTGAATGTTTCTTATCTTGCCACGCTGTGCTATGCGGTCATCATCATTATTTACTCCTCGGTAAAGCTCCAACAAATCAGTGGGTTGGTGCTGAATCTTCTTTGCTGTATCAAACATGGGAATACCTAGAATACCACAAAACTCCTCCAAAGACATGGTGATAGACTTATCATAAATTTTAAATGCAATGGAAGGCTTGAAATGAGAGTTAGTGAATTTAAAGCTTTCAACAAAAATCTTCATGAGCAGAGCATATTGATTACTCTCATCCGTCATGTATGTAGTCAATCCAACCCTATTAACGAGGAGTAAGAAATCCTCAAGAATCCCTGCATCACTCAAAAATTTAGCACAAGGGAAGGTGGATGGATGCGCATCTCCATCATCCCCCTCATCGCCAATGTTCGGTGATATAACATCTTCATTGTAGGATGTCCTATATTGAGCAGTGGATCTTGAAGGCCTTGATGCCCTTGGTGCTTCTCTTTCAAAGACTTCTCCATATGTGTAGTTGTCCATTTCCCTTTTCTAAAAAATTTAAAAACTTCATAAAAAATGATTTTGAGACAAACAAATGTAGGAAACTACTATAGGGAGTTACAAGAGGGCTAACATGCATCAAAATAACATTTCTAAGCAATAGAACAAGCATGCAAACTCATTTCACCTGTCACCTATAGAGCTAAAATACTCAAGAAATACTTCACCAAACGAAATTCTAATTGGACAATCGAAGGAGTCACATACCGGAGAACAAATACTCCAAATCTCAGCAGCAAAGATGGGCTGAGCAAGGAGATTGAAACATCACGAGGAAGAATAGCAAGAACACGGGTTTGAGCTGAGGTGTGGAGATATTTTGGGAGAGAGAATGAAGTGGAGGTGGAGAGGTAAGTGGAGGGCCAGGGGGGCCCCTCACCATGCCACGGCGCGATCAGGCTTGGGCCGCGCCACCATGTGGTGAGGTGGCATGGTGGGTCCCCTAGGTGTGTCCCAGGTGCCTCTCTTCCCCATTTTTTACACAAAAATTTAAAAAGAATTTTCCAGAATTTTTCGAGAAACTTTATTTTCGAGGATTTTTCAGAAATAGATAAGAGAATAAAACTCAGGAAAACGAAGATGGAACGATAGAAAGTGAATTCAAACCAAGTCTACAGCAGCTCTAAAATACTCTGATATGCAACTAAAAAGCGGAAACAAAAGTGAACAAGGTGGAAGCATGAATAAAGAAAGGTAAATGCAGTGAAAACATAGCTTTGTTCATTCCAAAAACTGCTTTGTTAACAAGGTTGATCAAGTCTTGTTACCAAACCACTTTTCTATGAAGCAAAACTTTGCATTTCACTAAATAATTATGTTACCTCGACTTTGATAGGCATAGTCCCAACCATAACAATTTGATATTCTTCTTTGGGCTTTGGCTCTGAATAATAAATTTGACCAACTTTGATGGTCTCAACATTCTTGATTGAGTTTAGAGCATATTTTCTATCAATCTTCTTGGGAAAATAAACCATGTGTTCTTTATCATTAACATTAAAAGTGACTTTCCCTTGGTTGCAATCAATAACAGCCTCTGTAGTGTTTAGAAAAGGTCTCCCAAGAATAATAGACATATTGTCGTCTTTAGGCATTTCCAACACAACAAAGTCAGTCAATATCAAACAATTATTAGCAAACTGAACAGGAACATTCTCACATATACCAATAGGAATAGTAGTAGACTTATCAGCCATTTGCAAAGATATATCAGTTGATATCAATTTTTCTAGATCAAGTCTCTTATAGAGAGAAAAAGGCATCACACTAACTCCAGCTCCCAAATCACATAAAGCAGTTCTAACATAGTTATTTTTAATAGAGCAAGGAATAGTTGGTATACCTGGATCTCTAAGCTTTTCTGGAACTTTACCATTAAAAGAGTAATTAGCAAGTAAAGTGGAAATTTCCTCACTAGGAATCTTCCTTTTGTTAGTAACAATATCTTTCATATACTTTGAATAAGGAGGCATTTTAATAGCATCAGTCAAAGGAATCTACAAAAATAAAGGTCTCATCCATTCACAAAACCTGTTGTAGTGTTCTTCTTCCTTGGATTTGTGTTTCTTACCAGGAAAAGGCATTGGTTTCTGCACCCAGGGCTCTCTCTCATTACCATGCTTGTTGGCAATGAAGTCTTCCTTAGTGTACTTTGCATTCTTGGCAAGCTTTTTTGGTTCCTCTTCAACTTCTTCTTTATCGGAAGTGTTACCACTTTCTATTTCAACATCAGAAATAGAAACACTATTAGGATCTTTACCTGCTTCGGAGGATTCTGCAACTGTTTTATGCTTCTTCTTCTTCTTCTTGGAAGGAATATCACCACTTGAAGTGCGTTGAGAATCTTGCTCGATCCTCTTAGGATGTCCTTCAGGATATAAGGGATCTTGAGTAGTAGCACCTCCTCTAGTGCGTATTTCACACGCTTGTTTTTCTCTTGAAGCATTAACTAGCAAATCTTTTTGCACCTTGGTAAGCTGATCAATTTGAGTCTGAACCATTTGAAAATGTTTAACAAGCATCTTCACATCATTGGAGGTTCTCTCCACAATATCCTGCAACTTGTTAATAGCTCTAGAATTCTCCAACAAATGATTTTGCACTCTCTTATTAAAATTATCTTGCTTAACAATGAAATTATCAAACTCATCTAAGCATTGATCAGGAGGTTTAGAATAAGGAATATCTCTATTATCAAAGCATTGGAGAGAGTGTACCTCAATAGTAGATGAGCGAGGGATTGGCTTACATAATTCTTCTATAGGTGGTAAATTCTTCACATCTTCCGATTTAATACCCTTCTCCTTAAGAGATTTCTTGGTTTCTCTCATCACTTCATCATTTAATTCAATCATTCCCACTGGTGTCGGTGTTTGTGTTGACGTTGACTCAGCCATAGTCCAATCATCATAATTCCGGCTTATATTAGCCATTAATTCTTCAGCTTCAGCTGGAGTCTTTTTCTTGAAAACACCACCAGCACAACTATCCAAGTATGTCTTAGATTCAACAGTTAGTCCATTATAAAATATATCAAGGAGTTCATTTTTAGGCAATGGCGCTCCAGGCAGTAATCTAATTAAAGAGCAAAACCTTCCCCATGATTCCGACAGTTTCTCTCCTTTTACCTGCTCAAAGTCAAAGATTTTCTGCAAAGCAGCATGTTGAGCACTAGCAGGAAAATATTTCTGAAAGAAAGTGTTAACCAAAGTAATAGGACTATTAATAGATCCAGGAGACAAATTATTAAACCAAGCTTTAGCTGCACCTTTCAATGAAAAAGGAAAAAAATTAGCAACAAAGTAAGTGCACAACTTAGTATCATCAGAAAACAAATTACTCAAGGAAGAAAGCTCATTCATGTGCTCCATAGCACTCTTACTTTCAGTACCACAAAAAGGTTCTTTCTCAACAATAGATATGTAAGATAAATCCAAAGAGAAATCATAATCCTTATCACTAATATTTATGGGAGAAGCAGCAAACTTAGCATCAGGAGATAACTTATATCTAACAGCACATCTTGCAAGAAGATCTCTAATAGCACCAGTATCACTAGTAGCATGAACTTCATCAATAAAAGCATCATCTAGTTCAATATAAGCATCATCAAAATCGTCACTAGGGTGTTCCCTAGACTCAGGTGAGCTAGCAGGTGTAACAGTGGTGTTCCCCATTTGCTTAGTTCTAGCAATTGTAGCCTCTAAAAAGGAACCTAGCAAACCACTCTCATCAAGCACAATAGAAGCATCATCAAAACTATCAGTAGCATTTTCAAACTCAGCAGAAGAAGTAGCATGTGCATACAGTGGTGTAAGCAACTTACTCATAACAGATGGTGAATCAAGAGCAACAGAGGTGTTCAGAGTCGTACCTCTTCTTGTAGTGGATGGTAATATAGGAACTTTTCCATCACGAGGTTTACCCATGATGAATGGATTGTAGCGAACAATATGAATTCCAAGTGAACTTACAAATAAAGCTATGCTCCCCGGCAATAGTGCTAGAAAATAGTCTTGATGACCCACAAGTACCTGGAAACAAACTTGCTCGCAGCGGTTTATCAGTAGCAACAGTTTTATAGTGGTGACAGTAGTAAAATAGTAGCAACAATAATAAAGTAAAGACGGTAATAGTAGCAATAGTAAACAGTAGGATTAAATACTGTAGGCATAGGGATGGATGAACGGGCATTGCATGGATAAGATAATTCATGGAATCGGCAAGACATGGGCAATTGCAGATAAATAAAGATAAAGCATCCTAGTACTAAACAACCATAGGCATGTGTTCCGTATATAGTCGTACGTGCTCGCAATGAGAAACTTGCACGACATCTTTTGTCCTACCAACCTGTTTGCAGCAGGGCCTCAAGGGAATCTACTGGTAATTAAGGTACTCCTTTTAATAAAGTACCGGAGCAAAGCATTAACACTCGGTGAACACATGTGATCCTCACATCATAGCAATCCCCTCCGGTTATTCCAATTGCTGTCACTTTGGGGCCTCGGGTTCCGGACAACAATATATGTATACAACTTGGAGGTAAGACCATAAACAACAATTATCATAGTGACACAATAACAAGTTTAGATCTGAGATCATGGCACTCGGGCCCAAAGTGACAAGCATTAAGCACAACAAGTTGCAACAATGTCATAAGCACTAATAATAGATACTAGGTACCATGCCCTAACAATCTCATAGCAAATTACATGCATGATTGATGACCCACAAGTATAGGGGATCGCAACAGTCTTCGAGGGAAGTAAAGCCCAAATTTATTGATTCGACACAAGCGGAGCCAAAGAATATATGTAAGCCTTAACAGATGAGTTGTCAATTCAGCTGCACCTGGAAACAGTCTTGCTCACAGTGGTTTATCAGTAGCAATAGTTTTGTAGTGGAGATAGTAGTGAAATAGTAACAACAGTAGTAAAATAACAGCGGTAATAGTAGCAACAAATACTGTAGGCATAGGGATGGATGTACGGGCGTTGCACGGATAAGATAATTCATGAAATCAACGAGACATGGGCATTGCAGATAAATAATGATAAAGCATCCTAGTACTAACAATCATAGGCATGTGTTCCATATATAGTCATACGTGCTCACAAGGAGAAACTTGCACGACATCTTTTGTCCTACCAGCCTGTTGCAGCAGGGCCTCAAGGGAAACTACTGGTAATTAAGGTACTCCTTTTAATAAAGTACCGGAGCAAAGCATTAACACTCGGTGAACACATGTGATCCTCACATCATAGCCATCCCCTCCGGTTATCCCAATTTCTGTCACTTTGGGGCCTCGGGTTCCGGACAACAATATATATATACAACTTGTAGGTAAGACCATAAACAGCAAGTATCATCATAGAAATAATAACATGTTCAGATTTGAAATCATGGCACTCAGGCCCAAAGTGACAAGCATTAAGCACAACAAGTTACAACAATGTCATAAGCACTAAATAAAGATACTAGGCACTATGCCCTAACAATCTCATATCAAATTACATGAATGATCTCATCCAATCCCTACTATCCCCTCACCTACAGCGGGGGAATTACTCACACATGGATGGGAGAGTCATGGATGGTCGATGGAGTGACATCGGTGATGATGGTGATGAAGATCTCCTCCAAATCCCCGTCCCGGCAGGGTGCCAGAACGGAGTTTCTGGTTCCGAATCGCGGTTTCTGATGGCGGTGGCGCAACAGAAGTCTATCTAGGAAAAAACGCCGTCTCCCCGATATTTTCAGGTCAAGGGGTATATGTAGGCGGAAGGAGAGGTCGAGGAGACGGCCGAGCCGCCCTCACACCAGGTGGGTGCGGCCAGGGCTGGGTCGCGCCCCCTGTGCGTGTGGAGGCCTCGTGCCTCCACTCCGTCTCGTCTTCTGGCTCCGTGGGTCTTCTGGTGAAATAGGATTTTTGATGATTTTTCCCAAATTTTTACTGAAAGTTGGATTTCTACACAAAAATGAGACACCAGAGCAATTCTGCTGAAAACAGTGTTAGTCCGTGTTAGTTGTATTCAAAACACACAAATTAGAGGAGAAACAATAGCAAAAGTGTTCAGGAAAGTAGATACGTTTTGGACGTATCAACTCCCCCCCCAAGCTTAGCTATTTGCTTGTCCTCAAGCAATTCAGTTAACAACTGAGAGCGATAAAAGAAACTTTCACGAACACATTTGCTTCATAGATGTATATATACTAACTATATGATCAAGTACTCAAGCAATTCATGAAGGGATTCGCAGCATAGTAAATCAAAAAAATTTCCTACGGATGCGAACAAGAAAGCCAAGATCTAATCTAGGAGATGTAATCAACGAGAGAGGTAGATGAGATCTTCATACCCTTGAAGATTCGCACAGCGGAAACATTCAATAGAACGTGGTTGACGTAGTCGTACTTGCCGTCTCCTCCTCGCAATCCGATCCGATCCTACGCCGCAAGTGGCGGCGCCTCCGAGAGTTGCACACGTGCGGTGCAGCGACGTCTCCTCCTTCCTTGGTCCAGCAAGTATGGTGGAGAGATAGATTGGATCAGCAGCACGACGGCGTGGTGCTTATGGTGGAGAGTTTCTGCGGCAGGGCTTCGCCTACACGCAGTCACGAGAGAGAGAGAGGGAGGGCAGCAGTTGGCGGCTAGGGTTTGGGTTAAGGGTAGAGAGGGCTGCGCCCTTGCCCCCTATATATAGAGGGGTGGCCGGCCAGCTTGGCCTCTCCCCAAACCCTAGGGCGCCGACTTGGAGTAGGAAGAGTGGGGGGCAAGTTTTCCCCCTTTCCTTCTTTGAAGACTCCCTTAGGGTTTCCCCTTGGGCTGGCCGGCTGGGCCTTAGGGGCCTTGTGCGCCTGGCCCAGGGCGGCCAGGGCACTTCCCCTTAGGCCCACGCAGGCCTCCGTCAAGTGGGCCCACGTTGGTCCCACTCCGGAACCTTTTAGAACCTCCCGGTACAATACCGATAAACTCCGAAACCTTTCCGGAATCCAAAAACTGCTTTCCTTTATATGAATCTTATTCTCCAGACCATTCTGGAACCTCTCGTGACGTCCTGGATCTCATCCGAGACTCCGAACTAAAACTCATAAACCAATTATCCATTCTATCCTAGCATCGATACACGTTAAGTGTGTGACCCTACGGGTTCGAGAATATGTAGACATGATCTTCTATCAATAATCAACAACGGGATCTGGAAACCCATATTGACTCCCACATATTCATCGATGATCATATCGAATGAACCACGATGTCAGGATTCAATTAATCTCGTATATGTATTCCCTTCGTCACACGATATTTTACTCGCCCGAGATTTGATCGTCGGTATCGCCATACCTAGTTCAATCTCGTTCATAGCAAGTACTTTACTCGTTCCGTAATCCGATATCACTTTGTGATTAACTCCTTAACCACATGCTTGCAAGCGGTGTTGATATCGATTACCGAGTGGGCCCGAAGTATATCTCTCTGACTTGGGAGGGACAAATTCCATCTCGATACATACAACCCAACAAGTACTTTCCGATCACCTGAGAGACACCTTTATTATCACCCTCACATAGGATGACGTTTGATGACTTCAAAGCTTTCTTCCGATACTAGGGAGTTGTATTATCTCATGGTCTAAGGAATACAATACATGACATAGAAAAAGCTTCGCAAAGATGAACACGATGACACGATCTAATTGCTCTGCTTTATTTGGGTCTGTCCATCATATCATTCTCCTAATGATATGATCTCATTATTAATTGACAACTCATGTCTATGGTTAGGAAACCTTAACCATCATTAATCAATGAGCTAGTCCATAGAGGCGTACTAGGGACACGGTGTTGTTCATAAACCACACAAGTATTAAAGTTTCCGCTTAATACAATTCTAGCATGGAATATAAACATTATCATGAACAAAAATTATAATAATAACATTTTTATTATTGCCTCTAGGGCATAATTCCAACAGTCTCCCACTTGCACTAGAGTCAATAATCTAGTTTACATCTGGCAACAATCTAACACCCATGGCATTAAGATGCTGATCATGTTTTGCTCGTGGAAGAGGTTTAGTCAATGGATCTGCGACATTCAGATCTGTATGTACTTTGCTAATCTTCAGATCTCCATCTGCTATATAATCTCGAATTATATGGAAACGGCGGTTGATGTGCTTGGTTTTTGGATGATATCTTGGTTCCTTAGCCAGTGCTATGGCGCCAGTGTTGTCGCACAATATCTCCAGTGGGTCCAAGGCATTTGGAACCACACCAAGCTCAGTGATGAAGTTTCTGATCCAAACTCCTTCACTTGATGCTTCTGAAGCAGCCATGTATTCCGCTTCTGTTGTAGATCCCGCGATTACGCTTTGCTTGCAGCTTCTCCAGCTCACAGCTCCACCATTCAAAATATAAACGTATCCTGTCTGAGATTTAGAATCATCCGGGTCGGTGTCGAAGCTAGCGTCGACATAACCTTTTACGACGAGCTCCTCGTCACCTCCATAGACCAAGAACATTTCTTTAGTCCTATTTAAATACTTTAGGATGTTCTTTACGGTTGTCCAGTGTTCCACTCCTGGATCACTTTGGTATCTGCTCGTCAAACTAAGAGCATTGGACACATCCGGTCTAGTACACAGCATGGCATACATGATAGAACCTATGGCCGAGGCATATGGCACTTTGCTCATAGTTTCTCTATCTTTTACCGTAGCTGGACACTGAGCCTTGCTCAATATCTTACCTGACAACATGGGCAATGAACCTTTCTTTGCTTTATCCATTCTGAACCTCTTCAGAACTTTGTCCAGATATGTACTTTGGCTTAAAGCTATTAGGCGTCTTTCTCTATCTCTATAGATTTTGATGCCTAATATATAAGCAGCTTCCCCTAGGTCTTTCATTGAAAAACATTTATTCAAATAACTCTTCACATCGTTAAGCATACCGATGTCATTTCCAATAATCAATATGTCATCCACATATAGTACTAAAAATGTCACCGAGCTCCCACTCACTTTCTTGTAAATACAAGCTTCGTAGCAATTTGGAACAAATCCAAAACTCTTGATCACTTGATCAAAACGAAGGTTCCAACTCCGAGATGCTTGCTTCAGTCCATAAATGGAACGCTGAAGTTTGCACACCTTATTAGCATCCTTAGGATTGACAAAACCTTCGGGCTGCATCATATACAACTCTTCATCAATGTTGCCATTGAGGAACGCAGTCTTGACATCCATCTGCCATATTTCATAATTATGAAATGCAGCAATTGCTAATAAAATCCGAATGGACTTAAACATCGCTACGGGAGAGAAAGTCTCATCGTAGTCAACACCTTGAACTTGCCGAAAACCTTTTGCGACAAGCCGAGCTTTATAGACAGTAACATTACCATCCGCGTCCGTTTTCTTCTTGAAAATCCATTTGCATTCAACGGCCTTACGGTCGCTAGGAGGGTCTACCAAAGTCCACACTTGGTTTTCGCTCATGGATCCCAATTCGGATTTCATGGCTTCTAGCCATTTCTCAGAGTCTGGGCTCATCATTGCTTCCTCATAGTTCGCAGGTTCGCTGTTGTCTAACAACAAGACGGTTAAGACAGGGTTGCCATACCATTCAGGAGTGGCATGTGACCTTGTCGATCTGCGAAGTTCAGTAGTAGCATCATTCGAAGTTTCATGATCTTTATCATTAGCTTCCTCTCTTGTTGATGCACGCGGCGCCGGAACAATTTCTGGTGCTGCGCTACTCTCCAACTCGAGAGAAGGTTCAATAACCTCGTCTAGCTCTACCTTCCTCCCACTCACTTCTTTCGAGAGAAACTCCTTCTCAAGAAATGATCCGTTCTTAGCAACAAACACTTTGCCTTCGGATCTGTGGTAGAAGGTATACCCAATCGTTTCCTTAGGGTATCCTATGAAGACGCATTTCTCCGCTTTGGGTTCGAGCTTGTCCGGCATCAACTTCTTGACGTAAGCTTCGCATCCCCAAACTTTAAGAAACGACAACTTAGGTTTAGCACCAAACCATAGTTCATACGGTGTCATCTCAACGGATTTAGATGGTGCCCTATTTAAAGTGAATGCAGTGGTTTCTAATGCATAACCCTAAAATGATAACGGCAAATCTGTAAGAGACATCATTGATCGCACCATATCTAATAGAGTTCGATTCCGGCGTTCAGACACACCATTGCGCTGTGGTGTTCCGGGTGGCGTGAGTTGCGAAACAATTCTGCTTGCTTTAAGATGCGTGAGAAAATCATAACTCAAATACTCACCTCCACGATCGGATCGCAGAAATTTAATTTTCCTGTTACGATGGTTTTCCACTTCGTTCTGAAATTCTTTGAACTTTTCAAATGTTTCAGATTTATGTTTCATTAAATAGATATACCCATATCTACTTAAGTCATCAGTAAAAGTGAGAAAATAGCGATATCCACCGCGCATCGAAATACTCATTGGTCCGCACACATCGGTATGTATGATTTCCAATAAGTCCGTTGCTCGCTCCATTATACCGGAGAATGGGGTTTTGATCATCTTGCCCATGAGGCATGGTTCGCACGTGTCAAATGATTCAAAATCAAGAGACTCTAAAAGTCCATCAGAATGGAGTTTCTTCATGCGTTTTACACCAATATGACCTAGACGGCAGTGCCACAAATAAGTTGGATTATCACTATCTACTTTGCATCTTTTAGCCTCAATGTTATGGATGTGTGTTTCATTGCTTTCGAGATTCAGAAGAAATAAACCATTCACAACAGGTGCATGACCATAAAAGATGTTATTCATATAAATAGAACAACCATTATTCTCAGATTTAAATGAATAACCGTCTTGCAATAAACACGATCCAGATATAATGTTCATGCTCAACGCAGGCACATAATAACACTTATTAAGGTTTAAAACTAATCCCGAAGGTAAAACTAAGGAGAGCGTGCCGACGGCCATCACATCAACTTTTGATCCATTGCCAACGCGCATCGTCACCTCATCCCTTGCTAGCTGCCGTCTATTTCGTAGCTCCTGTTTCGAGTTACAAATATTAGCAACTGAACCAGTATCATATACCCAGGCACTACAACGAGCGCTAGTAAGGTAGACATCAATAACATGTATATCAAATATACCTTTGATGGTGCCAGCCTTCTTGTCCGCTAAGTACTTCGGACAGTTTCGCTTCCAGTGACCCTTGACCTTGCAATAGAAGCACTCAGTGTCCGGCTTAGGTCCAGACTTGAGCTTCTTCTCAACAGGAGCAACACGCTTGCCGCTGCCTTTCTTGAAGGATCCCTTTGCTCCCTTAGCTTTCTTAAAGCTAGTGGTCTTGTTGACCATCAACACATGATTGTCTTTCTTGATATCCACCTCCGCAGCTTTCAGCTTAGCGAAGAGCTCAGTGATCGTATCAGTGGAACCAATTTGATTATGAGTAACTACAAAACCTTTGTAGCTAGGAGGGAGTGATTGCAGAACTCTTTCAATCTTGAGCTCCTCTGGAATCTTGCAGTCCAGTTGCTCAAGGCGTTGAGTGTAGCCCGACATCTTAATGGCGTGCTCACTAACGGAACTCCCTTCCTCCATCTTGCAGTTAAAGAACTTCTCAGAGATCTCATATCTCTCAGAACGGGCTTGAGTCTGAAACATGGTTTTCAGTTCCTCAAGTATCTCATAAGGCCCGCGGTACTTCTCAAAACGATTTTGAAGTTCCGGTTCCATAGAAAACAGCATGGTACTCATAATCACATCACAATCATCTCTACGAGCATTGAAGTCAGCAAGTTCTTCAGTTTTCGCAGTTGCAGCAGGGGTGTCACCTAGCGCTTTGTCAAGTACATAGGCTTTTTGTCCGCCAGCGAGTATGATTCTCAGATTGCGGAACCAGTTGGTGAAGTTAGACCCATTGTTCTTAAGCTTTTCTTTCTCAGCAAACACGTTGAAGTTGAAGTTGGACTTAGCCATTTGATCTACAACATTGCAAGTACAATTTTTTTAGACTATGTTCATGAAAACTAGTTCAACTTAATCAAATTACTAGATGAACTCCCACTAAATTCAACATCCCTCAAGTTGTTTAGTGAACACGATCCAAATTCACCACACCTAATCCGATCTTCACGAGAAGAGATGTGGTTTCAATGGTGGACAACTCAGTGTCGATCATATCATTCATATGACTCATGATTAACCTTTCGGTTCATGTGTTCCGAGGCCATGTCTGTACATGCTAGGCTCGTCAAGTCAAACCCAAGTATTTTCCGCGTGTGCAAAACTGGCTTGCACCCGTTGTATGTGAACGTAGAGTTTATAGCACCCGATCATCACGAGGTGCTTGAAAACGACGATCTTTCACAACGGCGCATACGAGGGGAGAACACAATTTTATCTTGATCTTTAAGTGAGGAATCATTTTATAATGCTACCGTCGCGATCTAAGCATAATAAGATACATAAAAGGATAAACATCACATGCATATAATTTTATGTGACATGGTATAGCAAATCTCCGCGCCATGATCTCCATCTTGTGCGCGCCGGCATGATCTCCATCACTCCACCATGATTGCCTCCACCACGAATAGCAACTACAACTATTGCTAACTACTTAGCGATAAAGTAAAGCTATTACATGGCGTATAAGAAGTTGACACGCAGGTCATACATAATTATAAAGACAACCATATGGCTCCTACCGGTTGTGAACTCATCGACATGCAAGTCGTGAAAGATTACAAAACATGATCATTGCATACAACTCAATTCATACTCATCATGTCTTGGGCCATACCATATCACAAAACACTCCCTGCAAAAACAAGTTAGACGCCTCTAGTTTGTTGTTGCATGTTTTACGTGGCTTATGGGAGTAGCAAGCTAAGAACGATTCTTACCTATGAAAAGCCACAACGGTGATATTATGGTTGCTAACATCCGATGTAAGTCCCATGACTACTATAGTGAGAGCAACTGGCATCCACCAGCCGCATGTGTGGAACAAGCCACACGTCAAGTGCGGAGCCGGTCTCGCGAACGCGGTCGCGTAAAGTTGGCCTGGACCGCTTCGATCTCACTATACCGCGCCATAAGAAATACACAACAAGAGGTTTGCAACAGAAAACATCAAAGCCCGCAACAAGCATGTTGCGTTCTACTCGTGAAACACATCTACGCATAGATCTAGCTCTGATACCACTGAAGGGATTCGCAGCATAGTAAATCAAAAAAAATTCCTACGGATGCGAACAAGAAAGCCAAGATCTAATCTAGGAGATGTAATCAACGAGAGAGGTAGATGAGATCTTCATACCCTTGAAGATTCGCACAGCGGAAACGTTCAATAGAACGTGGTTGACGTAGTCGTACTTGCCGTCTCCTCCTCGCGATCCGATCCGATCCTACGCCGCAAGTGGTGGCGCCTCCGAGAGTTGCACACGTGCGGTGCAGCGACGTCTCCTCCTTCCTTGGTCCAGCAAGTATGGTGGAGAGATAGATTGGATCAGCAGCACGACGGCGTGGTGCTTATGGTGGAGAGTTTCTGCGGCAGGGCTTCGCCTACACGCAGTCACGAGAGAGAGAGAGAGGGAGGGCAGCAGTTGGCGGCTAGGGTTTGGGTTAAGGGTAGAGAGGGCTGCGCCCTTGCCCCCTATATATAGAGGGGTGGCCGGCCAGCTTGGCCTCTCCCCAAACCCTAGGGCGCCGACTTGGAGTAGGAAGAGTGGGGGGCAAGTTTTCCCCCTTTCCTTCTTTGAAGACTCCCTTAGGGTTTCCCCTTGGGCTGGCCGGCTGGGCCTTAGGGGCCTTGTGCGCCTGGCCCAGGGCGGCCAGGGCACTTCCCCTTAGGCCCACGCAGGCCTCCGTCAAGTGGGCCCACGTTGGTCCCACTCCGGAACCTTCTAGAACCTTCCGGTACAATACCGATAAACTCCGAAACCTTTCCGGAATCCAAAAACTGCTTTCCTTTATATGAATCTTATTCTCCAGACCGTTCCGGAACCTCTCGTGACATCCTGGATCTCATCCGAGACTCCGAACTAAAACTCATAAACCAATTATCCATTCTATCCTAGCATCGATACACGTTAAGTGTGTGACCCTACGGGTTCGAGAATATGTAGACATGATCTTCTATCAATAATCAACAGCGGGATCTGGAAACCCATATTGACTCCCACATATTCATCGATGATCATATCGAATGAACCACGATGTCAGGATTCAATTAATCTCGTATATGTATTCCCTTCGTCACACGATATTTTACTCGCCCGAGATTTGATCGTCGGTATCGCCATACCTAGTTCAATCTCGTTCACAGCAAGTACTTTACTCGTTCCGTAATCCGATATCACTTTGTGATTAACTCCTTAACCACATGCTTGCAAGCGGTGTTGATATCGATTACCGAGTGGGCCCGAAGTATATCTCTCCGACTTGGGAGGGACAAATTCCATCTCGATACATACAACCCAACAAGTACTTTCCGATCACCTGAGAGACACCTTTATTATCACCCTCACATAGGATGACGTTTGATGACTTCAAAGCTTTCTTCCGATACTAGGGAGTTGTATTATCTCATGGTCTAAGGAATACAATACATGACATAGAAAAAGCTTCGCAAAGATGAACACGATGACACGATCTAATTGCTCTGCTTTATTTGGGTCTGTCCATCATATCATTCTCCTAATGATATGATCTCATTATTAATTGACAACTCATGTCTATGGTTAGGAAACCTTAACCATCATTAATCAATGAGCTAGTCCATAGAGGCGTACTAGGGACACGGTGTTGTTCATAAACCACACAAGTATTAAAGTTTCCGCTTAATACAATTCTAGCATGGAATATAAACATTATCATGAACAAGAATTATAATAATAACATTTTTATTATTGCCTCTAGGGCATAATTCCAACAATTCATAATAAGAAATATGCAGCCAATGCTACCTCATAGTCAAGCAAGCTATGAAAGAGCGCCAACATACTAATAACAAGTAACATGAACATAAGAAGCTACAAGATTGTAATATGCATAAATGATATGGAAGAGTGGTATCCAGCTTGCCTTTATTTGTGGAGCAAAACATAAATCCTAAGGCACCTCTGAAGTCCAAAGGAAGACTAGAAGTAAAAATATCAAAGATACAAGCATCAAAGTTATATCACAATTAACCGTGTTCTGGGACAAGCACATTACACTAAGAATAACAACTATGCTCTCAAGAAGTGCTTTAAAGTTAGAAGATGAAGACTCAACATAAAAGTAAAAGAAAGGCCCTTCGCAGAAGGAAGCAGTGATTTAACATGTGCTAGAGCTTTTCATTTGTAAAACAGAGATAAAAATTTATTTTGAGAGGTGGTTGTTTCATGTCAATGACTGGCAATGGGGACTTGCTATCTTCCATAATAAACAAGTGAGAGCGGTTCCGAGTTCTTTGAAATTTTGGCACATTAGTGCTCTTTTATAAAGCTTTGGCACTCCTCCCCACCTTTTTCCTTTCTCAAACCATGGCTAACCGATTCTATCGGGTGCCCACCAACTTTCACATACCGTGGAGGAGTGCTCTTTTTCTTTTCTTTTTTTGAAATTAGATTATAATGGTCTGACCAGCTCCCTTGCAAAATTAATGATGAGCAGATGAAGCTACCTAGTCGAGGTGTACTTAATTTAATATGGAAGATAGCAATTCCAACCACTACATCCCCATGAGCTAAAAACAATGGCACAAAATGAGAAGTAGTTGAAAGTTTTGAAAGGTAGCACATGAAAATTTACTTGGAATGGCTTTGAAATACCATGCTTAGGAATTTATAGTGGACTCTTTGGAAGACTTGGTTTTTGGTAATTGGATGCACGAGTAGAGCTCATACTCAGTGCAAGTGAAGGCTAGCAAAAGACTGGGAAGCGACAATCGAGAGAGCAATAACTGTCATAATCATGCTTGCGACAAAACAAAATTAATATAGGCATAAAAATGATACAAGAACTCTGAGGCAAAGTAAATCATCGAGGCTTAATTGACTTTTTGTTCAGTCATATGCATGCTTGAGCATGTGCCAAGTCAATTCAAATGAAGCTTTCAGAGGTGGATACCACAATAACATACCATATTATGAATAAAACAATGCATGCAAGCGTCTACATGACATGCTACAAACTATTAGTAAATTAAAACTAATCATATGAAAGCAAGAACTACAAAGCATCCATTAGATAACATATACCTTACATGAACCAACTAAGCATGTCCACATAGATGAGTATATGTACAAAAATGAAAACAAATAGAGTTCATACCAGCCTTTACCACATCTCGGATTATCATATGTCATCATTATTGCCTTTCACTTGTGTGGCTTGAATAATATAAAGTGAATACCAAGCTTCAATGGAGTAACGGGAGACTGAACTCTGCAACAAACTTTACAAAACCAAAGAAGAGCAACAAATATTTTTGGGTTTTCGATTTTTGAAACAAGAACGAAAGGAAAACGCAAACAAAGCAAAATATTTTTGGATTTTTCAAGTACCAAACCGAAAATAGCAAGTAAAGCAAACCAAAGGTAGAAAGCTAAATAAACAAATAGAGAGAAACAACAGAAATATTTTTGGTCTTTTTGTGTTTTGGAAAGAAGAAATAAGAACGAGACCAATAAAGAAAGCGAAACATGGATATACAAAGGACCGACAAAATATGATATGTAGATGAGTGAATCATCGGCGTACCTCCCCCCAAGCTTAGGCTTTTGGCCTAAGTGGAGATCAATCCCAGCTCTGGTAGTTGCTCCAGGCTGGTGGGTCATCATGGGTGTAATCATACCCCGGCTCTCGTGAAGATGAAGCTGATGGCGCATAATCATAATAAGGTTGCTCATATGGGAAGTTCGCAATGTTGGAGGGCTGACCCGACTCCTCGACGCCCTCCTCATCGTGCACAGGCGGCGGGTGCTCCTCTACGTATGCATCGAGCTCATCCTCCATGAGCGACCATCCATTCCTGCGATCAAGGTTAAACAAAAGAGGTGCAGGCAAACGGACTGATCGATCAGTCTTCACTACCTTCCAGGTAGACTTCCTAAAAAAGGTTAGCTCAAAGGTTAAATTAATCAAGCTAGCAGGAGGAGAAATGAACTTATGATGAATCATAGAATTAAGATCAAGTTTCTCCTCGGGGAACTGCAGATCTAGAAAATGAGGCACTACACCATGCAAAGCTAACAGGCGTGACGCTATAAGTCCCCCATAGATTCCCCTTTCTCACGGTTAACATCAAGATGGAAAGCTATTAAGGCACCCAAATGGTATGTCCTATCACGTCTCAAAGCAGCAGCAATAAAAGCTAGATCATGGAGAGATAATTTAATTGCAGCTTTCCTAGCTAGAACACATTTGGTAATAAAGAAGGCAAAGTATCGAATCGATGGGAATTGAATATTTCGAATTTTACCACCCTCTCCTACGAAGCTCCTTCCTTGACAAATCTCCTCATATAGTTCCAACAATGGCCTAGGCTGTGCCCTTATCTCCTCAAGCGATCCCCACTATGGTACTCTAATGGCTGTACAGAAAACATCAAGAGGCAAGTCCATAGACTTGTTATAGATTTTATAATGAACCATGGGGTTAGAAGTGGAACAACTAAATCTGAAATCCTGCACCACAGACATTGTTAGTTTAACATATTGAGGAGGTTCACCATCAATAAAATGCTCCAATCCTGCATTAGAGATTAAAGTTTAGAAGTCCTGCAGGATTCCAGCAGCACTCATAAAGTCTGAGCAAGGATAGTGTGAGGGAAAGACCCTCTCTTCACGGTGAACTTTCATAACTTCATGCACTTCTAGTTCATGTTGAGAGAGTTGATATGCATTCTCCTCCATTTCTGAAATTTTTAACAATCCTCATAAAAAGTGATTTTGAGACAAGCAAATGTAGAAAACTACTATAGTGAGTTACTAGAGAGCTAACATGCATCAAAATAACATTTCTAAGAAATAGAACAAGCATGCATACTCATTTATCCTATCACCTACAATGCTAAAATACTCAAGAAATACTTCACCAAAAGAAATTCTACTTGGACAAGCGGAGGAGTCACATACCGGAGAACAATTGCTCCAAATCTCAGCAGAAATGATGGGCTGAGCAAGGAGATCGAAAAATCACGATGAAGAGCAGCAAGAACTCAAGTTTGAGCTGGTGTGTTGTTGTTTTCGGGAGAGAGAAAGAGCTGGGGAGGAAGAGATAAGTGAGAGGCCAGGTGGGGCCCCCTCACAGCAGGTGGGCGCGGCCAAGGCTGGGCTACGCCCCCTGTGTGTGTGGTGGCGTGGCAGCCCCTCCTGGTGTCTCCCAGGTGCCTCTCTGTCCCATTTTTGACATAAAAATTTATAAAGAATTTTTTGGAATTTTTCGAGAAACTTTATTTTCGAGGATTTTTCAGAAATTGGCATATCGATAAAAACTCAGAAAAAATGAAGATGAAACGATTTCAAGCAAATCAAAACCAAGTATGAGCAGCTCTGAGATACTCTTAATCATGTAACTAAACTAAAGGAATAAAATTGGTGAAAGTAAATATAGGTGAGGTAGAGTAAGTGCGGTGAAAACGAAGTTTAATTCATATAAAATCACTTTGTTAACAAGGTTGATCAAGTCTTGTTACCAAACTAACTTTATATGAGGAAAAACTTTGCATTTCACTATATGCTTAGGTTACCTCAACTTTGATAGGAATAGTCCCAATCATAACAATTTTATATTCTTCTTTGGGCTTTTGCTCTGAACAAATAATTTTACCAACTCTGATGGTCTCAACATGCTTGATTGAATTTAGAGCATTCTTCCTATCAATCTTCTTGGGAAAATAAACCATATACTCTTTGTCATTGACCTTAAAAGTTACTTTTCCTTGATTGCAATTAATAATAGCACCTGCAGTATTTAGAAAAGGTCTCCCAAGAATAATAGACATATTATCATCTTCAGGCATTTCCAACACAACAAAGTCAGTTAATATCAAACAACTGTTAGCAACTTGAACAGGAACATTTTCACATATACCAATAGGAATAGTAGTAGACTTATCAGCCATCTGCAAAGATATATCAGTTGATACCAATTTTTCTAGATCAAGTCTCTTATAAAGAGAAAAAGGCATGACACTAACTCCAGCTCCCAAATCACATAAAGCAGTTCTAACATAGTTATTTTTAATGGAGCAAGGAATAGTTGGTATACCTGGATCTCCAAGCTTCTCCGGAACTTTACCATCAAAAGAATAATTAGCAAGTAGAGTGGAAATTTCCTCATTAGGAATTTTCCTTTTATTAGTAACAATATCTTTCATATATTTTGCATAAGGAGGCATTCTAATAGCATCAGTCAAAGGAATTTGCAAAAATAAAGGTTTCATCCATTCACAAAACCTGTTGTAGTGTTCTTCTTCCTTGGACTTGTGTTTCTTACTAGGAAAAGGCATTGGTTTCTGTACCCAAGGTTCTCTCTCTTTACCATGCTTGTTGGCAATGAAGTCTTCTTTGGTGTACTTTGCATTCTTATCAATCTTTTCTGGTTCCTCTTCAACTTCTTCTTTATCGGAAGCATCACCTGGTTCAGTTTTAGCATCAAAAATAGAAACACTGTTAGGATCTTTACCTACATCAGATGATTCTGTAGTTGTTTTATGCTTCTTCTTCTTCTTGGAAGGAATATCATCACTTGAAGTACGTTGAGAATATTGCTCGACCCTCTTAGGATGTCCTTCAGGATATAATGGGTCTTGGGTAGTAGCACCACTTCTTGTGCGTATTTCACATGCTTGCTTCTCTCTTGCGGCATTAACTAGCAAGTCTTTTTGCACCTTGGTAAGCTGATCAATTTGTGTTTGAACCATTTGAAAATGTTTAACAAGTATCTTCACATCATTGGAGGTTCTCTCCATAATATCCTGCAACTTGTTAATAGCTCTAGAATTTTCCAACAAATGATTCTGCACCATTCTATTAAAATTATTTTGCTTAACAATAAAATTATCAAATTCATCTAAGCATTGATCAGGAGGTTTAGAATAAGGAATATCTCTTTCATCAAAGCGTTGGAGAGAGTGTACCTCAATAGTAGATGAGTGGGGGATTGGCTTACATAATTCTTCTATAGGAGGTAAATTCTTCACATCTTCGGCTTTAATACCTTTCTCCTTAAGAGATTTCTTAGCTTCCCTCATCACTTCATCATTTAGTTCAATCATCCCTCTCTTCTTCGGTGTAGGCTCTGGGACTGGCGCAGGTGTTGGTGCTGGTGTTGGCTCAACTAGAGTCCAATCATCATGATTCTGGCTTATTTTAGCCATTAATTCTTCAGCTTCAGCCGGAGTTCTTTCCCTGAAAACACAACCAGCACAACTATCCAAATATGACTTGGATTCATCAGTTAGTCCATTATAAAATATATCAAGGAGTTCATTTTTAGGCAATGGCTCTTTAGGCAAAGCTCTAATTAAAGAATAAAACCTTGTCCAAGATTCAGGCAGTATCTCTCCTTTTTCCTGTTCAAAATCAAAGATTTTCTGCACAGCAGCATGTTGAGCACTAGCAGGAAAATATTTCTGAAAGAAAGCATTAACCAAAGCAATAGGACTATTAAGAGATCCAGGAGACAAGCTATTAAACCAAGTTTTAGTTGCATGTTTCAACGAGAAAGGAAAAATCTTAGCAACAAAGTAAGTGCGGAGCTTAATATCATCAGAAAACAAATTACTCAAAGTAGAAAGCTCATTCATGTGCTCCATAGCACTCTCATCTTTAGTACCGCAAAAAGGAGTTTTCTCAACAATAGATATGTAAGATAAATCCAAAGAGAAATCATAATCCTTGTCTCTAATATTTATGGGAGAAGCAGCAAACTTAGGATCAGGAGACAATTTATATCTAACAGTATGTCTTGCAAGAAGTTCTTTAACTTCAGCAGCATTACGAGTAGCACGTGCTTCAGCAATAAAATCATCATTAAGCTCAATATAAGCATCATCAAAATCATCACTAGGACATTCCCTAGACTCAGGTGAACTAACAGGTGTAACAGTGGTGTTTCCCAACTTAGCTCTAGCAATAGTAGCATCTAAAAAGGAACCTAGTGAACCACTCTCATCAAGCGCAGTAGAAGCATCATCTAAATTATCAGTGGCATTTTCAAACTCAGCAGAAGTAGTAGCAGTAGCATGTGCATGTGGTGGTGTAAGCAACTTACTCATAACAGATGGCGAATCAAGAGCAACAGAAGTGTTGAGAGTTGTACCTCTTCTTGTAGTGGATGGCAATATAGGAACTTTTCCATCACGAGGTTTACCCATGATGAAAGGATTGCAGCGAACAATATGAATACCAAGTGAACTTACAAATAAAGCTATGCACCCCGGCAACGGTGCCAGAAAATAGTCTTGATGACCCACAAGTACGGGGGATCGCAACAGTCTTCGAGGGAAGTAAAGCCCAAATTTATTGATTCGACACAAGGGGAGCCAAAGAATATATGTAAGCCTTAACAGATGAGTTGTCAATTCAGCTGCACCTGGAAACAGTATTGCTCGCAGTGGTTTATCAGTAGCAACAGTTTTGTAGTGGAGATAGTAGTGAAATAGTAATAGCAGTAGTAAAATAACAGCAGTAATAGTAGCAATAGTAAATAGTAGGAACAAATACTGTAGGCATAGGGATGGATGTACGGGCGTTGCATGGATAAGATAATTCATGAAATCAATGAAACATGGGCATTGCAGATAAATAATGATAAAGCATTCTAGTACTAACAAGCATAGGCATGTGTTCCATATATAGTCGTACGTGCTCACAAGGAGAAACTTGCGCGACATCTTTTGTCCTACCAGCCTGTTGCAGCAGGGCCTCAAGGGAAACTACTGGTAATTAAGGTACTCCTTTTAATAAAGTACCGGAGCAAAGCATTAACACTCGGTGAACACATGTGATCCTCACATCATAGCCATCCCCTCCGGTTATCCCAATTTCTGTCACTTTGGGGCCTCGGGTTCCGGACAACAATATGTGCATACAACTTGTAGGTAAGACCATAAACAACAAGTATCATCATAGAAATAATAACATGTTTAGATCTGAAATCATGGCACTCGGGCCCAAAGTGACAAGCATTAAGCACAACAAGTTGCAACAATATCATAAGCACTAAATAAAGATACTAGGCACTATGCCCTAACAATCTCATATCAAATTACATGAATGATCTCATCCAATCCCTACTATCCCCTCACCTACAGCGGGGGAATTACTCATACATGGATGGGGGAGTCATGGATGGTCGATGGAGTGACGTCGGTGATGATGGTGATGAAGATCTCCTCCAAATCCCCGTCCCGGCAGGGTGCCAGAACGGAGTTTCTGGTTCCGAATCGCGGTTTCTGATGGCGGCGGCGCAGCGGAAGTCTATCTGGGAAAAAACGTCATCTCCCCGATATTTTTAGGTCAAGGGGTATATGTAGGCGGAAGGAAAGGTCGAGGAGATGGCCGAGCCGCCCTCACACTAGGTGGGCGCGGCCAGGGCTGGGCTGCGCCCCCTGTGTGTGTGGAGGCCTCGTGCCTCCACTCCGTCTCGTCTTCTGGCTCCGTGGGTCTTCTGGTGAAATAGGATTTTTGATGATTTTTCCTGAATTTTTACTGAAAGTTGGATTTCTGCACAAAAACGAGACACCAGAGCAATTCTGCTGAAAACAGCGTTAGTCCGTGTTAGTTGTATTCAAAACACACAAATTAGAGGAGAAACAATAGCAAAAGTGTTCAGGAAAGTAGATACGTTTTGGACGTATCAATGATCTCATCCAATCCCTACCATCCCCTTCGCCTACAGCGGGAATTACTCACACATGGATGGGGGAGTCATGGATGGTTGATGGAGAGACGTCGGTGATGATGGTGATGAAGATCTCCTCCAAATCCCCATACCGGCAGGGTGCCAGAACGGAGTTTTTGGTTCCGAATCGCGGTTTCTGATGGTGGCGGCGCAGCAGAAGTCTATCTGGGAAAAACACCGAACCCCCGATAGTTTCAGGCTGAAGGGTATATGTAGGCGAAAGGAGGGCTCGAGGAGGCGGCTGGGGTGGCCTCACCACCCCCTGGCGCGGCCATGCCTGGGCTGCGCCACCAGGTGGTGAGCCTGCCCCCCCAGCCCCTCTCCGTCTCGTCTTCTGGCTCCGTGGGTCTTCTGGTAAAATAGGAATTTTGCAATATTTTCCGGGATTTTTCCTGAAAGTTGGATTTCTGCACAAAAACAAGACACCAGGGCAATTCTGCTAAAAACAGCGTTAGTTCGTGTTAGTTGTATTCAAAACATACAAATTAGAGGAGAAACAATAGCAAAAGTGTTCGGGAAAGTAGATACGTTTTGGACGTATCACTTCCATAAACTAGAAGCGCAAAATTGTATTGCAAAGTTTTGGTGCACTCTAGAGAAAGAGTATTCTCGGCAAGGGTGTTAAAAGGAAGAAAATAAAGGACCAAAATAAAGTTATTGACTTTGTCTTGATAATGTCAGAATAGCGCAACAGAATATGTTCTGAAGTGAAGGTCTAGATTAGAAAGGAGAAAATTAATGATGAAGATCACGTTATTTTTAGTTGAAGTCCTTTATTGAAGAAAGTAGGATTCATGAATAATTTTGAGCCTATTCACAAAATATAATTCATGATTTACTTGTCATGTTGTTGGAACAAGACATACCTACGAACTATGAAGAAGAGATGGTGGACCTAAATGCGAGAAATGACTTGGATTCATGAAATCCTAATAAGTAAAATTGTTACTTAATTTGAAGTTACATTTAAGATTGAAAAGTAAAAGTACTTGGTCTTATTGAGTAAAATGTTACTTAAATCTTCCTGAATAATGCAAGATTATAAGGAAGAAATGAAACTTCTAAAGAAGGACATAAAAGCTCGATTTGTCACAGAAGTGTATTTCTGACAAATTCAGTGAGTTGACTACAACATGTAGCGATGCTTGAGTCTTTTAGGAAATTAAATTCAATAGGTTGTCAAAATTCCAAGTTCTTAAAATTCATTTACGGAAAGGCAATGTTTTGAACCTTTTGGAAATTAATATCTCGCAACTAGAAATCTAGATTTGATAAGTGATCAAAAGATTTTGGAATTGTTTGAAATATCGAGAAGACCTATGATTTACATTAAACTGAGTGGGAGCTGAATTAAATAGTTTCTCATTATTATATGTAAGAGACATATTTTTTAGTGGGAGCTATGAAAGCTTTCTCAACTTATATGTGACAGACATATTTTTGAGTGGGAGCTTGAAGACATTCTTATATGTAGATGACATATTATGAATGGACTAGTTGGTATTAAAAATATTAATAGTTGGTATTAATAGATAAATGGAAAATATTGATATCTATTGAGATAGATTGATATGTTAAATAAAACATTAAGTCAGAATGTTTTCTTAGTCGAAATTCTGAATGTCTAGAATGGAACAAGTTAGAGAGGAAACTCTTGGATGACTGAATGGCTAAGTAAAATATTGAGTTGGAACTCAGTACTATAATAATGGTTGATAGATGTGCCATGTTGTGAACGTCATCTAAAACCATGTTATGTACACGACATAATGTGACCCAAGTTCTTGGATAGAAGAACACGTTCAGGAATGATTTGAGAATCATTGAACAAAGGATAAGTTTGAAGAACAAGTTCTGGAATGACTTGAGAATCGTTGAACAAAAGTTTGTCCTTGAGGTTCCAGGTAGAACTAAGGACATATTTCTAAAGAAAGTACTTGGCCGCATGTGCAAGTTTACCGAATTTCGAAATTTGTAAAATCAAAGGCTTAGATAAATGGAAGTGTGGTGATACCTCGAAGTTGCACTTTGCGCCTCCGATTGAATCTACATAAATTGGAAAGTTAGAGGCTAAATCAAAGTGGCAAGTATAATGTTATGGCTTAGAAAGTCTGTCTTCTAGTTGAGTGTATTTCTGGTATGGCAACAGAAAGTTCCTTTTGACTGATCTAATGCCATTACTAGAATACAAATCTCACTCTTCTGCCAAAACATATATACACTTTAACGACATCATTCGATCGTGGAATAATGTCAAAACAAGTTGCAAAGGATATAAAAAAGGTCTGAGTTGTACAGATCATTAAAACACTCTCTCACGAGCAAGCATGATCAAGAACACATATATCTGATATGATATCATGATTGAATGCAGCTGGATTATTTGTACTCTAGTTCAAGTGCGAGACTGAAGGAATTATGCCCTAGAGTAAAATAATAAAGGGTTTATTTGTATATTCCAAAGAGTTCATAATAAGTTTAATACTTTGCTATAACTGTGTCAGTCCGGAGACACCGATACACGTGTGGTATTAAACAACCAAGAGTCCCTAGTATACCTCTATACTAGCTCATTGGTCAACTGATGATGAGTTTCCGGATCATGTGACAAATATATCAATTGACAATGAGATTCATGCCATTGTGTAAATGCCATGATGGACATACCCAACATTATTATGTAACATGATCATGTCACGATGTTCGTTACAATTATTGTGACCTAAATCCTTAGACCGTGAGATCATATTTAATGACTACTTCCGAAGGGAGCTTTGATTGCACCAACCGTCACAACATAAGAGGGTGACTGAAAAAGGTGTCTCTTGGGTTTCCAATGGGGTAGGTTGAGGCATATGCATCAAGAGCGGGATTTGTTCTTCCGCGTGATGAAAAGATACTCTAGGCCCACTCGGTGAGATTCATCCAATGTTGCAACATGTGACTAGGTCACGAGTATGGAATATCACGGAACGAGTAAATGGCAATGAAGATAACGAGATTGAACTAGGTATTGAGATACCGACAATCAAGTCTCGGATATTGCAAGTATCGAAGAAGCAAAAGGAATAGGGTATCAACGTTTGCGGTAACGACAAAGTTCCTTAGTGGGAATACACAGGGGTCATCACTGATGTCCAGATTCGATTGATGATCATTTATCGGAGAGAAGTCTCGGTAATTTCTGGAGTATTCTTGAACCATAGGGTAACACAATTAAAGGTGTGATGACATTAAGATGTTTTTGGAATTTTCAAATAGTTGACAGGAGGAAACCAGAAAAGTTCCGCGGAGATCCGAAAGTTGTTCGGAGGGTTCCGAAAGGAGTTTTAGAGCTACGGGGAATTAAATAATAAGTAATTGATATTAATTAATGCAATTAATATTAAATACATGGATTTATTTAATTAATAAAGGTAGCCCACCTTAATGGGCTTCTCCCGGAGAGAAGCCCACTAAGGCCTAGCCACCCCCTTATTGGATAAGGGTTTGGGGGCGCCCTAGGGTTTTGGCCTTGGGCCGAATTGGGCCCATGGGGTGGCCGGCCAGGCCATGGCTGCCCCATGGCGCACCAACGCCCCCTCCCCTTTAGTCCCATATTGCTAGTTGGATGTGATGTAGTCATCCCTCCACCTATATAAAGGGACCCCTAGAGGAGAGTTTAACACAAGTAGATTGAGGGAGTTCCTAGAAGAGCTCTCCTCTCCCCTATGCGCCACCTCTCTTCTCTCTGGCTCAGATCCCATGTTTGGAGTCGTGCCAGCGAGTTAGAGGATAATCCACATACCGTACGCCGTCAGGCTACCGGACTTCCAGTCCAAACACTTCTTCTTCCGCTGCTCTGCTGAACTGGATCCGGAAGGAGTCATGGTGAGCCGTACGTGTGCGAGTACTATGAGGTACTACACGTGCGACACTATGGCGTTGCGCCGGTGTTGTCGCACTGGCGCCGAGGCGTTGTGACGTCGAGTTCTTCACGACCTCACCTACGTCGGCTTCATCATCAACGCCTATGAGGGGGCGTAATTCCCACGTTCGGTCTACGAGTGTACGTGTCCGAGTCTCTGTTAATCGTTACAGTATTACTAGATAGATAGATCTGGGCAATTCGGGGTTCCGTAGGGAATATTTTTTTTGTTATTTGCACCGCACCCCAACAGCATAGTCTTCGCATTGGTCCTCCTCCCTAGGCGATATTGCAATTGCTCACAATGATATGTAATGTCGCTTTTATATTCAGACTGTATCGTGGATTTAGACTGTGTGCATCTCAGTTATACAGAGACCGGGTATATGCTTAAAACTTTTAAGTAATAAAGCGCTCTTTATAAAAAAAAGTCCCCCAGCACCCATTTCCTTGGTCGGTTATTCATGCCATATTTAAACCCCGACAAAACTATCAAAACCGTCATATATGAAGAAAAAAGATACAAGCCAGTGTTACATGAATTGTCTCGTTGAAAACTTGTGTCAAGTAATTTCAGTAAAAGTAAGAAGAGTAAAATCCTTTCTTGGATATGTGAGTTTCTCCATCTACAATTCTACATTCTACACTTCTCTAAGTTCTTGAACACAACTTTTAGAGCTGCGTGATTGGAGCGACTTATCAAAATGCTTGATTTTCATATGACCTAGTATGTAGTATCCTTCTATGTTCATCCACTGGAATTCATGAGTATAGAAGAACTTGGGGTCGATATGCAGGGGGAGATCTACCATCCCTACAGCCTGGACAGTTGCACATGCCCTATAGCCCGGACAGTCGCATATGCTTGCCAATATGCGATGCCTTGTATTTTCTGACATTTCATAGTGATTTTGTTTGAAGAAGACGCATTAGACATGTTTGCCTAGGCTTTTGAAAGTTTCTGGATCCACCAATGTTGGTATGCTTCATGAATCATTTTTTTACACACCTCTTTTGCATTTGTGCAACACAGGCTGTAATGTCTAGGATAATAGCACCTCTTTTGCATTTGTGCAACACAGGCTGTAATTTCTAGAATAATAGTTGGTGGAAACCAGGTCTCTGGCAAAAGCCAAAAGGTATCTAGTGGAAACCAGGAACGGAAACCTGGAAACTGAAATACGTGCCGCTGGACCAAAACTGTGCAAACAAGATCAACTCTGCATCTGATCCATATATTTTGCAGACGCCCGCTTCCTGTCTCTCATTTTACAGAAAACCCCTCGATCTTTCTCGCCATACGTTACAGGGCCCTTAAAATGTGGCAGTACAGCATCGCACACGTATCTTGCAGAGGGACGGCATAGAGATTACAAAATACATAGGCAGAAGAAGAAAAAAAACATGAAAACTGACATCAGAAGTTAGCGGAATCTTGTATATAAGATGTGAAAATAGGTGCAAAGTTCCCATTTGTATGTTGTATGAACACCCTATCCACAAGGGTTTCCCAGTCAACTTTCTCTAACTTTGCCTAAAGAACTACTCCTTCAATGGGCTCGCTGGTTGTATGGTTTGCTAAATCTCAAGTGTGAAGCAGGTTGTGTTACAATGGCTTGACGATATACATTCATCCTTTGGGCTGATGGCTGAAGGTTATCTGCTTTAGGAAAATGGAAGATTAGTTGCTAATACAGTTACAACACTCCAATGGCCAGAAAAGGAGATACATATTAAACTGTTAAGCAATTCGGAAACATGAAGGGCACTATAAAACAAGTGAGATGAACTACACGCAAATGGAACACACTGATTGAAACAATTCATTTTAGTATCAAATTTTGCTAGAACTCTCTGCACTTGTCTGTAAACTATTCTGATCAAGAACGGCCATCAAAATGATAGCTAAATTACACAATATTAACATCAAAATGACATTTCCATAAAGCTGAAAGATGTTTTCAGGTCAAGGTTAAAGACAGCAAATAAACTATTTAAATGATCATGTCCATACCTGCAATGTAAACAAGGAGCTACACTGCTGTAGTTGCTTCCTGGTTCAGGGGAATAACAACATCCAAGTTTTCAGTGATTTGCCAACCCTTTGGATAAAAAAAATCTCCGCCTTCCATATGAAGATGAAAGTTCATGATTTTTGAACAACCAGCTGTTATGCCCTCCATATGATTTTCATCTTCCACAAGCTGTTCTATAAATGTGGTCACCTGTAAGAATTTTCATTTCGAATGCTACCAGATCAGTAAACAGCCTTTTTTCTTCACAAATGGGTAATCCTAGGCCTCTGTATCGGTTGATGCACACAGTCATTTTAATTGATGAGTTCGGTTAGTATAGGTATAAATAAATAAACACAGCTACACCGTAAGGAGCCCTACGGTAATTTTGTTAAAGCACGCACAAAAGGGTCATACCCTAACCAAAAAATGTAATGTTACATGTATATTTGTACATGTGTATTTTCCCCACCTGTTAGGGGGTTTCCTGCATATTCTCACCTGTACATGTAACTATATGTTGTGGCCTTTGGCCCCCAGGGAATACAAGTCGTCTATTCCTAACATGGTATCAGGGCCTCAGGTTTAGCTTTTTTTTTTTCTTTCTCGTCGCCGCAGCCGCCGCCCGCCCCGGCTCTCCGCCGCCGCGTCCGGCCGCCGCCGCCTGCTCCTCTCGCCGCCGGCGAGCTCCGCTCCTCCTCCCCCGGCCGTCGCTCCTCCGTCAGTCCGGCAGGCCGTGCCCGTGCCCGCGCCCCCGGCCCCGTGCTCTGTCCCTGCCGCTCCTCTGCCCCCGAGGCCGGCCCCGCCCGTCGATCTCCTCCGCCCCCGAGGCCGACCCCGCCCGAGCCGCCTCGGGACCGCCCGTCGATCCCACCTCGCGGGCCAAGCAGGAGCCGCCCGCCCCCGTCCCCGCTCAGCCGCCACTCCGCCCCGCTCTCGGCCCCGCTCCGGCCGCCACTCGGCCCCGCTCGATCTTCGCCGGACTTGGTCGCCGCCGGCGGGAATTGATCCCCGGCGGCCGGAATTGGTCGCCCCCGACTCCTCGGCGGCGTCTTGCAGCCTTGCTGCCTTCAATTTGGCCGCCATCTGCTTGCAGCTCTGCAGGCGTTGACTGCTGAGATCCAGATTCAGTTCGTGTGTTAAAAAAAAAAAGAGAGAGAGAGATGTCTTCCTCATCGGGCTATGTTGCGATTCCTCGCTGCCCGGTGACTTTTGATGGCGCGAATTATCCTGATTTTGCTGCCTTTATGCGCGTTCACATGCGCGGTCTCCGTCTGTGGGGTGTGCTTTCCGGCGAGGTCCCCTGTCTGCCGCGTCCCACTGCTCCTACGGCGCCTATTCCACCGACGCCCGTTGCCCTTGCCCCCGATGCTACTCAGGAGGCCCAGGATGCAGCCAAGAGTACTGATGCTACTGCTCTGGCTGAGTATGACCGGTAGGTCCAGGAGTATTCTGACGCTCTGGCGACCTACCGGCTGGATCTGACTGACTACACTCAGTGGATAGATGAGGATGCTCGTGCTGCTGCTGTTCTTACTTCCAGTGTTCTTCCTCAGTATGCTGCTGAGTTCATGGGTCTTCCTACTGTTGCTGCTCAGTGGGCCTTTCTTCGTCAGCGCTATCAGCCGTCTGGGGATGCTCTTTATCTGTCTGTGGTTCGGTTCGCCAGGAGCATGCTCTTCAGCAGGGTGATTCTACTATTGATGAGTTCTACACTCAGAGTGCTGCTATCTGGCGCCAGCTTGATTCTCTTCGTACAGCTGTGTGTGCCACTTGTTCCTGCTGTCTGACTGTGCGCGCTGATCTGGAGTTTCAGCGTGTCTATGAGTTCTTGTCTCGGCTCCGCAAGGAGTTCGAGCCTCGTCGCGCCCAGCTACTTGCTCGTGGTCGTGTCCCGCTCTCTGAGGTGTTGTCTGAGCTTCGTGCTGAGGAGACTCGTCTTTGTGGTGCTGGTCTTCTTGAGGTTCCCTCTGTACTTGCTGCTCGTGGTCCTCCTGTGCCGTCGGCTTCGTTACGGTCTCCAGTGCAGCCGATACTCCCTACTCCTCCGGTCCAGGGCCAGAGTCAGTCTCAGCAGCCTCGCGGTCAGAACCGCAATCCTCGTCCTCCCTGCTCCTACTGTGGCAAGACTGGCCACGATTTCTCTAGCTGCTGGAGGAGGGATCCCAGTTTACGTTAGCAGTTCCATGCTCGTCAGCAGGCTGGTTCTTCCGGATCTTCTGCAGTTGCTCTCTCGGAGCAGGACATTCTTCGGGGTATTCGTAGTCTGCTCGCTACTCCAGGCTCTTCGTCGTCAGGCACTGCTGGTCCTGTGTCTACCTCTTCTGGCACCGCGAGACCACCACCTTCTGCACAGTCAGGTATGTCCCCGTGGTATCTGGATTCTGGAGCTTCTTTTCATATGACCTCTGCGTCTTCTATTCTTTCTGCTCTTCGTTCTCTTGTTTCTCCTGTCCGTGTTATCACGGCTGATGGTACATCTCTTCCTGTTTCCAGTCAAGGCACCCTCTCTACTTCCTCTTTCTCTGTTCCTGATGTTTCTCATGTTCCTAGCCTTAAGATGAATCTTTTTTCTGCTAGTCAGCTCACTGATTCTGGTTGTCGCGTCATTCTTGACGCTGATTCTTGTGCTGTTCAGGACCGCCGCACACAGGCCCTGGTTGGAGCTGGCCCTCGCAGCCGTGAGTCTGCAGGGCTCTGGGAGTTAGACTGGCTTCGTGTTCCTTCCGCTACCTCTTCATCGGCCAATTCTCCTGTGGTTGCTGCTTCCGTCACTAGCTCTTTTCAGCAGTGGCATCATCGGCTGGGTCACCTTTGTGGCTCCCGTTTATCGTCTTTAGTCCGTCGTGGTCTTCTGGGGTCTGTCTCAGGAGATGTGTCTTTGAACTGTCAGGGTTGTCGGTTAGGCAAACAGATTCAGCTTCCCTATCCTACCAGTGTGTCTGTATCTCAGCGACCTTTTGATTTAGTTCATTCAGATGTTTGGGGTCCGGCTCCCTTTGGTTCAAAAGGGGGCCATCGCTACTATATTTTATTCATTGATGATTTTTCACGGTACACCTGGTTGTTTTTTATGCGCTCTCGCAGTGAGGTGCTCTCTATTTATCAGCGCTTTGCGGCCATGGTCCGCACTCAGTATTCCTCGCTCATTCGTGTGTTCCGTGCTGATTCTGCTGGTGAGTATATCTCTCAGCACCTGCGTGGTGTTCTTGCTGAGCAGGGCACCCTTGCCCAGTTTTCTTGTCCCGGTGCACATGCTCAAAATGGTGTCGCCGAGCGTAAGCATCGTCATATTCTTGAGACCACCCGTGCTATGATGATTGCTTCTTCTCTTCCGCCGCATTTCTGGGCTGAGGCTGTTGCTACGTCGACTTACCTCATTAACATCCAGCCTTCTGCTGCCCTCCAAGGTGGCATCCCTCTCGAGCGTCTCTCTGGTGGTTCTCCAGACTACTCGACTCTTCGTTTGTTTGGTTGCGTTTGCTATGTTCTTCTCCCTCCTCGTGAACGCACCAAACTGACCGCTCAGTCTATTGAGTGTGTTTTTCTCGGCTACAGTGATGAGCATAAGGGCTATCGCTGTTGGGATCCTGTTGGTCGTCGGATGCGCATCTCTCGTGACGTCACGTTTGATGAGACGCGTCCCTTCTACCCTCGCCCCACCTCTGGTACCTACCCGGTGGATGATATCTCCTTTTGTTTCCTGATGCACCTCCTTCTGTCCCTATTGTCCCTCCTCCTGGACCTCGTTCTGATGCGCCCTCTTCGTCTCCGGCGCCATCCTCTTCGACTCCGTTGTCCTCCTCTCCACCTAGTTCTCCTCTTTCTTCTTCTGATCCTCCGCCTACCTCACCGTTGTCTCCTTTTCCCTTTCATTATTCTCGTCGCACTCATGTTCCAGATCCTCCTCCTGATGTCCCTTCTTCTTCTTCTTCTTCTTCTTCTGATATGTCTGCTTCTTCTGACGAGCTTCCCTCTCCTCTTCCGGCGACTCGTCCGCGTCGTGCTCCAGACCGTTACTCTCCTAGTCAGTACGGTCTTTCTGTTGCCTCCGAGCCAACTTCTTATCGGGATGCTGAGCGTCATCCTGAATGGCAGCTTGCTATGGCTGAGGAGATTGCTGCGCTTGAGCGCACTGGCACCTGGGATCTTGTCTCTCCCCCTCCCGGTGTTCGTCCTATCACGTGTAAGTGGGTCTATAAAATTAAGACCCGCTCTGATGGATCTCTTGAGCGCTACAAAGCGCGTCTTGTGGCTCGTGGCTTTCAGCAGGAGCACGGCCGTGACTATGATGAGACTTTTGCCCCTGTGGCTCATATGACCACTGTGCGTACTCTTCTTGCTGTCGCTTCTGTTCGACACTGGTCTGTGTCTCAGCTTGAT
Source organism: Dactylis glomerata (assembly GCA_007115705.1). Classification (NCBI taxonomy): domain Eukaryota; kingdom Viridiplantae; phylum Streptophyta; class Magnoliopsida; order Poales; family Poaceae; genus Dactylis; species Dactylis glomerata. The sequence goes on from QXEO01000553.1 coordinate 15,811,620, forward strand.
GTTCAGAACGCTTTTCTTAATGGCGAGTTGAGTGAGGAGGTTTACATGCAGCCTCCTCCCGGGTATTCTGTCCCTGATGGGATGGTCTGTCGCCTTCGGCGTTCTCTTTATGGCTTGAAACAGGCCCCTCGTGACTGGTTTGAGCGCTTTGCCTCTGTGGTGACTGCTGCTGGTTTCTCTCCCAGCGCTCATGATCCAGCGCTGTTCGTTCACACTTCTCCTCGTGGACGCACTCTTCTCCTTCTCTATGTTAATGATATGATCATTACTGGTGATGATCCTGAGTATATTGCCTTTGTTAAGGCTCGTCTTCGTGAGCAGTTTCTTATGACCGATCTTGGTCCTCTCCGCTATTTTCTTGGGATCGAGGTCTCTTCCACCTCTGATGGTTTTTCTATCTCTCAGGAAAAGTATATTCAGGATCTTCTTGCTCGTGCTGCTCTTGGGGATGAGCGCACTGTTGAGACTCCTATGGAGCTTAATGTTAAGCTTCGTCCTACTGATGGTGATCCTCTTCCTGATCCGATGCGATATCGCCATCTTGTTGGGAGTCTTGTTTATCTTGCTGTCACTCGTCCTGATATATCTTATCCTGTTCATATTCTGAGTCAGTTTGTCTCAGCTCCTACCACTGTCCACTATAGTCATCTCCTTCATGTTCTTCATTATCTTCGTGGCACGATTACTCGTCGCCTCTTCTTTCCTCGTTCCAGCTCTCTCCAGCTCCAGTGCTACTCGGATGCTACGTGGGCGAGTGATCCTTCGGATCGTCGTTCACTTTCTGCTTACTGTGTGTTTCTTGGTGGTTCGCTTGTTGCTTGGAAGACGAAGAAACAGGTTGCAGTTTCCCGTTCGAGTGTAGAGGCTGAGTTGCGAGCTATGGCCTTATTGATTGCTGAGGTGACATAGTTACGGTGGTTGCTTGCAGATTTTGGGGTCTCTGTTACGACACCCACTCCACTTTTGTCTGATAGTACAGGTGCTATCAGTATTGCACGTGATCCGGTCAAGCATGAGCTTACCAAGCATATTGGTGTTGATGCTTTTTATACACGTGCTCAGGTGCAGGCTCAGGTTGTTGCGCTTCACTATGTGCCTTCAGATTTGCAGTTGGCGGATTTCTTTACAGAGGCACAAACTAGAGCGCAGCATGACTTCTTACTCTCCAAACTCAGTGTTGTTGATCCACCATGAGTTTGAGGGGGGGTGTTAGATGTATATTTGTACATGTGTATTTTCCCCACCTGTTAGGGAGTTTCCTGCATATTCTCACCTGTACATGTAACTATATGTTGTGGCCTTTGGCCCCCAGGGAATACAAGTCGTCTATTCCTAACATGTAATAGGAGTAAAAGTTACACTCATGTGACAGGAGTAAAAGTTACACTCATGTGACATCTGTCCTATTACTAGTTGAACAAAGCCAGAGCTTCTGTCACCAAGAGGTTGCACTTAGAGACCAAACCAGAGATCAGTAAACAGCATATAAGCGTGTTCCAAAATAAAAATGCAAAGGGAAGACACCATTAAAACATATGTTCAAAGGGAAGACAACAAACAATTGTCACGTTGTATAATTTTCGACTGCTTGTTACTGAATAAAATCTTCTACAAGGGCAAGAAATGCAGGACCAATCTAAGCATAATACCTAATGGGAGAAATGAAGGCAAATGTATATGACTGCACTTGCCTAGGAAACTTTAAGATTTTTGTGCAGAAGTCTGACATGAACAACAGATTGTCCAACATATTGTACCTGTTACTGCTAAGGTTTACAGCCAGAGATACAGCTTTTATCGTTGAAAAAACCTCATGTTGTTCCTTACTACGAATAGTAACAACAAAAGCTATGCAACATCTTGGCATCTAGATGAATGCAACGTGGTAAGCAGTTGAATCAAGGCAATGAACGGGGGTTAGAATCAGCTTACTTGAAACCCCTTCTTGACCGTGTCCAGCAGGCGGATGTAATTCCAGGCCTGATGAGCCCTCTTCTTGGTGTCCCAAAGCATAGTGCTGCTGAAAGCAAACCCTGCCATATCCGCATGGAACCTACGCAGCCTCCTGCTCTTCTCGTCGGTATGCCACCCCACCACTCGGCTCCCGTTGCACACCGGCCCTTCCAGTATCGTCTTACTCTTCCCCGGGGCAAGCATTGCGACAGGCCAGGTGCCGAAGCTCCTAAACAGCACAGCCAAGATTTCTCGTCAATTGGCATCACCGAGTCCCGGATTCCCAATAATAATTATTGTAGGCTCCAAATCGACTAGTAGAACATCATAAGGAAGATTGGCTAGAATTTCAATCAGTAACCACGATGAATGCTAAATTGCTTGAACTGTGGAGACATTATTGATAATATATTACTACCTTATCTGTCGAAGATGGTGGAAGAGGTCAAGGGAGTAGACGTTGCTCTCGTCGGCGAAGTATACGATGCCGTGGAGGCGGTGGTGCTCGATATGGTCGAGCGCGGTGTTCCGGCGGCGCAGGCGGCTGTCCACCGGGAGGTCCTGTCTCCGGCGGCGGGGTTCCTGCTGGGGCGCCTCGGGGGCGGGGGAAGACAGGTGGCGGTACATGACCCCGCAGCCGCGGAGCAGAGCGGCCGTCTCGGGCGTAGCGGCGCCGTCCTCGACAACGAGCCAGAGCAGCGGGGACGGCGCGAGGCGGAGCGTGTGCGCGAGGCGGCGCAGGTAGTAGGCCTGGAGCGGGCGGGCGCGGGTGGGCGTCACGACCAGGAGCAGCTTGGGCTGTACGTCAGCCTTGGGCGCGGGCGGTGGCGGGTGAGGGTGGCGGGAGGGCTCCGTGACGGCCGTGGCTGGAGCGGAGGGCAGCGGGAGGTGGGGGTCGAGGTGGAGGTGGCAGTGCGCGAAGAAGAAGAGGCCGGCGACGAAGCCGACGAGGAAGCAGATGAGGAAGCACGGCGCCGAGATGGGGCGCCGCGGCGAGCACGGCGCGGCCATGTCTGTGCGCGCGCGAGGCTGTTTGGTTTCTGAGCAGCGGTGGGCGCCGTGGCCATGGCTTTGGGGGAAAGTGAAACAGGCGGAGGCGGACTTGGTCGCGGTGGCGTGGCCGCGTGGGTGGACGGACGGGGTCGGAGGACGCACAGGCGGAATGGGCCGCCCAGTCCCGGCCGATCGATACGGGCGGATGTCTGGGGAATGTCAAATAGGTCAGCGTGTCGGGCCGGTTGGCGTCGGCGTGACGAGGATTTGTTTGGTTGGAAACTGCGGAATCGGTAGCGCGTATTGCAAGTAGGAATTGAGAGAGAACAGAGACGATCAAAAAAAAATCTTTATCTTTATTGATGATTGATACTTGCTATATATACAATCTGAACAGATGCATCAATACGTCGGTTCCCTGGAGGCGACGCTCCAAGAAGGAAACTGTCGAGGCAAACGGGTCGATGGCGATGGTGGAGGGATGTCGGTTCCCAGGTATGGGACCGCATCTCCTTATAAGCGGGGATTAACTCCTAATTATCAGAAGATAATTATTCTTAACACTCTCCCTAATCACCGCTTGATTGTACAAGTTTTTATCATCTTGATTAAATCTCCAAAAACTCTGTGGGAAAAATGTGAGGAGTATGATAGGATATGCTGCTAAAACTCCTTCAAACCCAGTGGGAAAATAAGGAGAAAATGATACAATATATTATGATTATTGTCTCTATTAACTCAATATGAAATAGTTTCATAGAATATAGAGGTCAACAAATATGTCGTGTATACTTTCCTAAAAACCCCGATGGGGAAAACAGAAAGTATGACATATGATCTTGTGTTGATATTACCTCATTAAAAATCTTGATGAGAACCTTGTTAGTAAACTCATAAAGGAAAAAAGAGTGTAATATGATGCTTTGAATAGGAGTAATCCAGAGAGATACTCCCCCTGATTCTTGCAAATCCTGAAGCCGTCGAATACCAATTCCATGAAAATATTTATAGAATGTTAAAGTTGGTAGAGACTTCATGAATAGACCAGCGAGTTTATCAGATGATTTGATTCACAAGATGTTTATTCCTTGACTCTTTTGGAGTTCATGGAGATAAAACAATTTAGAGGCAATATGCTTAATGATATTGCTCTCGATGTATCCTATTTGCATCTATGCAACACAAGCAACATTATCTGTGTAGATAATGGTTGATGATTCAAGAGAACCAATACCACATGACTTATGTATGTGATTTATCATTCTGTAAAGTTATATGTGTAACGCGGCTTTGTATTTCAAAATGATTGGTAGGTGTAGTCACTGAAGTCTGTTTCGAAGACATCAATGGAGTGACATTTCTACCATATAGGTACACATTGGGAGGATCATTCAAGTAGCCAACATTAGTGTATCCTGATGATATTGGAGTTCAGCTTTCTATGAAAATACCAGAATTGGTCAAGTAATGTGTGGTGCCCTGGAGATATCGAAAGATATTCTTGATTCTCAACCAGATGTGTTGGTGGGTCCAATGGCACTGAGATATGGAATTTGAAGTCCCAACATCCCTTCTACATCATCCCGTGGTTTGAGTGAATCTTTCTCTACGTCTAGAGATCGAACAACCGGCATGGGAGATGGATATGACTTGTCCATTTTAGGTTTCTCCAATATTAATGATATAGGCAACTTGGTGTACCCATATACTTGAGTGAAGTAGCCCGACTTGTAGTATCAAGCACTGATTGGGTTTAACCAAATCCTTCATCTCAAATTCCGTCTTTTAGATGATCACATTCTTTGTCATTGCAGGGGTAATCCTTGTGTATGACAAACACGCATGGGTAATCATCATTGTAGGAGTAATCCTTGTGGATAAGGAACTCATTACGTCGGTTGTACCAAAATAAATCGACAACAATAAGCCATGTAATGACTCGTTGATTTTACACAATACATGTTGCGTTTATATTACGATTCGGATAGAGATTCCATCGGGAACCATTGATGGCTTGTAAGTAACAGCCCGTTGGGAACCCCAAGAGGAAGGTATGATGAGCATAGAAGCAAGTCTTCCCTCAGTTGTGAAACCAAGGTTTATCAAACCAATAGGAGAAAGCCAAACTTCAGAACGTGATGCTTGCTAGCTTCGTGACACTCCAGACAATGGCGCCAGAAATATTGCTGGTGCGACTTCACCTAGCAGCAACGTGAAACCTGCACACAACACAACCAAGAACTTTGCTCCCAACTTATGATGAGGTTGTCAATCTCACCGGTTTGCTGTAAACAAAGGATTGAGCGTATCGAGTGGTAAAAGGATAATAGTATGCAAGAAAATAAACAATGCGAGTAAAAGTAAAGCGGTATAGCTATGTAAAGGAAATTAGACCGGTGACGAGGGGTTAACTCGACAAATGTCCTAGATGAAGGACTTAGGATCGGGGAGATAGGGCGTTGGATGAACTCGAAGGTAAAGTTAGTCGAAATAGGTGTATATCGAAAGTAAACTTGGGTGTCCAACCTGGCTTGCTTTCAATCTGCCCTACACCGTCCCCTCCTGGCCCCTATATATAGGTGGCCAGGTCTCGAGGATCGGGTAGGGTCTGACACAGATTACAATATCGACATACGGTAAGAACTCGTATTCGACTATCATTACAATTGGGCCTAGCTAAATGGGCCTTAGGGGTACTCAACTAACGGGCTCTATTATCTATACCCTTGTCAGTAGCCCCTGAGATTCTACAAGAATTGCAGATTCAGGTTGAATCTCTAATCTTCAAATCTTCGACTTGATTAATTCTTCGACTTCTTCACAACTTCAAATCTTTGACTTGGTCTTTTTGACTTATTTTCATGATATTTTTTCGCAAGGGGGTTTGATGAACAAGCCTGACAACTCTGACGGATCAAGAGGTCAGTTAACTGCCGGAACAGATACTTGTCACCTACTTCAAATTCAATCCCCTTGGACTTGAATTCGGGATACCGGTCAAACCCACTCTTTTGCCGCATTTAGGACTTACAAAGAATGAATCCCAGTGATTCTCAGGGTACCCAGTGTGTCCACCAGGATTTTCTTCGCGTCGTGGACACGGATACATACCAGCAGAGCGCATCCATGTGCGTATACCAGGCCACACAGGACGGATCCCGGGGTCTTACCTTCGTGATAAATCACGGCATTCGAGTTTCGTTGCGATAACGCAACTCGAGAATCTTATACTCGCAGCCAAGTTTTGACTGATAGAATCAAAGAATTTCGGATTTTAAATTGAACTTCTTCGCTCCCGATGGGAGTAATCTCTCTTCTTTTTGTCGACTACGTAGTCGAAGTTTGTATGCTTACCCTTCCGCATCTCCAGTATTGATTATCTCATCTCTATCGGGTGCGCGCTCAGCGCTCCCGATGGGAGTAGCCCCCGAGGCTATGCTTGCCTACTTGTAGTCGAGCATAGGCTCAAAATTTAGCTCTTCTTTCTTCTGTGAACGTCTTACTGTTGGCGAGCCCCCGAGTCCAAGTCGAGGTTTTCACATCATACGTCCCTAGTCTCCTTTTCTCTCTTTTTTTTTCCTTCTTTGATATTATCGTCTGCTGTGCGCAGAATTTAACTCCTGTTGTAAAATACGTTTACGGGCTTTGTCGTAGCATGGGGGCCCAATAATACGTGCTTATAAATAAAGCATCTGCTGGTTAAGGTAAAAAACCCTAATCAGATTCCTCCTCCGCCGCATCATCTTCTCCATCTAGGGTTTTCCGAGGTTGTTTTTCCCTTGTTCTCATGGCTGGTGCTGAAGGTTCTCGTCTGAACCTTGGTTCCCCGGTGGCGCCACGAGGTCGGGGTCGCCCTCGTGGAAGTAAGAACAAGAACATCACGCCGGCCACCGTAGGAACTTCTTTGGACGCTCCGGCTAAGCGTCGTCCCGGCCGCCCACCTGGTAGCAAGAACAAGGCCAAGGTGACTGGCGCTGCTCCAGGTCTAATTGCTTCTCCTGCTGCTACTACTGTGCCTCCCCAAATCTTTTCCTTCCTCTGCATTGCCATGGCGCAGTGCCGTGAGATTCAACGCCTGCCGCTGAATTTTACCAAGTTCATGGATGGCCGCGAACTGCAAGAGGCGGTTCTTCGCGAACAATCTGGCAGTGGCATCCCGTACGAGGTGGAGGTGTGGTATGACGGCGACGGCGAGCAGTATTTTAAGGGCGGCTGGTCGCAGTTTGCAGAAGACCACGACATCCACCAAGGCTTCTTCATGGCCTTCGACTTCCACATCGGCACGTCGAAGTTCGACGTGAAGATCTACGACGGTGAAAGAGCATTTCCCGCCTAATTGATTTTGGCGTTTGTTAACAATACATTATCTATTAATGTGGTGATTATGCTTTGCAGGATTTTATTATATTCTTGCACAAGATATTGGGTTTCCTATGTTATACTTGGTATTTATTATTGTCCAGAGGAAACTCTCGAGGAAATGGTGCAAATAGGCTCTGGGAGAAGTTCCATATAAATGTTGGCCAGGAAGGCCGGCTTTAGCCGGTCCCCAGACCGGCTATAGCCGGACTGGGCAGTTTCGAAGAGGCTCTGCGCCTCTGGACTCAACCGGCTATTTCCGGCTGGGCCGGATATTTCAGGCCGGCTATAGCCGGTCTGAGGCCGGCTTTAGCCGGACATTCCTGGCAGGCAACGGTCAGATTTTTGGGGGGGTATATATACCCCCACCTTCTTCTCCAATGAGCAGCTCGTCCAAAAAGAAGAAGACCACCATTGTTGAGCCACCAAATCAACTAGATCTCCTCCCTCAACCCACCAAAGCTCTTGATCTTTGGAGAATCGAAGGAGAAGACCATCATCTACATCCTCACCGAAGCGATTTGATTTCCCCTCTCATTTGCTTGAGGGCCCTTGTGTCTTGGGTTCCCTTGTGTCCCAAGACCTTGTTTGTGTATTTGATATCTTGCTACTTGTTGTTTGACAGCATTGTGTTGTGCTTGGGAGCCTCCAATTTGGTTGTGGATGCGTGCCCCAAGATTGTAAAGGCTGGTTCCGCCTTGAGGAATCCCTTAGTGGAAAGTGAGCTAGGCCTTTGTGGCGGAAGCTTGCACCGGAGAATAGGGTGAGCCTTTGTGGCGTTGGTTAGGCCTTTGTGGCAACCACACCCCTCCAACGTAGACGTACTTCCCCTAAAAAGGAAGGAACTACGGGAATTACATCCGTGTCTCCATGTGCTCCACTCTCGGTTACCTCTATCCTTTATTGCCTTTATATATTGTATCTTGTTTAGCTTGCTAGTTGACATATAGGTAAATTCACCTTAGTTGCATATCTAGAGAATTTACCTTTGTGTCAAGCCTTAATTGAAAAAGAATTAAAATTTGAGTAGCACCTATTCACCCCCCCCCCCCTCTAGGTGCCCTTACGATCCGTTCAATTGGTATCAGAGCCTCGGCTCTTAATTCGGGCTTAACCGCCTAAGAGTATGGATCCTCCACCTAAAGAGGGCTCGGGTCAAGTCTCTAAGGATGAGTTCAAATCTTTGGAATCATCCATGACTTCCATGACATCTCAAATAGGTGAGTTGCGTGAAATGATAGCGCAACTCATGCAAGCTAAAACTACTAATGCCTCTCCACCTCCGGAAAAACCCGCTACTCCACAAGTGGAGAATGTGGGGATAGATGAGGAGGGTGCCGACAAAAATGGCGATGCTAAGTCTTCCACCAAGGGCGACGGGAAAGGTGAATTCCCTCATTGGTATTCACCCAACCCGCCGGTTCCTCATCCTCATATTAACCATAGAGGTGATCCACCTAAGCTTGATGCATTAAACTTTGGTCAATGGCAATATCAAATGATCTCTCATATGCGCAGTTCTTGCATCGAGCTTTGGAGGATCGTTGAGGAAGGTTTCAAGGCCGTGGACCCACACAACATGACAAGAAGAGAGACGGTCGATAGTCAACTCAATGCTACCGCTCTCCACATGATTCAAGTCGCCGTTGGGTCCAAGGACTTGCCTCACATCCAACATTTCTCCACCGCCAAAGAAGCTTGGCAAGGACTCTCCGACGTCTTTGTTGGCAATGAGAGCATGAAGAAAACAAGATATATTGCCTTCTCAAATCAAGCGGAGGGTTTCTTCATGATGGATGGTGAGGATCATCAAGAGATGTATAGAAGACTCAAGGCTATTGCTACCACCTTCAAGAACCTCGGTGCTCACCATATTGATGATGAGTGGATCAAGATGAAGTACATTCTTGCTCTCACTCCATATGAGCCCGCGGATGTGAAGAGTGTTCAAGGAAAGCACAACTTCAATGAGATGACCTCCAATCAAGTGATGCAAGAGATTCAAGCCTACAAGGTGTCCGCACAAAATGCGGAAGATGCTCGTGCTCGTGCCATTGGAATGCAAAGAAGCTCCAATCTTGCATTAAAGGCTAGTGTGCTTGAGAAAGAGGTCCCTCTTCAAACAAGCATTGAAGCAAGGCTAGAGATGTGTCCCGAGGACATAATACATGAGTACAATGAGCACATGGCCTTCTATGGAAAAACCTTTTGGGTTGATCCTCACAAGGCTAAAGAAGATAATCAAAGAAGAAGCAAGTCAAGTGGCTATCAAAGGAATGACAACAATGGTCAAAGGGTGAGGACTTGCTACAATTGCAATGATAGATTTCACTTTGTTGCCGAGTGCCCTTATGAGAAGAGAGAAGACCATGGTGGAAAGCTCATCTTCAAAAGCAAGACCAAGTCACCATCCAAGAAGCCATTTGTGAAGAAGAGTGGACCAAAGAAGAAACAACCAAAGTTTGTGTTCTTGACTCAAGAAGAGTACTCCGCAAGTGAGAGTGAAGAAGAAGAAACTACAACTAGTGAGATGGCCGCAATGGCAACCACCTCCACTTCCTCAACATCACTCTTTGAATCCCCCAATGAGGACTCTCTTGTCAAGAACGTCAAGTGCCTTATGGCCAAATCTTCCGAGGTATCACCCACATCTTTCTCTTCCTCTAAGACAAATGATGCTTCCTTGAATGATCTTGCTAGTCTTAGAGTAAAGGAAGAAATTATTGCTTTTGATGACTATGTGTCTAGTGTAGATGGTGTTCATAAGATTCACTTTGAACGTCTATTGAGCCAATATGGTAAAACTCTTGAAAAACTAGATGAACAAATGAGGCTTGAAAGAGAATATGCTCAAGATATTGCCTCACTAACCGAGTCTCTTGAAGAAGAGCAAGAGGAACGAGCAACTCTTGAAGAGAAGCTCAATTCCATTGAGGAATCTAATAATGAAGTTGTTTCCAAACTCATTAAAGAGCGAGATCATGCTCGTGCTAAAGTAAAAATGCTCAAAAAGGAAAAGGTTGAATTTGGTGTTGGTCATGATATACTTGTTAAGGATTTAGAAGATCTTGACAAGGCTCACAAGGCCTTGAAAAGTGAACACTCTATTCTTACCAAGTCACATGAACAACTTCAAATTCAATTGACTAAGAATAATGTGCCTAGTTCTTCTACTTCTACTTGTGATCATGCAAATGTTATTGAAGAAAATGCTAGGTTGAAAGATGAGCTTGCCAAGTCCTCCATTCCCATAGGTGAGAAAAACTTGAATGACCTTTTGAGTAAGCAAAAGGCATTTGGTGATAAAACGGGGATTGGCTATGTCTCAAAGAAGAAGAAGAAGAACAACAAGAAAAAGAAGGCCAAGCCCGCACAAGCAAAGAAGGATCCTATTGTGGGTGGCAAAGCCACTCATGATGATCATGCGGGAATTGCTAACCCTCACTATGTTTTATTTCGTGATTATTATGGTGATGTTTATGCAAAATATGTTGGTCCAAATGATGGTTATGTTGCTTGGTCTATTTGGGTTCCAAAGACCCTTGTTGCTAACAAAAGAGGACCCATTGAAAAATGGGGACCTAAAACCAAGCAATGATCTCTTGTAGGACTATGCTTCCGGTGGATCAAAATGGGTGCTTGATAGTGGATGCACAAGTCATATGACCGGAAGCAAGGAGATTATGACGGAGATGAGACTAAATGACAACCACATAACCATCACTTATGGAGACATGTCACAATCCGAGGTATTGGGTCTTGGCAAGGTGGTGGTCGCACCGGATATTTCCCTTGTGGACGTCATGCTTGTTGAGACCCTAGGTTACAATTTACTTTCAGTTCATGCACTTGGTAAGATGGGCTTTGCCGTCTTCATTGATAATGATATTGTGGTACTCTTGTGGAGCAAGTCTCTAAAGGTCGCTTTCGTTGGACACATTGAAAATAACTTGTATGTGGTGGACTTTTCGGGGAAAACCACTACAAGTGCAATGTGTTTATTTGGAAAGGCCGATGTGGGTTGGCTTTGGCATCGCCGACTAGCCCATGTCAATATGAGAACTTTGCAAAGCCTTCACAAGGGTGGCCACATACTCGGACTAAAAGAGAATGTTTCTTTTGCCAAAGATCGTGTTTGCAGGGCTTGCGTTCTAGGAAAAATGCATGATTCTCCTCACCCAAGCAAGACTATCATTTCTTCCAAGAGGATCTTGGAGCTCCTTCATGTGGATCTTTTTGGTCCTCCCTCTCATGCAAGTCTTGGTGGGAAGAAATATTGTTTGGTGATTGTTGATGACTATTCAAGATATACTTGGGTCTACTTCTTCAAGCATAAGAGTGAGACTCAACAAACCGTCATCGACTTTGCCAAGGAAGTTGAACGTCAACATGGGCAAACTATTTTGGCAATTAGAAGTGACAATGGCTCGGAGTTCAAGAACTTCACCTTAAATGGATTTCTTAGTGATGAGGGGATTCGTCATCAATATTCCGCTGCATACACCCCTCAACAAAATGGTGTAGCCGAAAGGAAGAACCGGACTCTTATGGATATGGCTAGGTCCATGTTGGCGGAGTTTAAGTCTCCATACAACTTTTGGGCCGAAGCTATCTCTACGGCTTGTCACTCTTCAAACCGGCTCTTCCTCCGCAAAGGCCTAAACAAGACTCCATATGAAATACTCACCGGAAGCAAGCCCAACATCTCCTACTTCCGGGTTTTCGGGTGTAAGTGTTTCTTTCAAAGAAAAGGAGTTCGTTTAGGTAAATTTGATCCGAAAGCAATAGAAGGTATTTTTGTTGGTTATGGTGCCGAATCCCACACTTATAGAGTCTTCAACAAGTCCACCGGACGTGTTGAAGAATCTTGTAGTGTGGTATTCGAAGAGAATGACGGCTCCCAAGGGGGGCGAGATGTTGTTTCTTGTGATGTAGATGATGAAATACCTCGAGAAGCCATAGGAAGAATGGGCGTGGGATTTTTCCGCCCCATTGAGGGACACCTTGTGGCCGACCAGGAAGGACTATGCTCTACTCAAGTGGAGCCTTCATCTTCACAAGCTCAACAAGCCTCTCCCAAGGAAGCAACTAATGCACCAACCGAAGAACAAGACAAGGACCTTCATGAAGAAGAAGGGGCACCACCATCCTCTCCGGTTATTTCAACCGCCCCCAATTCTTCACAAGACCAAGATCAACCTACTCATGAAGATAATGATGATCAAGGTCAATTTGATGGTTAAGACGGGGACCAAAATGATCAAGATGATCAAGTGACTCCTCCAAGGTCAAATGAGGAGATCGAAGCCCGTCGCAAGAAAAGAGTTGAAAGGGATTTGGAGCTTAAAGGTCATACCCTTGAGAGGGTTATTGGAGATTTAAGAAGCAAAGTGTCAACTCGGCGTCAATTGGCACAATTTAGCTCTCATCATGCTTATATCTCCATGGTTGAACCCAAGAAAGTATTTGAAGCACTTGAAGATCCGGATTGGTTGGATGCTATGCATGAAGAACTCAACAACTTCAAGCGCAATAATGTATGGGTGTTAGTGGAGAAGCCAAAGGAGTGCCGCAATGTGATTGGCACAAAGTGGATATTCAAGAACAAGCAAGATGAGCATGGAATTGTTGTGAGGAACAAGGCAAGATTGGTTGCTCAAGGTTTCTCTCAAGTTGAAGGCATTGACTTTGGAGAGACTTATGCTCCCGTGGCTCGTCTTGAGTCCATCCGTATCCTTCTTGCATATGCCACTCATCATAACTTTAAGTTGCAACAAATGGATGTTAAGAGTGCATTTCTTAATGGTCCATTGAAAGAGGAAGTGTATGTTAAGCAACCCCCGGGGTTTGAGGATCTCAACTTTCCTAACCATGTCTACAAACTCCATAAGGCACTCTATGGCCTTAAACAAGCCCCACGTGCGTGGTATGAGCACCTTAGGGAGTTGTTGGTAGACCGTGGGTTTGAAGTTGGGCAAATCGATCCTACTCTTTTTACTAAGAGGGTCAATGGGGAGCTTTTCGTATGCCAACTATATGTTGATGATATTATCTTTGGCTCTACTAACAAAGCTTTTAATGATGAATTTTCAAAGCTTATGACCGATAGGTTCGAGATGTCTATGATGGGCGAAATGAAGTTCTTTCTTGGTTTTGAAATCAAGCAATTGAAAGAAGGGACTTTTATCTATCAAGCCAAATATGTCCAAGACATGCTCAAGAGGTTCAAGATGAAGGAACTAAATGGGGCCGCCACACCAATGGCCACAAAATGTCATCTTGAACTTGATCCCAATGGTAAAGATGTGGATCAAAAGGTATACCGTTCTATGATCGGCTCTTTGCTTTACCTTTGCGCATCTAGACCCGATATTGTGTTGAGTGTAGGTGTGTGTGCAAGGTATCAAGCCGCTCCTAAAGAAAGCCACCTTATGGCGGTTAAGAGAATCTTTCGATATTTGGTTCATACCCCAACTTATGGGCTTTGGTATCCCAAAGGCTCGGATTTCTCTCTTTGTGGCTTCACAGATTCGGATTGGGCCGGTGACAAGGATGATAGGAAATCAACCTCCGGAGCTTGCCAATTTCTTGGTAGGTCTTTGGTGTGTTGGTCTTCTAAGAAGCAAAATTGTATATCTCTCTCCATCGCCGAAGCCGAATATATTGCCGCCGCAAGTGGATGCACTCAATTGTTATGGATGAGGCAAACTTTAAAGGAATATGGTGTCAATTGTGACAAAGTGCCTCTTTTATGTGACAATGAGAGTGCTATCAACATAGCCTATAATCCGGTGCAACATTCAAGAACCAAGCATATTGAGATCCGGAATCATTTTATTAGAGATCATGTTGCCCGTGGTGATATTGAGCTTGCATATGTAAGCACCAAGGATCAACTTGCCGACATATTCACGAAGCCCCTTGATGAAGCAAGATTTGGATATTTGAGGAATGAGCTAAATATCATTGATTCAAGGAGTGTGGCTTGAGCATCTTGCAAATACACCTATTTTCAATGCTTGTTTGGTTTAGGTGTGGTCATGGAGATAGGGGGAGTGCGGTCCTAATTAATTGGGCTATCCCTCCCCCCATAATGCCAATAGTGACAAAATTGTTCTCTTTCTATCATTTTTGTGATATATGAGTTTCAATGACGAGTATTGGTTATGGACCCAAGATATATCTTCGCGGTCCAATGCCATAACACTCATACATGGTGGCCTCGGCCACCGACCTCTTCTTTTCGAAGAGTTGATTCCTTGCAAATTCTATTTGAGTTATATTGAGCTTTTTCGTCATTGTCTCTTATCTTGAAATGGGAAGGCACTTGCATTGGATTTTCCAAAGATTTATTGTGTTTTGCAATGCCAAGTGCCGAGAACCACTCCATGCATGTTTTCTATCCTAAGCCCACTTATCTAAAGCCAAATCATCCTCTCTTGCATGCCCAGAATTTCCAGAAATCAAAATCATCTGTTTTGGGTCATCTAGACCGGCTTTAGCCGGTCTGTCACCGGAAATAGCCGGTGTCCGGCTTTAGCCGAGCACCCCGGCTATAGCCGGCCTGGGGGTTTTCGAGTACAACTCATTAGGCCGTGGGGGTGAGGGTTTCCTCAGTTACCCCCACGCCTATCTACCTCCACTCGACCCCTCTCCCTTGGAGCCGCCGCCGCCGTCAATCCTCTCCTCCGGCCGCCGGTGCTCCTTCTCCGGCCGGCCATCCTCTCCGGCGTCCTCCCCTATGGATCAGGGTACCCTCCCCTACCTTCACCTCTCTCTCTCTCCCCCTAGTTCTCTCTAGGGTTAGGGTTAGTTGAATTTTTGGTACCTTGTTGTTCATCTGGGAATGTTTGGGTTCGTGATTTCCTTCTGCATTGCATAGATTGAAAATGCTTGACAAGTTTTGGTGGCCTATTGCTGAGATCTCGAATTTGTCCATCTGGTCTGGCTAAAGCCGGTGTCAGACTGGCTATTGCCGGCCTGACCGGCTAAAGCCGGCCTGAGACCGGAAATAGCTGGTGTAGATCACCTATTACTGTCATGCTTTTTCCTTTTGTGCTATTGCTCTTTGATCCTCTGGCATGCATGCTCATTCTCTATGCTATCTACCTATGTGCTGTTTGCAGGTGGCTCTCGACCCAAGAGGTCTCGCTATGTTGATCCCTCTCTTGCCCGCCGTCAAGAGCATCAAGATGCTCGTATGACAGCTGCTATGAAGAAGAAGCGTTTGGAAGAACGCAAGAAGAAATCTCTGTTTGCTAATGTTGGTGATCTCAAGAAGCTGTCCAAGCAAGAGTACCGTGAGTTCCGTGAGCAGAAGTTCTATGCCTTGCCGAGGGACATCGACAGTGGTTCCTTCTACCGGTCTGAGCATCAGAGGATATATGAGCAGGTGTATGAGACCATGAGCACCAAGGTTTGCCCCATGAAGTTCACCAACATTGCAGCGTTGTCCAGGGATGAGTACTTTGCCGATGCTCTTTGGGTCACCGAGAAGTTAGGGTTGCACAAGTTGATGGTCTTCAAGCAAGACTACAATCCTCATCTGATTCAGCAGTTCTTTGCCACATTGGAGTTTGATACTCGGGATGAGGTTGGTTTTACTTGGATGTCAGGTGAAGTGAGGAAGTACTCGACCATGTCTTGTTTTGGGAAGCTTTTGGGCTATAGGTTTGATGGCATTCATCGACCTAGAGGTGCCCGCTTGCATCTTGACACCACAGAGTACAACAAGAGGAAAATCCAGTGTTTGTATGGTCCAGGGGGCAAAGCGGGAGAGACTGCAAATCTCCTTCCCCTCTATGATATTTTGCTTCGGATATTCCGTGCCAACATTGCTCCAAGTGGGGGCAACAATGATTCTATCAGAGGTGGACTTGTGCATTTACTCCATCATGCCCGTCTTGTCTTCGAGGCCGGAAGGGAGTGTGAAAGGATGGAGCTCGATGTGATGTACTTCATCTTCATGGAGATGAAGATTGCTATGCTTGATAGGAAGATCCCTCCTTATGCTCCATTCATCATGAGGCTTATCATTGACAGAGGCATTGAAGGAGACTTTGAGATTGAGGAAGATGAGGACTTCGATGATGTTGATGAGTGATCTCGTGTTGTGGTCTCCCTTTTTGGCGTCTTGATGCCAAAGGGGGAGAAAGTCCCATTTGCATGTGTTTCCATTTGGATTTGAGGTCTTCCATTTGGATTTGGTTGGGTCACAAGCTCTTATATCGTGTGCTTGCTCGCTTGTGTCCCATGGTTGAACTTATCATCTATCTACTACTATGTGTTGAACTATGTGCTATTATCATGTGTAGTAGTCTCTATGATTATCCTACTTGCTATATATCTTGTCATATCATATGCTTATTGATTATGTGCTATTGATTTATTATATATATCTTGTGCACATATGGATCACATTATAAAATCTAGGGGGAGTTCTTATTGTTGTTGTGTCTTTGTATTCAAATACAAAACTTAAAATAAGGCACATAGCAAGGGGGAGCTCCGTCTATATTTTATATCGTTTGAAACATGCAAAATTATGTATTGTCATCAAACACCAAAAAGGGGGAGATTGAAAGAGCATTTCCCGCCTAATTGATTTTGGCGTTTGTTAACAATACATTATCTATTAATGTGGTGATTATGCTTTGCAGGATTTTATTATATTCTTGCACAAGATATTGGGTTTCCTATGTTATACTTGGTATTTATTATTGTCCAGAGGAAACTCTCGAGGAAATGGTGCAAATAGGCTCTGGGAGAAGTTCCATATAAATGTTGGCCAGGAAGGCCGGCTTTAGCCGGTCCCCAGACCGGCTATAGCCGGACTGGGCAGTTTCGAAGAGGCTCTGCGCCTCTGGACTCAACTGGCTATTTGTCCGGCTATTTCCGGCTGGGCCGGATATTTCAGGCCGGCTATAGCCGGTCTGAGGCCGGCTTTAGCCGGTGTGGCCGGCTTTAGCTGGACTTAACTCCGGCTTTAGCCGGACATTCCTGGCAGGCAACGGTCAGATTTTGGGGGGGGGGGTATATATACCCCCACCTTCTTCTCCAATGAGCAGCTCGTCCAAAAAGAAGAAGACCACCATTGTTGAGCCACCAAATCAACTAGATCTCCTCCCTCAACCCACCAAAGCTCTTGATCTTTGGAGAATCGAAGGAGAAGACCATCATCTACATCCTCACCGAAGCGATTTGATTTCCCCTCTCATTTGCTTGAGGGCCCTTGTGTCTTGGGTTCCCTTGTGTCCCAAGACCTTGTTTGTGTATTTGATATCTTGCTACTTGTTGTTTGACAGCATTGTGTTGTGCTTGGGAGCCTCCAATTCGGTTGTGGATGCGTGCCCCAAGATTGTAAAGGCCGGTTCCGCCTTGAGGAATCCCTTAGTGGAAAGTGAGCTAGGCCTTTGTGGTGGAAGCTTGCACCGGAGAATAGGGTGAGCCTTTGTGGCGTTGGTTAGGCCTTTGTGGCAACCACACCCCTCCAACGTAGACGTACTTCCCCTAAAAAGGAAGGAACTACGGGAATTACATCCGTGTCTCCGTGTGCTCCACTCTCGGTTACCTCTATCCTTTATTGCCTTTATATATTGTATCTTGTTTAGCTTGCTAGTTGACATATAGGTAAATTCACCTTAGTTGCATATCTAGAGAATTTACCTTTGTGTCAAGCCTTAATTGAAAAAGAATTAAAATTTGAGTAGCACCTATTCACCCCCCCTCTAGGTGCCCTTACGATCCGTTCAGACGGCACTCTTTGCCAGAAGAAGTATGAAGCTGAAGTCCACTTCCATTAGGACTTGTTTTTTATGTAATTTCGTTTGATAATGTCCTTGCTACCATGTTTATCTGTAATGAATATTCATACTTGGTGTCGATGCTTTCGCTAGTACCATGAGAACAAGTCATGTTCTGAGGTATACTTTCCATCTATCGGGTTCTTTTTGAACCAATTTATAAGAAGAATATCGGGTTCCTTTGCGAACCAATTTGTTGGAATATTTGTCGGGTTGTCGACACAACCTTATAATGAAAAAGGCCTTCCAAGTCACGATAAAAACTCCTTTCGTACGACCCGAGGGTTGAAGCCCCCGAGGCTAGGAATTAAAGATAATTGTACAATTTTGTCGAGTTCAACCCAAAGAACCCGACCTGTGGCCTCATGTTCTGGATTCAGAAGGTTAACTCGAATTTACTGATACCACTGTTGTTATTTTATGCGTAGAAACGCCTTAGCTGCTCTGCATTCCATGGGTTGCTCTCGTCCTTCCCAGTCTTCTTGTCTTGTAGTCGGTACGCTCCTCCTGGTATTACTTCGGTGACGATGTAAGGTCCCACCCAAGGGGACTCCAATTTGCCGTGGCTGTCTTGCCTGAGTCGCAAAACTAGGTCTCCCACCACGAAGGACCGTGGACGAACTCGACTACTATGGTAGTTTCGTAGGCTTTGTTGATACTGCGTAGCCCTTTCTAGTGCTTTATCTCTTGCTTCATCTAGTGCATCGACATCGTCTTGCAATGCTTTTGTCGACGTCGTCTCGTCATATGCTGTCACTCTTGGAGCCTCGTGTGTAACTTCGACTGGAAGTACGGCTTCTGCGCCATGGACCAAGAAGAAAGGAGTTTCTTGAGTTGCTCATTGGGCGTAGTTCCTAGGCTCCAAAGAACGGAGGGCAATTCTTCTACCCAAGCGCTCTTGGCTTTCTCGAGAGGTGCTAAGAGCCTCTTTTTTATTCCACTACATATCAGGCCATTGGCTTTTTCGACTTGCCCGTTCGTCTTCGGGTGCGCCACAGATGCGAATTTGAGCTTGATCCCCAATCCTTCACAGTAACTCTTGAATTCTTTTAAAGTAAAATTTGTCCCGTTGTCTGTGATGATGCTGTATGGTACACCAAAACGAAAAACTATTGACTTGATGAAGCTGATTGCTGCTGTAGAATCTTGAGTTGTTACTGGGGCCGCTTCCACCCATTTGGTAAATTTATCGACTGCCACTAGCATGTAGACATGCCCTCCTGGCCAAGATTTGTGCAACTTTCCCACCATGTCAAGGCCCCATTGTGCGAAGGGCCAAGATAATGGTATTGTTTGTAGCTCCGCTGCTGGTGCATGCGGTCTGGATGCAAACCTTTGACATGCTTCACACTTTCGAACTATATCTTTTGCGTCCTCGATGGCTGTTAGCTAATAGAATCCTGCTCGGAAAGCTTTTGCCGCTATTGCTCTGCTGCTAGCATGATGGCCGCATACTCCGCCGTGTATGTCTTTCAATATTGCTTGCCCTTCCTAGGGCGTTACACAATGCTGTAAAACGCCGGTGATACTTCTCTTGTACAATTTCCCCTCCAAGACGACAAACGCTTTCGATCTTCGAGTTACCCTCTTGGCCTCCACTGCATCTTCTGGTAGTTTTTTATTTATCATGTACGCAAGATATGGCTGCATCCATGTTTCTTCTATTATCATGACCTCCTCTGGTTCTGACGTAGCCCCCGAGCCTGTTGTGGTAGTCGAACTTTTGTTACTTTTTATTGATCTTTCCGCTATTTCCTCCCAAAATACTCCGGACGACACAGATAAGCACTGTGACTCGATATTTGCTAAAGTGTCGGCTTCTTCATTGTTGTTCCTGCTTATGTGCGAGACTTCGCATCCATCGAACGTTCCTTCTAGATAATGGTACAAATTTTTGTAGGCCATCATGTTGTCATTGATTGTGTCACATCTGTTCATAACTTGCTGAACAACAAGGTTGGAATCTCCAAATATTTTTAGGCGAGTTGCTCCACATGCTTTAGCCATCTTCATTCCGTGCAGCAAAGCCTCGTACTCCGCTTCATTGTTAGAAGCCTGCGGAAAGCTCATCCTTAAGATGTATTTTAATTTGTCGCCATGAGGTGATATCAACACTACTCCTGCGCCTGCGCCTTGGACTCGCTTAGAACCGTCGAAGTACATTGTCCAGGTACTCGATAAATCTGGTGGTCCCGTGCTTTGCAGCTCGAGCCACTCTGCTGTGAAGTCTGGCAAGACTTGCGACTTGATCGCCTTCCTTTTTTCGTACATGATGTCCATGGGAGATAAATCGATTCCCCACAAAGAGACACGTCCCGTCGCTAGAGGGTTATTCAATATGTTCGATAGTGGCGCTTCATTGACCACTATAATTGGGTGCACCGCAAAATACTGTCATAGTTTACGTGCAGTTGTGAAGACACTGTATGCCAACTTCTGATAATGCGGGTACCTCTGTTTGGTTGGAGATAGCACTTCACTGATGAAATATACCGGCCTCTGGACGCCATGGGCTTTTCCTTCTTCGCTTCTTTCGACTACTAGAACTGTACTCACCACCTGATGGGTTGCGGCGATGTACAACAGCAGTGGCTCTTTTTCTTCTGGTGCGACCAGCACTGGTGGCGTGGAAAGCACTTTTTTCAACTGTGCAAACGCTGCGTCTGCTTCTTCTGTCCACTCAAATTTATCGTCTGACTTCTTCATAAGTGCATAAAAAGGAAGTGCCTTCTCCCCTAGTCGAGCAACGAAGCGACTTAGTGTCGCGACGCGTCCTGCCAATTTCTGTACGTCGTGGAGTTTCGTGGGTTTCCCCATTGTTAGAATTGCTTGAATCTTCTCTGAATTTGCCTCTATTCCTCGTGCTGATACCAAGAACCCCAAAAGTTGCCCTGCTGATACTCCGAAGGAACACTTTGTCGGGTTCAGTTTAAGCTTGTACTTGTTCAGGTTGTCGAAGGTTTCTGCCAAGTCGCTGATTAAAGATTTCTCTTCTCTTGTTGTGATGACTACATCATCAATGTAGACTTGGATATTGCGTCCTATTTGGCTTCCGAGGCAATTTTGCATCATCCGTTGATAAGTTGCTCCTGCATTTTTTAGGCCGAACGACATTACCTGGTAGCAAAATACTCTGTATGGTGTGATGAAGGCCGTTTTTTCTTCGTCCTCTTTCTTCAATTTGATCTGATTATAACCGGAATATGCGTCCAAAAATGAAAGCCTTGCGCATCCCGCTGTGGAATTGATTATCTGATCGATGCGGGGTAGAGGGAAGGGATCCTTTGGACAATGCTTGTTGAGAGATGTGTAGTCGACACATACTCTTTGTACGTCCGTATTCTTCTTGGGTACTATGACTGGGTTCGACACCCAACTCGAAGTTTTGATTTCTCTGATAAATCCGGCATTTTCTAGCCTGTGCAATTCTGACGCTATCGCCTTCCTTTTAGGTTCATCAAATCGCCTCAATGGTTGCTTGACTGGTTTTGCCTTGGGATCTACATTTAGTGTGTGCTCAACGAGTTCCCTGGGAACCCCTGGCATGTCCGATGGACACCAGGCGAAGATTTCCCAGCGCTCACGGAGGAACTCGACGAGCGCGCCTTCCTATGCGGGATCCAAGTTCACCGCAATTGATGTTGTCTTGTTTGGATCAGTAGGGTGGATCTGAATTTTCTTTGAGTCCTGCGTTGTGTCGAAAGCCTTATCTGGCAGGGATCGTCCAACGTCGGGTAGCACATTATGATCCGTTTCTCCTTTTAACCTCTCATATTCTGCTGTCATGCCGAAGGTTTGCGCCATCCTGTTGAATTCTCTGTCGCATGTGTTGGCTACTTCAAAGCTCCCTTGTACTGTGATTGTTCCTTTGGGCCCTAGAATTTTTAACGTAAGATACGCGTAGTGTGGTACTGCCATGAATTTTGCAAATGCTGGGCGCCCCAGGATTGCATGATATTGTGACGGCCAATCCATAACTTCGAACTCCAGTTTCTCTCTTCTATAATTTTCGCTGCTGCCGAAGCAGACATCGAGTTCTATTCTTCCCAGAGGGTAGTTTGCTGCTCCTGGTACTATTCCGTGGAAAGAGCAATCTGTTGGCTTCAGACTCGTCAGCGAGATGCACATTGCCTTTAGTGTTCTAGTATATATTAAGTTTATGCCGCTCCCTGCATCCATGAACACTCTTCCGATGTCATATCCTCCTATTTGCGCTTTTAGAACCATAGGCGAGTGACCCGGCCTGGGAACCTTTCTTGGGTGGTCTGCTCTACTGAACTTGACTGGTTGCTCTGACCACCGTAGGTACTCTGTGGTAGCTGGTGGTGATGATATTGCTAGGTTTACTTGCCTGGATATGCTCTTTCGCTCTTTCTTTGACTTGGGCACCGGTTGAATCATGGCTGATACGTACACTTTTGACTCTAAGTGCTTTGCTAGCCTTTGCATTTGATATCCTTGACTTCTACGTCTTTCTCCTTGCCTCCCTTCTTGGCTTGAGCCCATTGCGCGTTGCAACCTTAGGAATGTTCTGCAATCCTTCATCTGGTGATTTGAGACCCTTTTCCCGTCGAGATACGCGTAGTGGATTCGACAAGGTCCGTATAGCATATCTTCGGCCGAAGGACCAGAATATCTCGATTTTTCTACTCCTTCTGCCTGAAACCTCCTATTTTCATACCCTTCCTCTTCTTCTAGTATGTAACCCGCGGCTACCTGATTTCGCCTTCCTTGGTTATCCCTGCTGCGGTGTCGTCTCCTCTATCGACTTATTCTGTCGACTTCTGGTGAACGTCCTCTTTTGTTGTTATACGCGTCCTCTCCATCAACGAATTTATTGGCTTGTTCCATTAGCTCAGCTACTGTCGTAGGTCTTGTTCTTCCTATTTCTTCCACGAGATCTGAGCGACGAAGTCCTTCCGAAAAGGCGTCTATTGCTCGTTCGTCGGAGACGTCCACTGCTGAGTTTTTGATTATACTCCAGCGTTGTATATAAGAACGTAGCGTTTCGCCTTTCCTCTGCACACATGCTTTAACTTCCTCCAATGATGCTGGGCGCTTGTAGGTGGAACGAAAATTTCTTGTGAATTGGCTTTTGAGTTCCCCCAGCTTCTAATGGATTCGTCGGGTAGGGTGTTCAACCAGGACCGTGCGGCGCCGGTGAGGTGCAGCTGCAAACTTTGCATTGCAGTCGCCTTTGTTCCCCCTAATATCTGCACTGCCTGTAGATAATCTGATAGCCATAAGGTAGGTTCTTGCGACCCGTCGTACTTATTCTGGTCGTGCGGTAATTTGAATCCTTTGGGTACCCGCGTTTTGCGAACCCTGCGGGTAAAGCATAACGCACCCATATCTTTATCATCGTCCTCGTAATTCTCTTCCCTCCAAGCATGTCGTGATTTATTTACTCGAGCTTGCGCTATTATACTTCTTGCATCCTCCTTCCTTTTCTGTTGCTTTTTCTCTTCTGATGACTCGCTATACTCGTTATCTGCGCAATTATATCTGAACTTCTCCTTTCGATTTCCCTTGTAGCTTGTCGACTTCGTCTCTGTGCCTTGTTGCCTGATCTTACCTTCTACTATTCCGAGGCTTTGTATCGCGGCTCGGTGCATATCTGCTCGCGGGTCTCCATGTTCTGGTCTTGTAGCTAGCAAATACGCTTGTGCTGCTGCTAATGCTGCCTCTGGCGTTTTTTGTATCAAGTCACCTTCCTCCTCTTCTAGCTGCGGGGTGGGGCTCCTTGAGTACCTTTCTTCTCTGCCGCATGCTGTCGCCCCCCTGTTGTGTTTTGGGTCTCCGCGCCTCTCTCTGCTATATTTTGAATCTTCACTATAGTCTTCCCAGTATTCCTCCCTTGATATACTGTTATTGTCTTGGAACACCATTTCTCTTTCCTCCCTTAACTTCTTCATGTGTTGGTATAATGCATACTGAAATCCCATTAGAACTTCTCTTCTCGATCCTTCGGGTACTTCTGTACCATGATTAATGGCTGACTTGATCATTCTCCATTCACGAGCCGAGACATGGACTTTCTCTTTTTCCTTTTTGTTGTGATCTTTCATTTTGTCGACTTGCTTGTCGACCCTTTTACTTCCTTCGCTGTTGTTTCCTTCTTCTGCTTCAGTGATAATGACGCATAACTAATGTACTTTGGAGACGCCGCTGCTTCCCGCGGCGAAGTCCTTTGCATTGTTGCGCGTCTGACACGCTTTTTCTTCTGAGTCGAAATTTTCCTGAATTTTGTCGCCTTCTGTGATTGATGCTTTTTCTAAGCTGACCGGCGAGTTTACCTCGCTGGAAGAGCCTTCTGATGACTCCAATGCTTCCTCTGTTTCGGGCCTGCTTGCCGACGGATCTGGTTTCGTCGAATCCGAGAGGCGGGATGAACCCGACGGCCCGATGAGGATGCTCAAACTTCCAATTGTCAACTCCATCTCCTGATTTTCGTCGAGTTCTGAATTGCTGTTGGCTAAGAGCGAAAAAGCCCTCGAATTCATGATTCCAACGCCCAGATTCCCCACGGTCGGCGCCAATTGACGAGGGGTTAACTCGACAAATGTCCTAGATGAAGGACTTAGGATCGGGGAGATAGGGCGTTGGATGAACTCGAAGGTAAAGTTAGTCGAAATAGGTGTATATCGAAAGTAAACTTGGGTGTCCAACCTGGCTTGCTTTCAATCTGCCCTACACCGTCCCCTCCTGGGCCCTATATATAGGTGGCCAGGTCTCGAGGATCGGGTAGGGTCCGACACAGATTACAATATCGACATACGGTAAGAACTCGTATTCGACTATCATTACAATTGGGCCTAGCTAAACGGGCCTTAGGGGTACTCAACTAACGGGCTCTATTATCTATACCCTTGTCAACCGGGGTCCACAGTTTACTAGTGGTGTCTCTCCATAAGATAAATAACACATGCTGGGTAAACAAATTACAGTTGGGCAATTGATAAAATAAAGATATCGTACATATGTCATGAGGATCACTATGAGATTCACTCTGGGCACTACGACAAAATACATAGACCGCCATCCAACTTCATCTATGACTAAAAATCCACTCGTGGGGAGTCATCCGAGAACCCCTTGAGTATTAAGTTGCGAACAACAGATAATTGCATTAAACAAAGTGCGTAATGTAAACAAAGCAAATGTCCTTGGACACAAGAATGTTGTTTTCTCCCTAGTGGCAATAGCACATCTACAACCTTAGAGATTTATGTCACTCCCCCAGATTACTAGAGGCATGAACCCAACTATCAAGCATAAATACTCCCTCTTGGAGTTACTAGCATCAACTCGGCCAAGATAGCTACTAGCAACAGAAAGCATGCAAGATCATAAATAACATAGAGATAACATAAAGATATATAATTCAGCACATCAACTTAACATAGTACCAATACTCATCGGATCCCAACAAACACAACATATATGATTACATAAAGATGATCCTGATCATGTAGGGCAGCTCACAAGATCTAAACATGCAGCACATGGTGGAGGAGACAACCATCTAGCTACTGCTATGGACCCGTAGTCAAAGGTAGACTACTCACACATCACTCCGAAGGCGGCCATGCTGGTGGAGAAGGCCTCCGGCAGGGATTCCCCTCTCCGGCAGGGTGCCGGGAAGAGCTCCTGGATCCTCTCGATCTCGCAACGGCGACGGCGGCGGCTTGCAGTATGTTTCATGGAAAAAAGATCCGTCCCTTAGGTTTTTCCCGTCGAGGGGAACTTATAGGCGAAAGGGCAGCGTCAGAGGGTGGGCCACCTAGCCTCACCATGTGGTGGCGTGGCCAGGGGCTAGGCCGCACCACCATATGGTGAGCCTGGCCCCTGGCCCCCCTCCGTCTCATCTTCGGTCTTCGCGAAGCTTCGGTAAAAATAGGAGGTTCGGCTTTTGTTTCGTCCAATTCCGAGAATATTTCCTGTGTAACTTTTCTGAAACACAAAAATAGCAGAAAACAGGGAACTGGCACTGTGGCATCTCGTTAATAGGTTAGTTCCAGAAAATTCATAAAAACGCCACGAAGTGTAACAAAACACAAAGCAAATGGTGTATAAACAAGCATGGAGCATCAAAAATTATAGATACGTTTGAGACGTATCAAGCATCCCCAAGCTTAACTCCTGATCGAGGACTCGAGTAGGTAAGTGATAACAAAAGAATAATTTTTGAGGTGACATGCACCATCACAATCTTGATCATCTATGTAAAGCATTGAGTGCTGGGATCAAAGAACTTGAAACATGTGCCTAAGAGACATAATCTTGACAATAAGAACTTAGCAACCATGTTATAACATGAAAAGAAGCACAAACGAAAGATCATGAATAATGAAACAATGAAAGTCAAACGTGCGTTCAAATCATATGGAAAAACATAGCAAATGATTTTCAGCTTGTCCTTCATAGAATAGCAAAACATAAATGCATAGGACACCTTCAAGTTTAAGAGGGCGACTAGATACAAATAATTTAAGAACAAGTGAAACCATAATCATGAATCAATCAATGATAAACTTTGGGACTATTAGATTAAACTCAGAATGGCAACTATGCTCTCTTAGACGGTGCATAAAGGTAGAAGGTGGAGACCCAACATAAAAGTAAAAGAAAGGCCCTTCGCAGAGGGAAGCAGTGATTAAACATGTGCTAGAGCTTTTCATTTATAAAATAGAGAGATAAAAATTGGTTTTGAGAGGCGGTTGTCTTTGTCAATGACTGGCAATGGGGTTCTTACTATCTTCCATACAAAAATGAAGCAAGTTTTTAAGAGAAATATTGGCACTTTGGTGCTCTTTTATAAAGCTTTGGCACTCCTCCCTACCTTTTTCCTATCACAAACCATGGCTAACCGATTCCATCGGGTGCCCACCAACATTCACATACCATGGAGGAGTGCCTTTTTTCTTTCTTTTTTTCTTTTTTTTCTTTTTGGAACGAAACAATATGGAAGATAGCAAATCCGACCAATATATCCCCATGAGCTGAAAACAGTGTCACAAAACGAGAAGTGTTTTGAAGGTTTTTTTGAAAGGTAGCACATGAAAATTTACTTGGAATAGCTTACAAATACCATACGTAGGAATTTATAGTGGACACATTAGCATAACTTGGTTTTGGGGAGTTGGATGCACGAGTAGAGCTCATACTCAGTACAAAATGAGGGCTAGCAAAAGACTGGGAGCGACCAACTAAGAGAGCAATAACAGCCATAATCATGCATAGCGACAAAATATCATTAAAAGAAGCATAGAATGGCATCACAAGTCAAAAACCAAATGATCATAGAGGCTTATGGCGACTTGTTAGAGTCAAACATGTTGTAAGCATGCGCCAAGTCAACCCAAATAAAGCATCAAGGAGAAAACCAAATAAATGCTTCCATATAATAAAATAACGCATGATTTTTTTCAAAGGCTCATTAAGCAATCTCAGTCATTTGAGACAAGTCATGCTACAGCAAGAATCACTAAGCATACTATCAAAATGACATCAAGCATGGCATGCAAAAGTCTAAGCCGCGGTCTAAACAAACTCCTTTTTGTACCACTTTTTTGCATGAAACTTTTTCTCTTTTCCAACACCATTCAAACCTTTTTGAAACAACTCTTTTGATGAATACCAACATAGACCAGAGGTCCAAATACACCTTGATGCAAAGATATAACAAGATCTGAACAAAAATCAAGGCAAAAAACGAAAGCTAAACGCAGTTCTAGAAAAAGAGAACACTCGTTGAACGATAAGAGTGAAAAACGGAGTGTTCTTGGCAAATGAAAAACGTAGTACATCTCCTCCAAATGAAATTCGTTGGGGTCCAACCATTTATTGCAGCAAACAACAAAAAAAGCTGAAAGCAAAAGTAAAGATGCTCCAAGAAAAATGTATAGTGCATGAAGCAATAAAAATATTGTGTGTTGAAAGGTGACCTGATTTTTGCCGATGAAGAAGGGGTGCCTCGGGGGCATCCCCAAGCTTTGACGCTTGTACCTCTTAGATATTTCTTGGGGTGATATGGGCATCCTCAAGCTTGAGCTTTTGTCCATACTTCAACTCATCTCATCATTCTCCAATCCCTACACTTGAAAACTTCCTTCATACAAAACTTCACACAATTCTATTAGCAACGTTAGCATATGCCTAATAGCAACGTTAGCACAATTCTATTAGCAATGTTAGCACTTGAAAACCCTTTTTCGCTCAGGTTTCAACTCAAAAACACCACATATAAAGCATATACTACTGTAGCAACTTCCCCAAAAGTTCCGTGATCAAAAGAACTCAAAAAGAAAGCGATAGAGAGGCAAACACAAATAGTGGCAGAAATCTGTCAAAATAGAACAGCTGACAAAGGTCAATTTGTTCGAGGACCTTCTGTTGCTCAAATAGAAAAGTGAAAAACTAATGAAAGTTTGGATATAACCTGGGGCATACGCACAAGAAATCGCAGATCAAAAAGATATTCTGAGATTTTTCACGAATTTTTACGGTGCAGCACAGAAATCAGTTTCAGGACAGCAACTTCCCCAAATCTTACCTTCCTCAAATTAGAGGTTCTTCTTGGCACAACAACGAAATAAAAATGATAAGGAGAGGTTATTACAGTAGTAATAACTTCCAAGACTCAAATAAAAGAAAAATTACTGAAAAGAAAACAATGGGTTATCTCCCAAGAGTGCTTTTCTTTAACGCCTTTGAGCTAGGCGCAGAAAGTGGAAATTAAGTAATATCAAGCGATGAAGCTTCAAGTTCATAATTTTCTCTAAGAATAGAGTCAAAAAGTAATTTCTTCCTTCTTCTAGGGAAGTGTTCCATACCTTTCTTGAATGGGAATTGATATTTAATAGTTCCTTCCTTCATATCAATGATGGCATCTACAGTTCGAAGAAAAGGTCTTCCCAGAATAATAGGACATGAAGCATTGCATTCAACATCCATAACAAGAAAATCAATGAGAAAAAGTTTATTGTTAACTATTATAAGAACATCATTAATTCTTAGCAACATCAGCAAGAGGAACATCAAAATAACACTTTTCAAGCGGTGGTAAACCAAGCATGTCATAAATCTTTCTAGGCATAATAGAAATACTAGCACCTAGATCACATAAAGCATGGCAATCAAAACCATTAACATGCATATCAATGATGGGCTCCCAACCATGTTCTAACTTCTTGGGAATAGAAGCTTTTTGTTTCAACTTTTCCTCCCTAATTTTCATGAGAGCATTTGTAATATGATTTATAAAAGCAATATTCAAAGAACTAGCATTAGGAATCAAAGCAAGATTTTGCAAGAACAAAATAAGTTCAGATATATTGCAGCCATCAACATCAAAATCATTAAAAGAAATAGAGCTATCATCTCCCATACTCCAAAAAATTTCAGCACTTTTTGTAGAAAAAGTTTTGGCAGTTTTGGGCTTTTTCGCACAAGAAGTAGGAGTTTTCTCTACACCAATCAAAGTAAGAGGATTGCTAGCATTTGGAACAACATAATTAGAGGTAGTAATAGTACATACCTTCATCTTTCAAGCCATCTCGTCTTCTCTTTCCCACCTGGCATGCAATTCTGCTAACATCCTAACATTTTCATCAATTCTAACTTGGATGGCATTAGTACCGGCAAAAGTATTGCTTTCTTTCACATCATTAGGCAACAATTTTAGTTTTAGAAGTTCAACATCAAGAGCAAGGCTATCAACTTTAGAAGCAAGAATATCAATTTTACCCAACTTTTCCTCAACAGATTTGTTAAAAGCAGTTTGCTTACCGATGAAGTCCTTAAGCATGACTTCAAGCTCAGAGGATGCGCCCCTAGTTTTGTTGGAGGAATTACCATAAGAGTTACCATAACCATTACCATTGGTAGAAGGATACGGCCTATAATTGTTGCTAGCAAAATTGTTCCTATAAG
Source organism: Dactylis glomerata (assembly GCA_007115705.1). Taxonomy (NCBI): domain Eukaryota; kingdom Viridiplantae; phylum Streptophyta; class Magnoliopsida; order Poales; family Poaceae; genus Dactylis; species Dactylis glomerata. The sequence continues at coordinate 15,841,661 of QXEO01000553.1, forward strand.
CACTGTTAAAATTATTATTTCTAATGAAGTTTACATCAACATGCTCTTCTTGAGCAACCAAAGAGGCCAAAGGAACATTATTAGGATCCACATGAGCTCTATCATTAGAAATCATAAGAATAATAGCATCAATCTTATCGCTCGAAGAGGTTTTCTTAATAGAATTTACCTTCTTACCTTGTGGAGCTCTCTCGGTGTGCCATTCAGAATAATTTACCATCATGTTGTCGAGAAGCTTTGTTGCAACGCCCAAGGTAAGGGACATAAAAGTGCCTCCAGCAGCTGAATCCAATAGGTTCCTCGAAGAAAATTCAGTCCCGCATAAAAAGTTTGGACAATCATCCAAGTAGTCAGTCCATGAGTGGGACAATTCTTTATCATAGATTTCATTCTTTCACAAGCTTGAGCAACATGTTCATTATCAAACTGTCTAAACTTCATAATATCACTACGCAAAGCTATAATCTTAGCAGGAGGATAGTATTTTCCAATAAAAGCATCCTTACACTTATCCCAAGAATCAATACTATTTCTAGGCAAAGATAGCAACCAATCCTTAGCTCTTCCTCTTAAAGAGAAAGGAAACAACTTAAGCTTAATAATATTACCGTCTACATCCTTATACTTTTGCATCTCAGATAGCTCAACAAAATTGTTTAGATGAGCTGCAGCATCATCAGAACTGGCACCAGAAAATTGCTCTTTCATAACAAGATTCAACAAAGCAGGTTTGATCTCATAAAAATTTGCCTCAAGAGCAGGTGGCGCAATAGGAGTGCAGATAAAATCATTATTTTTGGTGCTAGTAAAGTCACACAACTTGGTGTTCTCAGGAGTAACCATTCTAGCAAAACCAAAAGCAAGCAAGTAAAAACAACTATAAAGGAAGCTAATTTTTTGTGATTTTTATAAAAAGATGCATGTAAACATAAAATAAAGCAAAACAAAAAGAAAGTAAAAGATTGTGCGTGAGAGACTCCCCTTGCAGAAGTCTTCTTCCTCCCCGGCAACGGCGCCTGAAAAAATGCTTGATGGCTTGTAAGTAACAGCCCATTGGGAACCCCAAGAGGAAGGTATGATGAGCACAGCAGCAAGTCTTCCCTCAGTTATAAAACCAAGGTTTATCGAACCAGTAGGAGAAAGCAAAACTTCAGAAGGTGATGCTTGTTAGCTTCGTGACACTCCAGACAATGGCGCCAGAAATATTGCTGGTGCATCTTCACCTAACAGCAACGTGAAACCTGCACACAACACAACCAAGAACTTTGCTCCCAACTTACGATGAGGTTGTCAATCTCACCGGTTTGCTGTAAACAAAGGATTGAGCGTATCGAGTGGTAAAAGGATAATAGTATGCAAGAAAGTAAACAATGCGAGTAAAAGTAAAGTGGTATAGCTATGTAAAGGAAATTGGACCGGGGTCCACAGTTCACTAGTGGTGTCTCTCCATAAGATAAATAACATATGTTGGGTAAACAAATTACAGTTGGGCAATTGATAAAATAAAGATAACGTACATATGTCATGAGGATCACTATGAGATTCACTCTGGGCATTACGACAAAATACATAGACCGCCATCCAACTGCATCTATGACTAAAAATCCACTCGCGGGGAGTCATCCGAGAACCCCTTGAGTATTAAGTTGCGAACAACAGATAATTGCATTAAACAAAGTGCATAATGTAAACAAAGCAAATGTCCTTGGACACAAGAATGTTGTTTTCTCCCTAGTGGCAATAGCACATCTACAACCTTAGAGATTTCTGTCACTCCCCTAGATTACTAGAGGCATGAACCCAACTATCGAGCATAAATACTCCCTCTTGGAGTCACTAGCATCAACTCGGCCTAGATACCTACTAGCAACAGAAAGCATGCAAGATCATAAACAACATAGAGATAACATAAAGATATAATTCAGTACATCAACTTAACATAGTACCAATACTCATCGGATCCCAACAAACACAACATGTATGATTACATAAAGATGATCCTGATCATGTAGGGCAGCTCACAAGATCTAAACATGAAGCACATGGTGGAGGAGACAACCATCTAGCTACTGCTATGGACCCATAGTCCAAGGTAGACTACTCACACATCACTCCGGAGGCGACGATGGCGGTGGAGAAGGCCTCCAGTAGGGATTCCCCTCTCCAGCAGGGTGCCGAGAAGAGCTCCTGGATCCTCTCGATCTCGCGACGGCGATGGCGGTGGCTTGCAGTATGTTTCATGGAAAAGAGATCTGTCCCGTAGGTTTTTCCTGTCGAGGGGAACTTATAGGCGAAAGGGCAGCATCAGAGGATGGGCCACCTGGCCTCACCATGTGGTGGCGCGGCCAGGGGCTGGGCCGCACCACCATATGGTGAGCCTGGCCCCTGGCCCCCCTCCGTCTCATCTTCGGTCTTCGCGAAGCTTCGGTAAAAATAGGAGGTTTGGCTTTTGTTTTGTCCAATTCCAAGAATATTTCCTGTGTAACTTTTCTGAAACACAAAAACAGCAGGAAACAGGGAACTGGCACTGTGGCATCTCGTTAATAGGTTAGTTCTGGAAAATGCATAAAAACGCCACGAAGTATAATAAAACACAAAGCAAATGGTGTATAAACAAGCATGGAGCATCAAAAATTATAGATACGTTTGAGACGTATCACCCATATATGTCCAAATATAGTGAGCCACATGAAATATAGTCACTACATCTATCAACTACATAGATAGACAATTTTGCACTGCCAATGATATAACTATCGGAAAATTTTGAGGATTCCAATCCTGTCTGGAGAGTATGTCTCGGATCTCTGCGCAAACCCGACCTTATGCTACAAGCCTTGCTTTCTCATCACCTTGTTGTTCTCTAGAAGAAAACATATTGATTCCCGTATAGGGAATTCAATTGGAGGAGCGAGGCTAATTCTGCTTGGATTGCATCCTTTGTTTGTTTCAATCTAAGCGAGTGGTTTACACTCTGCCATGGCCATGGTCTTTGGATCTGAATACATTGAAGGATGAATGCAATCATACAAAAGAAATGTTTGTCAATAATTGTAGACTTTGGTTATATGATTCTCCAGAATCGATATTGTTGGAGGAAATCTCATGCACCCATGATGACTCTTCGTGATTTCCCAATACGCGTGAGTCCAGGTGTTCCGATGTCCCAGCCAGTGTGAGCAACTGAAGCTGGGGTTGTGGAGGTTTCCCTTCCACTGGGTGTATACTACCCATAAGGTGTTTATCAACGCAAGGTTGACTTGCATTTACTGATTTAGAGGATATCTCTTCGATTTCCTTTGTTGCTTGTAGGAAGCTAGATCCTGGTTAGAGGCCGTACTACTCCCCCTCTTTTCAGGTTACAGGGAGTTGAGTGGTTTTTATTAGTACCTCCACTCTTTTGGGCGCATTTCTAGCCGGACTAAAGGATTTTGTAAGACCTTTGAGATCAGTAAATGAATATGGCAGGTTATTTGCAATGAGTTGCAAATATGTGAATTCTGGACGTAGTCCAAATTCTTGTATACATGGATATAAGGTGGGACGTGGAGTCCATATTAATTTCCTAGCATTATGTGGTACATGAAATCTCCCCCGAATGCCTAGAAATAATCCATCCTTTAATATAAGCAATCAGCATACTGGGCTATAAATAGATACCCAATGCAGGGTTCAAGGTACGTGTTGATCGACGAAGATCTGTACCCCACATAGATCCTTAGTCTATGGGCCCAATGATGTATGCTGTGGTGGTGAGATCGGTACGCGTGAAGCGCATTCGAACTTACGCAGATAGGAAATGCTCAGAGGATCTCCACATATCAATTGCAGAGAAGGAGTACTGCGATATACAGTTAGTCATTGAGCAGTGTGTAAAGCTGCATGACTCCAACGTCAAGTTGGTAATTGCAATTCAGTAACAAAGGTCTTGCAATGAGTTTGATCCTCTGGATAATGGATCTAGCCAAACCATTTTGAGTATGGACATATGGGATAGAGTGCTGAACTTCAATCCTCAAGGCCATGCAAGTCATTGAGGCCATATGAGGAGAATTCTGCATCGTTGTCCATGCGAATTGATCAAATTTGACTTTCATGATAATGGGCCTGTAACTTAATTACTTACCTCATTATCTCGGTAAAATGCATGGTTTCATGTGGACATATGGCACACATGTGACCATCATGTAGATGCATCAATGAATACCATCAAAATACCTAATATGGTCCACACAATGGTTGGATGAACACAAATGTCTCCCTGAATGTGTTCAAGGAACTGAAGTGCTTCAACATGTATTTTGAGGTGTGAGGGCCTCAAAATTAGCTTCCCTACAGTGGCACACAAGGTGCACACAAAGTCTAGTGAGGGAATTTGAACTCAAGCAAGTTTTGACCAATGGGATTGCTTTTTATGCAACATGTTCTACGGGTTGGATGCACGTGTAGTATAATCCAACCGATAGAGAGTGTACTTTTTAAAATACTTGTTCCACATCAATCGGATTGCTTCCCGTAGAAATCTATATATCGAGCTGAAGAATTTCCAGAATTGAAATCTTTCTCAAATATATAGAACACATACAATCTTATTTGTATGAGAGTGCTGATAAAATATGTATGCTCTATTACAACAACATTAATGGACATGAATAAATTGATCACTAAGGAGATAGTGGGACTAGTTAAAGTCTCCAAACATGTCAGTTAAGGCATACTCAACCATTATTACCTCCGTGCTCATAGGGATTCTATGACTTCTGGAGTGTCATGGCATCGCTAGGTCCAAGATGAACGTCTTGCGAACCAACTCCATTGGTGTCATACGGATGAAGGTTGAAGTTTGCTTCAAACCTTTTCCCTTGAGGTGCTTTGCGCATCTAGGATTGCTGGTAGAGAACAAGCAGATGCTTTGGGTCTTGCACTTGCTAGTGGGATGCGTGTAGCATCCATGTTTGTCGCTAAGCTTAGTTTTGTTAGACCTTTGCTTTGCGATGCATTTCCCACTATCCGAGTTTCATGGATTGAGGGCCTAAAACAAAGTAAGTGGGGATTCCTCCTCTAAATACTCAGACTAAGATCTGGGTGAATATTTCTGCTCATCTCACAGCGGCGTGACTCCAACCGGGAGGGGGTCCTCCAGATTCTGGATTGCACGCACTAATCCATGGGACGCAAGAGTGATCTTGATGTCCATGGCCCAGGTAGGGTAGTTGTGGTCATTGAGGTCGAGTGAATCGAACTCTCTTTTTTGACCATCGGTTACCATCATGGGTAAACCAGAGATTATTAATTTATGCATGGTAAATCAAAAACCGTCATGGTTATGTTGTAATGAACAATGCAAAATTAATGGTAATTTCAAGAAATGGGCTTGAAACCATTAGTGTGGACTTTAAGTTGTTAAACATGACACATTGTAGATACTCCCCATATAGAATTTCAGGGTCCATCTCTCAGCACTAAAGAGTATAATCTGATAAAATCAGTAGATACTCATGTTCTAGTGCCTTATGTCATGACTTAATTAAAATGTATGAGAGATCACTTGATAAGTAATCACGGTAGTGGAGATAATCTGCAATACATGCAGTAGATCCGAGCACTACCTTTGATCCCAAACATCAACTTGAAGTAGTCACTTAGAATTTTGCATATTCGATTATGATGAATCGATTTATTTGCAAGAAATTTAAAATCTCAATTGCAAATAATAGATGCAATAAACCTCGACATGTGAACACATGGAAATATATATTACATCACTTATTTTGAGGAATACACATAGTACTCGAACTGAACATAGTACTGAACTGAAATACTGCGAGTTTCCATCAATTTCAGCCCAAAAGGCATCCTAGTGGGCCGGCCCATAGCATGGACGGGCGGTTAACTGGGAGTGGATTGGGATCAATCGATCCCCAATCCCACTCACCAGTCAACCCCATGACCAGCCACAGCACCGCACGCACCAGGAGCCGCCGCCACACGGGCGGACTTCACCGGCGGCCGAAGCTGCTCCCTCCGCGGACGTCCTTGTCGGAGGAGTCTTCGAGAAGGCCGATGCCAGGCCCGACGCTGTTGATGAGTCCCAGCGCGGCCGGGCTCCAAGTGTCGGCGCGGCGTCTGCGGCCGCTCGACGGTGGGCTGGGGTCCGGGAGGCCAAGGACCACAAGGTGGCGGCGAGCTCCATATCGCGATGAAGGCGGAGGAGTAGCCGGCGTCGGGGACTGCAGGCGCGGCGGAGGCAGGGGCGTTGCAGGCGTCAGGGACAGCAGCCTCGGCGGAGCGGTGCTCGTGATGCTGCTCACGCCGGAGCCAAAGGCGAATGAGGATGCTCCGGTCGGCGCCGATACAAGGGCGAGCGCGTCACCCTCGCACACCGCACCTGCATGCGAGGCGCGTTCGTGGGGCGCGCCACCGACGGTGACATCAGGAGCGGCGCGCCGGTTCCAACCTCAACGACCACAGGGGTCGGTGACGGCAGGCGCAGCTCGATGGCATCGGTGTCAAGCGCTGATGCGCTGGATGTGCCTCCGAACTCGAAGACGGAGGTGGGCGACAGGCCGGCCGTTGGAGGCTGCAGCGCGACACCCTCACCGTCGTCCTCCGGAGGTGGTGCAGTGTCGTTGCCATACTCGTGCAGCGGGCAGACCACCCACCCGTGCTCAGGGCACCAGAACGGCGGTGGCGGCTTGTGTGCAGGGTCAATGTTGACAGCCCCTAGCATTGGCGCGGCCGTCGGCGACGCAAGGGGCTGGACTGTCGGCGTAGAGCTGTTCGCCGGACCGGCACCGCTCAGGTTGTGGCTGCGAGGGCCACGGGGAACGCGCACACCGTGGCGGCACCCACGGTAGCGGCGGCCGTCGAAGCGACGAACGCCATGGACATGGCGAAGAAGATGGCGGCGTCCTCCAACTGCGAGTCAACAGAGGCCAACGAAGCGGGAGCGACGGAAAAAGCGGGGCATCAGGCGAGGCGTGTTCTCACCTTTTTCTGCTTGTTGATTCCGCCCTTGATCTTCTTATTCCGGCAATCGCCGGAGTTCACTCTCGGTAGAGCGTGCTGATAACGTATTGCAAGTAGGAATTGAGAGAGAACGAGAGACAATCATAAGAGTGAAATCTGTACCTTTATTGATGATTGATACTTGCTATATATACAATCTGAACAGACGCGTCAATACATCGGTTCCCTGGAGGCGACGCTCCAAGAAGGAAACTGTCGAGGCAAACGGGTCGATGGCGACGGTTCCACCATCGATGGATGGAAAGTCTCCCGGATGCAACCGTTCGGGAGCGGGATGTCGGTTCCCAGGTGTGGGACCGCATCTCCTTATAAGCGGGGATTAATCCCTAATTATCAGAAGATAATTATTCTTAACAGCGCGCGCTATCGAGCACCGTTTCGCTAAACGATGTTCGGTCTGGGCTCGGCCCATTTGTCATATTTTATCTTCCGGTTCGCTTTCCTTCTAGGCAAATGAGCCGCCCAGTATGCCCAGCGTTGTGTTCTATTGAAAAAAAAGTTCCCAACGCTGTGATTCCACCAATCAGAGGCAAGTACGTACGCTGTACGGTTTTTCTTCTTTCTATTTCCCTTCTCTGTTTTTTTTAATTCTAGTCCTTCTAATTTGTTTATTTTTATTTTTTTCTTGGTAGAGGTTTCTTTTCCTTTGATCCTTTCTATTTTCTTTTCATGTTTTCTTTTTTTATTTTCAATTCATTTATTTATTTTAGTATATTTCTTTATTTTTGTTCCCTATAAAGTTCATTTTTATTCTCGGCCGTACAGCGTTTTGTTTTTTTATTCAGAGGTATTTGTTTCTCTTATTTTAGAAAATTAGTTCCACAAATTATTTTGTTTCTTCATGTTTATTTTTATTCCTTGCGAAGTTTATTTTTTGTTCTCGGATGTGTAGCATTTTGTTTTTTTATTCAGAGAGATTTGTTCCTATTATTTTAGAAAATTAGTTTCACAAATTATTTTGTTCCTTGATGTTTATCTTTGTTCCCTCTGAAGTTCATTTTTGTTCCCGGACGTATAACGTTTTGTTTCTTTTATTCAGAGAGATTCCTCTTAATTTAGAAAATTAGTTCCACAAATTATTTAGTTTCTTGATGTTTATTTTTGTTCCCACATGTATAGTGTTTTGTTTCTTTATCAGAGAGATTTGTTCCTCTTATTTTAGAAAATTAGTTTCACAATCTTTTTTGTTTCTTGATGTTTATTTTTGTTCTCTTTGAAGTTCATTTTTGTTCCCGGACGTATAACATTTTGTTTGTTTAATCAGAGAGATTTGTTCCTCTTATTTTAGAAAATTAGTTCTACAAATTTATTTTGTTTCTTTATATTTATTTTTGTTCCCTCTGAAGTTCATCTTTGTTCCCGGATGTATTGCGTTTTGTTTCTTTTATTCAGAGAGATTTGTTCCTCTCTTTTTTTATAAAAAAAATAGTTCCACAAATTATTTTGTTCCTTGATGTATATTTTTGTTCCCTCTGAAGTTCATCTTTGTTCCCAAACATATAGCGTTTTGTTTCTTTATTAAGAGAGATTTGTTCCTCTTTTTTAAAAAAAATTAGTTCCACAAATTATTTTGTTCCTTGATGTATATTTTTGTTCCCTGTGAAGTTCATCTTTTGTTCCCAATCGTATAGCATTTTGTTTCTTTATTAAGAGAGATGTGTTCCTCTTTTTTAAAAAATTAGTTCCACAAATTATTTTGTTCCTTAATGTTTATTTTTGTTCCATTTGAAGTTTATCTTTGTTCCTGGACGTATAACGTCTTGGTTATTTATTCAGAGAGATTTGTTCCCCTTATTTTAGAAAATTAGTTCCACAACTTATTTTTGTTTCTTGATGTTTATTTTTGTTCTATCTCAAGTTCATCTTTGTTCCTGGACGTATAACATTTTTATTTCTTTGTTCAGAGAGATTTGTTCTAGGTTCGTAAGTATCAACGATACGCTTTCCGCCTGATTCACATAATATTTGCCCGGTAGTTTCTGTGGTTTCTAGGCATGGGTAATGCAAAGTGCATGTGTATAGTGTACTTCACTGGTCAAAGACTTTTTAATCTAACCCACGAGGTGCACCATTGATCGACTGGAGACGCGCGGGCAGCACAAGATGCACCACTTTTTTAGTCCCACATCGATTGGCGAGCAAAATACGGACCTACTTAAATAGCATGCTTCCGCGTAACACATATCCAGTCAACAGCATTGTCGATCCGCACGGCCACCGGTTCGACAACTAGCTGGAAGCTGTCCCTAATAAATGGGCTGTGTTGATTCGGCAGGCGGCCCAAGCAAGAATTCTTAAACGAAATCGAGCGATGGGATCGCGCGGGCGCTAGAGAGGAGCTCCCGTTTTGTTTCCCTCTGAAAAAAAGAAGTCGATTATTTGACGCCAAGAAGAAAACTAAAGTAAAGAAAAGAAACGGAAAATCAACATCAACTCTGTCCATAATCGTCATATCCATGAAACACGCTTGTTTCTCACTTGTACTAATCTTGCGTCTCATATAAGATAAGCTAATTTAGCTTGCCAAAATAACTTACATCACAGAAAGTAGTAGAAAATATCAGAACTTTGAAAACTATCAATAATACTATAAGTTTGACCAATATGGACTAGGCCCATCGATTTTTCATAATTATAAAAGAGCATCTTGCACAAAGTTAGAGACTCGAAGGCCGGCGGGTTGGGCGCACACCCTCAACTAACTAGTCAACGTCAAGTTCTCAAGCCTATCGATAACATAAAGGAAAATGATACGGTTAAGGCGGGGGAAAGCGCGCTGCGTCCTCCGGGTCCTGCGTCGTCCGATCCAGCTTGATCCAGCGTTCTGTAAGGCGCCACGTGGTGGATAGGTACGCACGCTCGCACGTTTTGCTGCAACCACCCCAACTCCATTTCGACACAGCGGGGCTGAAGCGGGAGGAGCAGGCGGTTGTTTCGACGGCGGAGGGGCTCGGCGCCATTGCTGGCGGTGGAAATCCGCTCGTCGGCGGCCAGTGCTTCTTCCTGGAGACGCCGCGCGTGCTGCAACCACCCCGCCTTCACTTCGACTCAGCGGTGCTGAAGCGGGAGGAGCAGGCGGAAGTTTCGATGGCGGAGGGAGTCGGTGCCGTCGCTGGCGGTGAAAATCTGCTCATCGGCGGTCAGTACTTCTTCCTGGAGACGCCGTAGAACCGCTTGGGGAAGATCTGTGAGTACTTCTCGTCTTCCTCATCCTCTCATCCTGTTAGCTCGTTGCTTCATGCCTTTTTGCTATGAAACCCTAGAGATCTGCGCAGATGAGGTCCAAATTAGCGCAGATGAGGTCCATTTTAGAGTTGAGAACTACCCTAATTACTTGGATTATTGTCGCCTCATCTGCAGTGACTCATTAACAGCGGTTATTTTGGGTGTGTTTTTGCTTCACTGAAAATAATCCCCTGCAGCATCCTATGATTTTGTTTAGTTATCAGATGAGTAGGTTTATAGTTTCTATTGTTGATGCAAACTCTGTGCACCCATAGGCTGAAATTTGTATTGATTGCTTCATTTGTGTAGTTGGATTGCTACTTTCACAAATTAATTTGCTACCATCATGTGTTTTTAGGTTCTGCTATGTTTTGTTTGCTCTGTTTTTTATGTTATGCAGCTGTGTGTGTGCATTTGGTTGCTGCTATGCAGCTGTGTGTGTGCATTTGGTTGCTGCTATGCAGCTGTGTTGTGCATTTTGGTTGCTGCTATGCAGCTGTGTTTTGCATTTGGTTGCTGCTATTCAGCTGTGTTTTGCATTTGGTTGCTGCTATGCAGCTGTGTTTTGCATTTGGTTGCTGCTATGTTTGTAGATTTTTTATGTTTTTTGGGTTTTTTTAACTAGCATGTCTCATGTGTTTTTTTGGTTCTGCTATGGCCAGGTCTGTTCGCAACAATGAGTGGAGCTTCATGGATACTGAAGGATCGTTTCGCAGCCAGGCGTTTGCGTACTGCTGCTGATGCGCTCTCACCTGAAAAGAGAGCAGTGATCAATAGGAGCAGTGCATTCAGGTCCTTGCTGAATGTTGCACCATTCACTGTCCTGAACCGCCTTCTTGATTTCATTGTCACCCACACCAGTTATCAGTTGAGAGAGTTCAATTACCGTGGCAAGAGGATTGTTTTCACGAGAGATATGGTTAGGAAAGTGTTTGACATACCATCAGGCAACAGGCCAGTTGTGCTGATTAAAAGGAGTGACCAGTGTGAGTTGCGCGATATTTACAAAGAGGGCAATGCTAGGCCACCTATTAGTCGCGCAGAGAAGCTGCTAGAGACGTGTGATGCAACAGATGAGGATACTATCATTAGGAGCTGGGATTTGCTGGCATTGGCTACTGTTTTGAACCCTGGCAGCGGCAACATGCTTTCAATGGATTACTTGGGGAGCCTCCTTGAGCCTTCTACATCAAATGAGCTGCAATGAGATCAGCACATTCTGGATGTTGCCATGGAATACGTTCATAAAATTCAAGAGAAGAAGGAGAAGCTGCAGGAATCTGGTGCACAAGGCGGAGAATTTTGGATATGTGGACCACTGCCGTTCCTTAGGGTATGTTTACCTTATCCTGAGTGTTTTCATTATTTACTGTATTTTCCTTATCTGTTTCCACCTTTTTTTGTGTAGTGCCTTACTTAATCCTTTTTTGCTGCAGATTGTCTACATGGATCACTTGGAAATTCCACCTAATACACATGTCATTGATTACTCGATACCCAGAGCATGTTTCGTGAAGACGAGTGACTTTGATTTTGTTGCCGATATTGATTTAGACAAGAAGATTCTGAACAATTCCACTGTTTTTGGGAGGCGGCATGTAAGTTAACTAAATCCTCACTCCTTTTTCTTTTTACAGTGTGTTACTACTCGTTAGGATGTTTTTTTGTCCTCTGAAACTATGTCTTTTTCTTTCTATGTAGTTCCTCCCTTTGTCGAGTACACCGTACGGCAATGCGGTGCCTCCTGCAGATGCTCATGTCCCGGTTGCTCCTGCAACTGAAGATGAAGTAAACCCGTCCGCATCTCTAAATGAGTGGATCCTTCCTGGGTTTCCCAGTAGTCAGGAAATTGAGGTAGTTTTATTTTTTACATAGTGCTTCATTAGTGTTATTTTTTGCTGCTTTATGTTATCTTTCTTGCTGCAGTATCACTGAAGATTGCACTTTTCATTTTTTAACCTTTTTTTGTTTGCTTCAACAGTGTTAATATTCTGCATCATTTAGTTATTTGTTTTTTACTTCAGTTGTGACATTGAAACTGAGTTTACATCCTTTTTTATCGAGCAGGTACCAAGTCGATTCAAGGGTTTGTATGACAAGCATAAGGCCATTTTTTCTGCTGATGTTGATGCAACAATCAAGAATCTTGCAATTGGGCTGAAGCGCATGCAGTCACAACGCATGTCTGCTCTTTTGAATGATGTAGATGCTGCAATGAAACAAGATGGTGGGCATGACATTTTGTTCCCTACTGTTGCTGTTCAGGGCGATGTGTAGAATGGTAACACAGATCCAGCCCCAAGGAATGAGTGCGCAGCAAAGGAGGGTGCTGCATCAACTAAGGAGGGTGCTGCATCAACTGTTGTAGTCGATGATGTTCACGATCATATCATTGAGGAGGCGACAGATGCATCAAAACAGCCAGAGGTGGCAACTTGCAGCCTCGCCCCAATCGTGCCTCAGCCTGCAGTTCACATTGAGGTGGCAGATGTATCAAAAGAGACAGAGGTGGCAGCTCACAGCATCACCCCAGATGTGCCTCAGTCCGCTGTTCTGATTGATTCTGCTAGCAAAGTAGGGGACGTTGAGGAGCAGCAGCATGAACCTGTTGATAGCCCTATCAGGTCTCCTTTGCAAGATATTCTGTTATCAAAGGGCATTTCTATTGACAGTTGGAACAATGCTCCTGATGCTCCTTCAATGAAACTTTTTTCCCAAGGATCTCAGGAATACAATCCTTTCAGTAACATCCCTGATACCCTAAGTTCCAAACCCAGCACACCTGGTCCTGATGATGTTGCTGCCATGTCCTGCGTAGAGAAGCCTAAATCCATAAGTATGTTTACTTTTCTTTTGATGTCTTTCTTCCTACTATTTTTTTGTTGTCCAATCTTTTTTTCATGCATGTGAATCTTTTGTACAGGCATTGCAGAAAAGACTCCTGTGGCTGGTTCTGATAATCTCAAGGTCGCGGAGGCCGTTGAATGTGTTGACATCGTGACACCGATTGCTGCAAAGATGACAGGTTAATATTAGTCTGTTCTTATAACATGCTACATTACTGTTTTGTGTGTGTTTCAATTAGTGTTGTCAATGCTGCAATTGAATACATTGGTTGCTACATGATTTTAATCCATTCATTTCTTCTGTTTTACATGGGTTCTTTCAGATGTTGCTAGCAAAAAGGCTGAAGAAGCAGATGCCAGTACCGGGATCGAAACTATGGAGAAAAGGAATAGAGGGAAGAGGGCAGCAAAGGATGAACTTACACTTCCAAGGATGAAAAGGATTAAGGTCTCTCTAGATACAATCTAAACATATGACAGGTTTGTCAGTCATGGTCAAAAGTTGAAGAGGCGGAAAAAGGATGAAGTGTGAGTACCTTTTTCTTTTTGTTAGTTTCTAATTTGCTGCATCTTGTGTTAGTACATCAGAACATTCAGGTTTCAGGAAGCTTTTTTTGTGCACATAGTTTGTGTTGCAATTATATGTTGAAAGTCAATTCATTTTGGTGCATTTATTGTGTTTTCCAGGAAGCATTTCTTGCAGATTGGTCGCTACTTCTGCACGTACCGAAGCTTTCTTGGGTCTCTTCATCCCCGCCAACAACTAGACAGCCAAGTTATGGGTGTGTGGATTGAGAAATTCAACCGCGAGTCAGCATTGCTTTCTCGGAAAAACGCACGTGCTAAGAAGAAGTATGCTTTCTCGGTTTTCATGACGGTGAGTGAAAAACTATATTCACATTGAACATTACCTAATTTTTCTTAGTTGCAGCATCTCAATTTGTGTGTGAAATTTTTTATGCGTGTTGCAGACACAGCTCATTGGTGATCCAGCATTGTTCAATCCAAGTAGCAGCATGAAAGAGTTTAACTCTGCTATTAGCCAGTACAAGATCATGAAGGATGATTTCGTAAGCATAAACTTCTTTTTCTTATACCTTCCTGTTCCAGAACTTGATGCTTTACCACAAACTAAGAATTTTTTGTGCATTTTTTGTTGTAGCTATTCTTCCCCATTGTCAAGGACAACCACTGGATTGTATGCTACATAAATTTGCTCTACAAGCAGTGCCACGTTTTTGATTCGATGATGCTGTCTAATGGTACTAGTAATTTGGAGAGTGAAGGAAATAATCTGGTTAGTTTTATTAACCATATTTTTTCATGCAGCTTCTATTTATCCTATTGTAGCAGGTTCTTAACAGCTGTTGTATTTTGTAGTTCATAAACTTCAGGAGGCTTACTAATGAGTCCAGTGCTGCAAAAATTGACTGGGCCTCTTTCAAGCTAACTAGAATTGAACACCCGCAGTAGCGAACCACGTATGTGTTTTTTCCTTGCTTTTTTTTGGTTTTCAAGCTCAGTTCATAATGTCGAGACAAAAACATATCACACTGTCAACACTGAATTTCCTGTTTCTTCTTTTCTGTAGGTTCGACTGTGGTTTCTACTGCATCCTATATATGGACCAGTTCACCGGCAAATCAATGCCAGATTTCACCAGCGAAGCAATTCCGGACTTCCGCAAGATCCTTGCTGCAAGCCTCATCAACAACAGGGACAATGCAGAATCTGTCGAGAAGCTCATGGATGAGGAGTTACAAGCCAAGTAGGGGAGAAGGAGATAACCTGTAGTTAGGGTTATAGGGTAGTTGTGGAGCTTTTGCAACTTTTAGCTTCTGAACTAGATGTCATACTTTTTGATGTAACATGTGAGTCTGTTGGAAACTTGACCAATATGTTGCACGCAGCATTCATCTCATCAACTGTCTTCTTTTTTTATCTGAAATCCATGTAAACATTGCGAGAGATTGTTTGTAGTGTATGCTTTTCATGTGACATCTACATGTGTGACATGTTAAACTTGGTTTTTATATGAATTTTTTTCTGTTGTTAATGTTGCTTAGTCGCCTGAAATCTTTTTTCTTTTCAAGCATTCATGTGTTGCAAGCTTTTTATATGATGTTCCTATTGCTGCAAATTCATTGTACTTTCATGTTAACATTTTTAAAACTTCATTGATGCTACAGGGCCTTTTTTGCAGCACCCTGTGAACTTTTTCCAATAATTTTAGTAAGATTTATTTTCGCAACAAATAGAGATGTTTGTGTCACAGCATTTTTAAAAATTTATATAGTTATGCTTCATATATACTAATAATTTGCTTCATTCATGGAAATATATGCTTCAAATGAACTTCCACGATGCTACAGTAGTACCACAAATATACATGCTGCAACTGTATATTTCTGAAGCTGCAATATATTAACTTATTTGTTACAAATGTCTTATAAAATGCTGCAAATGATGTTTCAATGTGAACAATGTTCTATCACATAAATCACAGTATATGTATGAAAAATTGAAATACAAGCACTCGAAACATCATCTACAATTTCAACTCAATGCCCGCTGTTCTTATAGCATCTGCTTCCTTTGCAAGTTGCATCCATCTACAGGTCTGCACCGTGTGCCCTTCCTCATTGCAATATGGGCATTTTTTCACCCTCGTTTTCTTCTTGTTGTTGTCAACAGGTTTTTGTTGTTTTGGCTCAGCTGCCTTCTTCTGCCTCTTCTTCTTCGCCTCCTCACGCAGCTCAACTAGTGGTTTATGCCTCTTTTCCTTTTCTTTTGGACGACCCTTCGGCTTTGCTCATGGTGGGTTCCGCAACATGCTACTGTCAGGAGCTTCATCTCCTCCCTGATCTTGATCCCCTGCATTTTCTTTCTGTTTATCTATGTTTTTTTTCTGCCATTCGGTGGTGGTGCTGGTGGCGCAACATTTTCTATAGATTCCTCTTGTTGCAAACCATGTGAAGCTCTCCTCATTGTAGCGACCACTTTACTTGCTTCATCGACCATTTTAGACACAACAGCGTATGTAGCATCGGTGAAGCATGCATCCGAGGCAAGGTCATTCATCTTCCTACATAAAGCATTGTATTTCAATGTGTTTGTCCCCGGTACACCGAATCTTATTGAGTTTGTGCCTGGGTCAGGTGCAGGTGTTGCTGCAGCAGCAGACCATCGGTGAAGCAAGTATCGAGGTGGGATCTCCTGCACATTGAGGTGCACCATCACACGGATAATATGCGGGCAAAGTAATCCACACATCTCAAAGTGTGTGCACCCACACGAGTATGTAGCATCCTCAGGAACAACTCTAACCCAATAGGTTTTCTGTTCGAGACCAGCATTTGGAACAAGATCATAACATAATGCTTCTTGTTCTGCATGCACAGGATAAAACCTTGTTGATGCTTGAATGATTTTTTGGAATCTCTCAAAAACCTCCCCGGTGTAGAATTCCTGTGACTGCTTCTCAATACTGTAACTGCATGGACAAATATTGCATATACATTTAAAATATGCTTCAAATAGAATTCATGATGCTACAAATCATAATCACATAAACAGCAACTCACCTTCCCCAAAGTGGAGCTCTTGTAGTTTCCATTGTAAAACCCGCGTTGTCTTCGCGGTCAAGCATCAAGTTCTGGCACAATTCATACTGTGTCACAAAATTCCATACCGAGTCACTTGGGCGAACCAACGTTTTGAAGTACGAGTTCAGACCTTCCAATCTACCGGTTGTTGATGTGAATGGGAAGAAGCATTTTCTGAAGTAAACAGGTGCCCATGTCTTCCTTGTTTTCCACATGTTCTTCAGGTGTGTGTTGTCGACCATCCCGTGCACTTGCAGCATGTGCTGCCAGCAGAACTCAAACTCCTCAATGGTGTCAGTCCCATAGATGCATGCATAGAATGCGTCCGCGAAAGGATGACCGTCAACCAAGTTTCTCCCTAGCTTCCTTTTTGCTACATTTAAAACATGGTACACGCAGCATCTATGAACTGAGTTTGGGAACACATTTGATATTGCTGTAGCCATTGCTTGGTCCTAATCAGTCATAATGTGTTCAGGTGCTGATTGATTCATCGCTACCATCCATTGTTTGAATACCCACTCAAATGTTTCGATTGTTTCATCAGGAAGCAAAGCACAACCAAGCACAATAGTATGCGTGTGGTTGTTTATCCCTACGATTGGTGCAAAAGGGAGGTTATACTTGTTCGTGCAGAATGTAGTGTCAAAGAACACACAATCCTTGTACTTTGGATACAAAGACCTTGTTCTACCGTCAACCCAGAATAGACCTCTCACTGCCTTGTCTGCATCAACCATTTATCAAAGTAGAAATTGGGGTTTTCAGCTTTCCTTTGCTCAAAGTAATCGATGGTCATGCTCATGTCGCGCATAGACACTTCCTCTCGCAGCATAGTCCGTATATTCGACACATCCCTTTTGACATAGCCAAGGCACCTAGGGTCACCTCCACGGACACTTCCCAGGCAACCCATTATTTGTGCAGTAGTAATGTTCTGATTGTGTAATGTTTGGAGGAATTGGAAGTCCTCCTCCGGTACTTTCCTATGTGAGCGGTAGAATCTTCTCCTACCAATCTGCTTTACCATGGGGTGTGTGTGATCCTCTCTGAAAACTGTCACTGTCCATGCACCATTCCTTCTCCCAACAACCATGTGTGCCTTGCAGTCATACCGTAGAACCCTATTTCGTTGTCTGGTGTCCTTGACATCCATCTCTGCATGAGCTTGTTTGCTGCGAGTTTTCTGTGTGCTGCTCAAGTCAATTGTAGCATCCTGCCCTCCTGCTGCAGACTTTTTGCTGTCAGCCTGTGCCTGCACTTCATTACAAGGTTTTCCAGTGTGCACACACTCGAAAACTCGGTTCAGAATTGTGTCAGGTGGGGCATTGCGTGCTGTGCTAAATTTTGTGTTCCCGATGCGGATGCCAAATCCAATCTTGAAGGCTTAGTCATTGTACACCTCCTTGGCCACTTCTAAATCATCGAACACCATTCCAACAAAAGGAACAACAGGTTGCGAACTGATTTCATCTTCAACTTCCTCAGCACTATTCGACACATTGAAGCTTGTTGCGCTTTCTTGTCTTGTTGCATAACCTTGTGCAGCATTACCTGTCGACGCAGCATCCAGCTCAACATCTGGTTGCTCATTTAGGTTAAATCCTCGAAGAATGCTGTCAGCAACAAATCCCTGCAACCCAGGATACAAAGCATGAAACATATATGACGGCAGCATTTTTTCTGTTAAGAAGCATTTATTTGTACACAGTAGTGATGGTAAGAAGCATTTATTTGTACACAAAAATAATTCAGTAATGGTACTTTTGAATTATATTTGCTGCTATCTGTATTTTTTGCTTCACTGAAAATCTAATGCTACTATATGCTAAGAAGCAATTTTCAGACATCTAAATTTTTATTAATGATGCAATTTTACTTATTGTATGAAGCATCGTTATGGTACTATCTGATGTGCAAATTTGATATCTCTGCAAGTTTAGTATTAATCTGTTTTTGTTGCCAACCATCCTTTGTTTGTTACATTCATGTCTGACACCAATTTTTACCATAACTTTTGAAGCATATTACAGATCTAGCTTACTGATGAAGCATTGTCAGAAGTACAGCAGCAAAACGAGATTTACACGCATGATCACTGTTCAACGCAACCCTAGAATTGCCAGATGTAGTTTACTGTTGAAGCATTGCCAGAAGTACGTACCGACAGGGCGGGCTGCTCAATCTCTGGATCAAAAAAAAAACAGGTGGGTTGTTGAAGCGTGGTAGATCCCTTCGCAGCATGTGATCTCCGGTACCGCCGTCACCTCAATCGGGGACTCGTCGTCGGCGGGGACCTCGATTTGAAGCAGAGCTCGAAGCAACTTTGGGGGGCAGGATCAGATGGTTAGGTTGACCTTCGGGAGGGTAGAGGATGGACCGGAGTAGATGCGCCATCCTTTGGCCGCCGATCTGCTGCAGGGGATCGCCGACGACCGATGCAGGGGCGCGCCGCCGTCTCGCCTGCGCGCGCCTGCTACCGGCCTCGACCACGTCTTGTTTCTGCGCGGGGCTGCAAGGAACCAGTCGTTGTTTCAATGCAGCATGCGCGGGACTGCAAGGAGTCCGACGTGAAGATCCAACGGACGAAAACGTCTGATCAGACGGTGGGGGACCCGGGGGATCGGGGGATCAAATCCCCCGGAGGACGCCGAGCGCGGCCCTAACATAAATATCATCAGAGTTGTTATGTTCATAGAAAGAATAGACTTGTTCAGTCCCGAGCTTGTTGATAGACTTTAAAACATCTCTTTTAGATTAAATTTTTTACAGTTCAAACGCTGAAATTTAGAACAAGAAAAGAAACTCGACGGCGAACCTTAGTTTTTTTAAAAAGGCCATGCCCCCTCCCCAAACTAAATTAAAATTTGCACTATACTATTTAGTATTTACCATTTTTCATGTAAATGTAACCAAAATATAACGGATCCAAGACAATATGGGTCTACAATCTATTAAATGAAACCTTACATGATAGCACGCATATATTACTACCCACTATAGAGGTAATTGTTAGGGTACCCTATAACCTTTTTAGTAAAAACTAACTTTTCCAATGATATCATCATTCAGAAAAAAAATCAATTTAATTTTTTAAACTAAGGATGGTAAAAGATATCCTAATAATGACACACTTACATCTATAGAAAAGGCCGCCCCTAATTGAAGCGTTGAATTCCCTCAAAAAGAAAAAAAAACCATATGAAGTGTTGAACTTGGATGGGGTGCTTGCTCGGAGCTAATGTTTGTGTATCTCATCTTTTTTTATAATTAATATCGTATATATTTATAGAAGTACATGATAGATATATATAAATTTGTCTCTAGCGATTATAGAATAAAGTCTAAAATAAACGAACAAATCTTCGAGATCCTTAAACTCTTTCTTCTTCCAAAACACAATCTTGTAGGTCTTTGAAGGCGGTCGAAGAAAATAAAATCATAGACCTATAAATACCAACAAGGGTTCTCCCATGATTTTTAGTTGAGCCGTATTGCCAAGGCTACATACATGCACAAAGCCATTAAAGTAGTCAATCACCATGAACAAGAATAACAACACCAGTATACCATAAAAAAGCAACTAAAAAACCTGGTCAACGTCGTTGGGAGTCGAGAGTACGAATCATCATTGTTGAGGATATAGCGTTCCAAACAAATATTACTAGAACAATCATCCTCATGGCAACCATAATTAATCCGATAAAGCAAGATCTGAAGGACCATACCTGGAGAAATTTAACCTTCTAATACCACTATTGACGTCGGAAAGAAGATCTCATCGTCGAGCAAAGAGCCAAAAATCACATATGACATACGATGTCATCTTCATTGTCACGGAGGCTAAAAAAGGCTACAAAACCCTAACCCAATCTCTTGAAAATACTAATTTTATTAAAAATTGCACTTATTAATCAGGCCACCCGCCTTGACACCGGCAAGAGGAGAGGAACCCATCTATGGTGGAGGCAACGGCAGATTTCTTAAGAGGAGCGGCGGCGACCTATGCTGCAAATCTTTTGGCGACACTGGAAACAAAAACCGCTGAATGCTAAAATCTTTCGTGTCATGGAGAGCATGGAACGATCCACAATAGAGACTATTCTTCAAAGTGTAGACGGAATTCAGTTTCAGTACAACCGTTACTCAAATTCAAACAGTTAGAGCAGCGCATGCCACCACACATTTTCTTACCAACAGAACTATAAACATGATTACAATGTCAAAATTAACATAAATGCTCCACGTTCATGATACAATTTTAAAAGGACTATCAAGGCAAAATATAATGCAAACTAAAAGAACCTCCGATAAGCGCATATAATGACAGGTTGATGGGCAGTCCTCATTCACAAGGAAATTACAGGTGCATGGAGCATTTGTTCAGAAGACGGCAGGTAAGATAAGCATTAAGGTACAATACCTCTACTCCATACACCACTCTGAACAACATGGTACAAAGAAACTGTGCAAGATGAGATAGATCGTTCAAGAAGAACCATCACTTTGGACAACATCGCGGAAGGATTATTCACATTATGGTGCAACGGCTCCTTTCTTCAGCTGGAGGTGCCCCATTTTGCTGATATCTGGTTCCATCTGATGGGTTGTATGTAAACTGGCTCGTGTCTAGACCATACTGCACCAGACAAAACATTCAAAATATTGTTTTGTAATAAAATAAATAGTTACTAAAAAATAAAAAATATGACAATGATGTAGAAAACTGGCCTATCATGTTTGTACCTTCTCTCGCATCCTTTGGCTCCACGCATCATTTCTGCTCGCACGTTGATCAAGCGATGGGACAGGAACACCGGTAGCTGGAGCATTCTGGGAATGGACAAGAGGCTGACGGATGCTACTGTTTCGGGCAGCTCCAATGATTTCATCATCACTGTCATACTCAGCAGGTTTGTTCATTGCCCTGACAATCAGAGCTAACAAGAAAAGCAATACCTGCATATCGGTCATGATTAGCCTATCTGTGCTAGCTAAAATAGATATACACACTGCAACTGACTGTCTACAACTAGATCATCAGCAATTTGCATACTCACTCACTGCCTCGTCCAGTACGATAGGGTTTGTGAAAACAGCTAGAACTTATTCACATTAAGCAGATTACAGACAAGGACACAGCAGTATGAATATGCATTAGATAAAAATAATGTAGCTTAAGCTGGTAACAACTACATATTCAGGACAGGATTAATAAACTACTCAGTGTGTAAGGAAGGCGTAATGCTAAAATGCACGCAAAGAATATGCTTGAATTTGTTCCTACCTCAAAAACAACAACACCAAGAGCAACCCATCTTGCAATCTCCCAGTTATCTTCCAGAAAGTCATACATTTCATCAAAGATCTGTGTCTTATCCACTGGAATTACCTGAAAAGCAAGGTACACAGAGGTTGCTGACTTAATGAAAGGATGAGAATATAACTTATTTTCAAAATCAGCACTAAACAGAAGCCCCACTCACATCTTTCCAGCTATGGTCGAAGAATATGAATGCAGCAGCTCCAACCTCAACAAGGATCAACAATAGGACAAAGAAAGAATACTTATAACGTCAAAGGAAACAAATTTACAGAACATGATCATTAAAGATGAGCAAATAAGTGTCTTCCATGAAATATCTTAGGACCCCCAAAACAACTAAATCTTGCTCATTATCTACCTTTTTCATCTTATGATCAATAGAAATAAGTCATTTACATATTGACAGCCTACAAGGTAGCACTTTGACCGCAATTCTTTCAAAACATTTTACAGATCAACAAATTTATATGCTATGTCCCCTAAAAAAACTATATGCTATGCAATTACATTTTGGGATCAATCTAGTAGAATACCAACTACATTTTGGGATGACTCATGTTCGCATACAGGACATAGTATATTGTATGCCTTTTCAATGCCATCATAGTAGATTCAAAAGCACATCCTTTTGAGCATGTTAAGTGTTTAACAGTGCATGCAAAATTGACACCACCGGGTAGCAGATGTTTTCTTCTCTTATGCATTCTGTGGTCATCTTAAAAAAAGCAGGACAGTGATAATTGGAAGACAGATTATTAGGATACACAACACAAGCAACAAGTATTCCTTGTCCCGGCTCCAATGCAGCCAAACAGAGATACGAGGAAGACAACAGCGCCAACACCAATGAACAAATAGATGAACCTGCCAGGAAAGCACAAATTCTTTATTGATCAACAAGGTAAACTGGAAAATTGATACTGCAACTTGGAACCGTCCTAACAGGACCTACACCGGAGTCAAACTAAAAATACTAATCCTCTGACGCACCACTAATTCATCGCTCTAGGGTTTGAGATCACGAATTTGGTGATAATCAAATTTGGCTATCGATTTCATCTACAAAAATTTGCCTATGGATTTCATCTACAAAAATTTGCCTATGGTCAGCCGAAGAGTACTTCTAATCCTAGATATATATTCCTTTGTTGTTAAAAAATCTTCCGATCCCCCTCAATGCCAATCGTTATTATCTAGTCAACAGAAACAGGACCTGTCGCGTGATACTAATAGAAAATAAACAAGGGATAGGCAAAATCGGCTCACCATGCTTTGGGTAGCTTGTCGAAGAAACTACCGCCATCACCGAGGGCAACGGCCGTGAGCATCGGGCGGCCGAACAGAAGCAACTCCGCGGGCGGGGCCGGAGAGGGCGGTGCGCCGCCGCCTCCAGAGATCTTCATCCACTCCACCAGCAGGTAGACCCCGTAGCCAACCATGGCGAGGCCGGCGACGGTGAGGACGAAGTTGAGCAGCCTGAGAAGGCACTCGAAGAATCCCCGGCACGCCGCCATCTCGCAACAATCTGATCAAACCCCCGGACACACAAAAGAAACGCCTCGGATTTCAGGATTATGCACAACAAAAAAATCGAGGGAATCGGATCGAATTGGATGAATTGTGCGCGGCGATCGGAAGCGGAGGAGAGGATGGGGAGAGAGAGAGCGACCTGCGGGTTGATTAATCCCAGATTTTTTCTTTTCGTGCGTGCGAGAGGAGAGAAGTTGTGAGATCGGTCGAAGGAGGAAGAGGACGAGGGGACGAGAGGCGAGCTGCTTAGGTGTCCCCGGGCCCACAGAGCGGTCGGACGGGGCGCCGTTGTCGGCTGCGATGGACGGCGGAGATTGCTTGGGTGGTCCTTCCTGTTAAGTTTTACTCGGCGCACGTATATGCGCTGGAATTCTGGGGAAGATGCGCTGGACAGGGTTTGCTGTCGGGTTGTGCCCGCCATTATTATTCTTCTAGTTTTTTTTAAAACATTATTCTACTAGTATCAGGTCGGGTTGGATCAGGATGACATGGAAGGTTCTGGGCTCAGGGCTCAGGGCTAGGGGGTCAGCACTGGACTCAGGGCGCCTACAGAAACCTAAAAACGGCTTTCAATGATTGAGTATTAACAATAATTAAATTCTTCTCAATATAAATAATTAAACCAGGCCGGAATTATTTAATGGATGGATAGTGTGATATTCTTATAAAGATGTTTTACTTGGATTTGTCTTAGAGGTTTGATCAATCAGGATTCAGGAGAGGCTAGATTTTGGCGATGAATATGTTTTTGGCGTGGCTCTTTCCTTGCTTCGAAAGGCGGGCTTGTTTTGATTAGATTAATTTCTGAGACAGCTAGTGACAAGGGTATAGATAATAGAGCTCGACAGTTGAGTACCCCTGAGGCCCATTAAGCTAGGCCCAATTGTAACACTAGTCAAAATACGAGTTCATGTCGTATGTCGATATTGTAATCTGTGTTGGATCCCTCCCGATCTTTGAGACATGGCCACCTATATATAGGGGCCATGAGAGGATGGTGAGGGACAGATTAAGAGTAAGCCAATGTTCACCCTACGTTTACTTTCGATACACACCTTGTTTGACTGATTTTACCTTCGAGTTTATCCGACGCCCTATCTCCCCGATCCTAAGTCCTTCATCTAGGATATTTGTCGAGTTAACCCTCGTCAATTGGCGCCGACCGTGGGGATTCTGGGCGTTGGAATCATAAATTCGACGGCTTTTTCGCCTTTGGCCAACATGAATCTGGAAGTCGACGAAATCCAGATACCCTTCGGAATTCGTCGATTTTCAACCTCACCAGTCAAATTTCACACAAGTATTCGAGAGCATGGATGAAGATATGGACCTGACGATTGGAAGTCTAAACTTTCGCGTCGGATCTTTAGATTCGATTCACCTTTCAGATCCGGCGAAACCGGGTCCATCGACAAGTGAGTCCAAGACAATAGTAATGTTGGAATCATCAGAAGGCTCCTCCAGCGAGGTAAATGATGACCCACAAGTATAGGGGGTGTATCGTAGTACTTTTGATAAATAAGAGTGTCGAACCCAACGAGGAGCAGAAGGTGTTGACAAGTGGTTTTGATCAAGGATTCACTGTAAATACTAGCAAACAGGTTTTCAGGGGTATTTGGTAGTGCAAATAAATAAAGTACGAGTAAATAAAAGACAGTAGTAATAATTGCAGCAAGTGGCCCAATCCTTTCTTTAGCAAAGGACAAGCCGGTTGTGTAACTTATGATGACCAAACATTCTCGAGGACACACGAGAGTTTCTGTCAAGAGCTTTCGCTTCATGCCGCTAAATAATCTTTATTGGTTTGATAAGTGTTATGGGGGTGAACCTGTGCTAGCGCACTACCCTTACTAGGATAAATACACACTTGTGATTATACCCCTTGCAAGCATCCGCAAATACAAGAAAGTAATTAAGATAAATCTAACCACAGCCTTAAACTCTAAGATCCTACGCTCCCTCGTGCAATGGTTTCCCAACAGAGGTTTAGGTTTCTGTCACTCCAGCAACCCCACAATTGGTAGCCAAATACACAATGCATCTCACTAGGCCCATAAATGGTGAAGTATCATGTAGTCGACGTTCACATGACACCACTAGTGAAATAGCACCACAACAAATAAATATCAAACCACTAAATATTACTTAACATAATTCAACTACTAACATCTTGACTTCTCCCATGTCCTCAAGAACTAAACGAACTACTCACAAGACATCATATGGATCATGATCAGAGGTGAAATAATGGTAAATAACAATCTGAATATAAACCTTAATTCAACGGTTCCACTCAATAGCATCAACCACAAGAGTAATCAACATCGGGAAAGTTTCCCCTAAGAATTTGACAAGATTCAACTCAAGATGTTATAGCGAGATGGCGTGGTGATGGTGGAGATGAAGGTGCTGGTGATGGAGATGGTGATGATGATGATCCCGATGAAGTCCAGTGCGATGGTGATGATGATGGCGATGATCTCCCCTCTCCGAGAAGGAATTTCCCTGGTAGATTCCTGCCTGCCGGAGAGCTTTTCTCTCTCTGGTGTTTTCCGCCCCGCAGAGGCGGCGGTGTCTATCTCTGAGCCCCTCCCCTTGACTTAGGTTTTCGGGGACGATGAAATACGCGAAGAGGCGATGGCAGAAGTGGGCCAGGGTGGCCACACAATAGGCCAGCGCAGCCAGGGGTTAGGTCGCGCCCCCTGTGTGTGAGCCTGCCCCGTGGCCCCTCTCGACTCCTCCTTCTGGCTTCTTTAGTCTTCTGGTAAAATATAATTTTCTGGTATTTTTCTGGAATTTCTTGATCTTCCGAAATATGGTGTCTTGATAGTCCTTTTTCCAGCAGAATCCTGACTCCGACAGCAAATCCTCCAATGATCATCAAACATGTAAAAACAGAGAAAACAACATAAGTATCATCTCTAAATGTGAAATATATCAATGAATAACAGTAAATTATGATACAAAATAGTGATGCAAAATGGACCTATCAACCCCCCCAAGCTTAGACCTCACTTGTCCCCAAGCGAAAACTAAACTCGGTAAACATGACCACAGGTTTATAGAGTGAAGTGTCGATAATCAAAATACGGACAAGAAGCATCACATTCACCAAGGCACAAATTATAATAGACAACAACTTCCCTTTATATGATATAGACTTGCAATAAGTAAAAGGGAATCACAAACAAAGATGCACAAGGTAAACTATAATTGGTGATGGCAAACCTAAGTTCTTGGTCAGAGAACAATGAACAAACTTAACTTAATTTTGAACGGAGCCTTTTATAACAGAGCTAATATAGCAAAAACCATATGCTCAACAAAACAAACTCTTTGCAATCATAGAGAGCTTTCAAAGATATATTCCTTCAAATAAAAGCATTA
This sequence comes from Dactylis glomerata, assembly GCA_007115705.1. NCBI lineage: Eukaryota > Viridiplantae > Streptophyta > Magnoliopsida > Poales > Poaceae > Dactylis > Dactylis glomerata. The sequence continues at coordinate 15,868,609 of QXEO01000553.1, forward strand.
TACCAAACAAAGGAAGATAGTAAACATGATTGAATGGATCAACATATGGATGAGTGAAACATAACAACTCAAATGCTTGCTTGAGATAGAAGGGAATAGGTTGACTCAACATAAAAGTAAAAGATAGGCCCTTCACAGAGGGAAGCAGGGATTAAACATGTGCTAGAGCTTTTCATTTGTAAAATAGAGGTAAAAAGTTATTTTGAGAGGTGGTTGCTTTTGTCAACGACTAGCAACGGAGTTCTTGATATCTTCCATACTAAACAAGTGAGAGCAGTTCTGAGATGTTGATTAATTGGCACATTGGTGCTCTTTTATAGTTTGGCACTCCTCCCCACCTTTTCCTTTCTCAAACCATGGCTAACCGATTCCATCGGGTGCCAACCAACTTTCACAAACCATGGAGGAGTGCCTTTTTCTTTTCTTTTTGAGATTACAATGGTCTAACCAGCTCCCTTGCAAAATTAATGACGAGCAGATGAAGCTGCCTAGTTGAGGGGTACTTAATTTAGTATGGAAGATAACAAACCTATCCACTACGTCCTCATGAGCTAAAAACAGTGACACAAAATGAGAAGTATTTGAAGGTTTTTGAAAGGTAGCACATGAAAATTTACTTAGAATGGCTTGAAATACCATGCATAGGAATTTATAGTGGACTCTTTGGAAGTAACTTGGCTTTTAGGAATTGGATGCACGAGAAGTATTCCCTCTCAGTACAGGTTTTTGGCTAGCAAGGCTGGGTAGCAAGCATAAGAGTTGCATGAAACAAACAAACATACATATAATAGGAACAATCATGCAAACTTCCTTGAAGGTACAATGATTTTAACTTTGAGAATAATAATGCTCATAAGCCAAACATGAAGGAAAACTGAAGTGATGTAACTACAAGCACTTCTTTCTTCTTTTCTACTCAAACCTCATGGTAACGTTGCTACTGACCAAGCTAAGTTTGCCAACACCAACTAAATTTACTCATGCTCCCAAAGTGATACCAATACAAATCAACAAGACTAATCGTATAAGAGAGATTGCAAACTAAAATAAAGTGTGCGGAAAGTAAACGATAAGACTTCTCATTAATATTTCATTACCGCAACTCACACCAAGGGATACATAGATAACCAACTAAGGAGGATACTTCCACACTGCAAACTATTCTATAAGATAACTTCTCTATTCATGATATGAATATACTTGAAAAGTAAATGAGTAAAAGATAATGATGTGATACCGCGGCACTCCCCCAAGCTTGGACAAGCCAAGGGGATGCCAATACCAATGACGAATTACTCCTTTGGTGGTGGTGGGTAGTCTTTAATGAGCTTCTCAATCAAATCTTTCAAGTCATCAATCTTGTGACTGAGGTTACGAATCATCTCTGAATTGTGCTCAATACGGCTCATGAACCTGTCAGCCAGAGAATCCCAGCTCTTGGAATTATTTCCCCATCCTTCTTCACTCTTGAAACTTTCTTTTCCTGCACTGTTAGAATGATCTATATCCCAACCAGAGGGCAATCGTGATCTAGGCACCTTTTGAATCTGATGTTCATGTATTAGAGTATGGAAAGGGTTGTTGCCTGACGGAGATGTTCGTGGAGCTAAGATGTGGTGTGGCACACCCCCTCCGGTTCTTATACGTGCACTCTTCTTAAACTTGTCATGACTTGTCACCACCCCAATGCTTGCGATCATGGTGCTCAGGTGTGAACTCTGGTCTTCTTCCATCTCTTCTTCCTCGGCCTCACTTTCAACTTCTTCCTTCAGCTGAAGGTCTTGGTGATCATCTTCCAGAGGTGTCTTCTCCTTGTCGTCACTTGAAGAGTCCATGATGCTCCCAAAACTGAGATCAACTCTTGACAGAAACAGCTCGAAACAAAAACACGACGAGAAAACGATATGCAGACCTCGGGTACTCCGGGGTGTTATATAGGCGAAAATTAAACATCAAGACGAAATCACAGGAGGAAACCGGGACGAAAATGAGCTCCGGGGTGCTCACACAATAGGTGGGCGCGGCCTGAGGTGGGCCCGTGCCCCCTATGTGTGAGATCACACCGGACTCCTTCCCCTTCCCGTTTTCATCTCGTGATTTTTCATATTTAACAAAAATATATCTGAAAAAGTTTAACGCGAACCTTTTCTGACTAGAACTGTTACCTATTCGAAAACAAATTCTGCAGGTTCCTGCATATTGTCCTGGATGAATTCTTCCGGAGAAACCATTTGAATAACATCAACATCTTCATTATAAGAATCTCTAGCAATATAATGTTTGAGTCTTTGCCCATTCACCACTTGTGTAGTGTCATCTTTTAATGAAGCAATCTTTATCGCACCTGAGCGGTACACTTCCACAATAACATATGGTCCTTCCCATTTTGAGAGTAATTTTCCTGCAAAAAATCTGAGACGAGACCTATACAATAGAACTTTCTCACCAACATGAAACTCTCTCTTGAGGATTCTCTTATCATGCCATTGTTTGACTTTCTCTTTGAAAAGTTTGGCATTCTCATAAGCTTCGTTTCTCCACTCATCTAAAGAACTCAAATCTAACAACCTTTTCTTACCGGCAAGTTTAAAATCCCTATTAAGCTCTTTCACTGCCCAAAAAGCTTTGTGTTCTAATTCTAAGGGCAAGTGACACGCTTTTCCGTAAACCATTTTGTAAGGAGACATGCCCATGGGGTTCTTATAAGCAGTTCTATAAGCCCATAAAGCATTGTTTCACTTGCTAGCCCAGTTTTTCCTAGATCTATTGACAGTCTTCTGCAAGATAGACTTGATCTCTCTATTTGAAAGCTCTACCTGCCCACTAGTTTGGGGATGATAAGCAGAAGCAATTCTATGATTAACATCATATCTAGCAAGAGTTTTTCTAAAACCGCCATGAATAAAATGAGAACCTCCATCAGTCATAAGATATCTAGGCACACCAAACCTAGGAAAAATAACATCCTTAAGCATTTTTAACGAGGTCTCACCATCGGCACTCTTTGTAGGTATGGCTTCTACCCACTTGGTAACATAATCAACAGCAACAAGTATCTGAGTATACCCTTTTGAAGGAGGAAAAGGACCCATAAAGTCAAATTCCCAACAATCAAATGGTTCAATAACAAGAGTGTAACTCATAGGCATTTCATTACGTCTAGAAATATTACCAACTCTTTGACATTCATCACAAGACAAAACATACCTTCTAGCATCTTTAAAGAGGGTTGGCCAATAAAAACCTGATTGTAGAACCTTTTGTGCAGTTCTATCTCCAGCATGATATCCTCCATAAGCACTTCCATGGCATTTTCTCAATATTTCTTGTTGCTCATATTCTGGTACACATCTTCGCATAATACCATCAACTCCTTCTTTATATAAGTGTGGGTCATCCCAAAAGTAATGCCTCAAATCATAAAAGAATTTTCTTCTTTGCTGAGCTGTAAAGGTTGGAGGCAAATACTTGGAAACAATAAAGTTAGCATAATCAGCATACCAAGGAAGGTCTCGCGAAGTTACATTTATCGAAGCCAACTGTTCATTTGGAAAACTATCATTAATAGGAATAGGATCAAAAGAAATGTTTTCCAATCTAGACAAATTGTCAGCAACAGGATTTTCAGCACCTTTCCTATCTACAATATGCAGATCAAACTCTTGTAAAAGCAACACCCATCTAATAAGCCTAGGCTTAGCATCCTTCTTAGACATAAGATATCTAATAGCAGCGTGATCAGTATAAATAGTAACTTTAGAATCAATAATGTAAGGTCTAAACTTATCACATGCAAAAACAACAGCAAGAAACTCTTTCTCAGTGGTAGCATAATTCTTCTGAGCAGCATCAAGAGTCTTACTAGCATAATGAATAACATTCAACTTATTATCAACGCACTGTCCAAGAACAGCACCAACAACAAAATCACTAGCATCGCACATAATTTCAAAGGGTAAATTCCAATCAGGTGGTTGAACAATAGGAGCAGTAGTTAAAGCCTTCTTAAGAGTTTCAAAAGCTTCCTTATAATCATCATCAAAAACAAATGGTACATCTTTTTGAAGAAGATTAGTAAGAGGCTTTGAAATCTTAGAGAAATCTTTAATAAACCTCCTATAGAAACCAGCATGACCAAGAATACTATGAATACCTTTAACATCTCTGGGACAGAGCATGTTCTCAATTGCTTCAACCTTTGCTCTGTCAACTTCAATACCTCTTTCGGAGATTTTATGTCCAAGGACAATTCCTTCATTCACCATAAAGTGGCATTTCTCCCAATTAAGAACAAGATTAGTTTCTTCACACCTCTGCAAAACTTTATCAAGATTGTGCAAACAGTTATCAAAAGAAGTTCCATAGACAGAAAAATCATCCATGAAAACCTCCACAATTTCTTCACAAAAACCATGAAAAATAGCAGACATGCATCTTTGAAAAGTAGCAGGAGCATTGCATAAACCAAACGGCATACATCTATAAGCATAAGTTCCATAAGGACACGTAAAAGTGATTTTCTCTTGGTCTTCCTTTCTAACAGCAATCAGAGAGAAACCATAATAGACATCAAGAAAACAAAAGTGAGTCTTCTTAGACAACCTCTCTAACATTTGATCTATAAATGGTAAAGGATAATGATCTTTCTTGGTAACTTTGTTTACCTTTCTAAAATCAATGCACATCCTATAACCAACTACTACCCTTTGAGGAATAAGCTCGTTATTCTCATTAGGCACAACAGTCATACCTCCTTTCTTAGGAACACAATGAACAGGACTAACCCATCTACTATCAGCAATAGGATAAATAATACCAGCATCAAGGAGCTTCAATACCTCATTTCTTACCACTTCCTTCATCTTGGGAATTAAGCGGCGTTGATGTTTGACAACTGGCTTTGCATTTTCCTCCATATTAATAGCATGTTGACATAAAGTGGGAGAAATCCCTTTCAAATCATCGAGAGTATATCCCATAGCTCCTCGATGTTTCCTCAATATCTCCAATAATCTTTCTTCTTCCTTTCCTGAAAGCTTAGAACTGATAATAACAGGATGTATTTTCTTATCATCTATATAAGCATACTTAAGATCATCAGGTAAAGGTTTTAATTCAAAAACAGGATCTTCCTTAGGTGGCAAAGTGGTACCAAGATCCTCCACAGGTAAATTGTGCTTGATCAACGGTGGTTGAAGAAAGAAAATATCGTCAATCTCTTCTCTTTCCTTCCTGTAAACATCACTTTCATGGTCCTCTATGAATTGCTGCAAAGCATTAGTAGGAGCAAGAGCAATAGAAGCAAGCTGTTCAACTCGAAAATTTTCATTAGGCATGTCATTTTCATAAGAAGTCTTAGCAAACTTAGAAAAATTAAACTCATAAGATTCTCCATTAAACTTAGTAAAAAAATTCTCCTTCTTACAGTCTATCACAGCACCGCAAGTATTCAAAAAGGGTCTACCAAAAATAATAGGACAAGTTTTACTAGCTTCCGTACCAAGTACTAGGAAATCAGTAGGATATTTAGTCTTACCGCATAGAACTTCCACATCTCGAACAATACCAAGAGGCCAAACAGTTTCTCTGTTAGCAAGCTGAACAACCACATCAATCTCCTCAAGTTCACAGGGGCCAATCTCATGCATGATTTCTCTGTAAAGCTCTAAAGGAATGGCGCTTGAACTTGCACCAATGTCACATAAACCATAATAGCAATGATCTCCAATCCTGACAGAAATAACAGGAACACTTGTTTTCCTACGCCTATTAGGATGTGAAATAATGTTAGTAGCATCTTCACAAAAGATAATATGTTCATCCCCTACATCTTTAGTAACAAGGTCCTTCACTATAGCCACAGGAGACTTAATAGTAATTTGCTCATCAGGTTCTACAGCTTTCTTAGTACTTTTATTAGACACACTTACCAAAGTAGAATGCTCTTTTACCTTAGCAGGGAAAGGTGTCTTCTCAAAATAAGGTTCAGGCAAAATGCTATCAATAGTACAAACTTCAGTAGCTGTAGCAGGAATATGACTAATGGAATCTTTATAAGGCGCATGATATTTGTTCCAATCTTTCTTTGGAACATCAAGATAAGAGGCAAAAGCCTTAAGACAGTTAGCAAGTATTTGAGAATCAAGGCCATAAGCGGTGCTAACATTATGAAAGTCATCAGTTCCCATAAAAGTTTTAATGCATTCATAATCATAATTTATACCTGACTTCCTACCTTTGTCGTTTTCCCATCTAACAGCATTTTCTTGGATACGGTCAAGAAGTTTCCACTTAGCATCTTCTTTCATATGAGTAAATGATCCAAAACAGGAAGCATCCAAATAATCCTTATCATGAAGAGCAAGCCTCGCATAGAAATTATCAATAACAATATTATTAGGGAGCTCATGAATGGGGCATTTGAGCATTAGTAACTTCAATCTCCCCCACGCTTGGGAAATACTCTCTCCATCATGAGGCCAAAAGTTATATATTCGATTACGATCTTTATGAATTTCACTTGGAGGATAAAACTTGGAATAAAAGAGAGGCACAATTTCCTCCCATGCAATAGATGGACCATCTTTAAGCAGTCGATACCACTCCTCAGCTCTGCCTTTTAGTGATAAAGAGAATAGCTTCCTCTTAACTTTGCTTGATGAAATACCTGCACACTTGAACAACTCGTATAATTCATGTATAAAGAGTAAATGATCACCCGGATGGACAGTTCCATCTCCTGAATAGCAGTTATCCATAACACGTTCAACAATTTTCATGGGTATTTTAAAAGGATCTAACTGAGCAGGTGGTGGTGGTGATTCATCCACATGTGTAGCAGTGGTAGTAGTGTTCCCAAATAGGAACCCAAATAGAGAACTCTCCATAGCAAAATAAAATAAAAATAAAAGACAAAAATAAAAACAATACTCACAGCGACGGTTACCTTTACCAATTCCACTCTTCAATAGCGCTTCACTCCCCAGCAACGGCACCAGAAAATAGTCTTGATGACCCACAAGTATAGGGGGTGTATTGTAGTACTTTCGATAAATAAGAGTGTCGAACCCAACGAGGAGCAGAAGGTGTTGACAAGTGGTTTTGATAAAGGATTCACTGTAAATACTAGCAAATGGGTTTTCAAGGGTATTTGGTAGTGCAAATAAATAAAGTACGAGTAAATAAAAGACAGTAGTAATAATTGCAGCAAGTGGCCCAATCCTTTCTTTAGCAAAGGACAAGCCAGTTGTGTAACTTATGATGACCAAACGTTCTCAATGACACACAGGAGTTTCTGTCAAGAGCTTTCGCTTCATGCCGCTAAATAATCTTTATTTGTTTGATAAGTGTTATGGGGGTGAACCTGTGCTAGCGCACTACCCTTACTAGGATAAATACACACTTGTGATTATACCCCTTGCAAGCATCCGCAAATACAAGAAAGTAATTAAGATAAATCTAACCACAGCTTTAAACTCTAAGATCCTACGCTCCCTGGTGCAATGGTTTCCCAACAAAGGTTTAGGTTTCTGTCACTCCAGCAACCCCACAATTGGTAGCCAAATACACAATGCATCTCACTGATGGCGCAGTGATGTATAGTGCCAGAGAACTTGTTGGCGTGTAATTAATGAAGTAAATGACCGGCCAGTTGGAAACCCCAAGAGCAAGGTGTGATAAATATAGCAGCAAGTTTTTCCCTCAGTAAGAAACCAAGGTTATCAATCCAGTAGGAGGACGAAATACAACTGAAGGTGAAGCTCGCTAGCTTCGCGACAGCTTCGGACAATTTATAGGGCGCCTCGTCCAAGCTTTGCTTTGCGAGCGGCAACGTGGAACCTGCACACAACACAACCAAATACTTTGTTCCCAACTTACGATGAGGTTGTCAATCTCACCGGTTTGCTTGAAACAAAGGGTATGAGCGTATCGAGTGGAAAATAGTAATAGTATGCGAGTAAAGTAAACAGTGCGAGTAAAGTAAATAGGTGATAGCAATATAAAGGAAATAGGACCGGGGTCCACAGTTCACTAGTGGTGTCTCTCCATAAGATAAAATAACACATGCTGCGTAAACAAATTACAGTTGGGCAATTGATAGAATAAAGACAACGTGCATATGATGAGAGGATCACTATGAGATTTACTCTGGGCATTACAACAAGATACATAGACCGCCATCCAACTGTATCTATGACTAATAATCCACTTGTGGCGAATCAATCTGAGAACTCCACAAGTATTAAGTTGCGAACAACAGATAATTGCATTAAGCAAAGTGTGTAATGTAAACAAAGCATATGCCCTCGAGCATATGAATGTTGTTTTCCCCCTAGTAGCAACAGCACATCTACAACCTTAGAGGTTTCTGTCACTCCCCCAGATTAAATAGAGTCATGAACCCACTATCGAGCATAAATATCCCCTCTTGGAGTCACTAGCAACTACTCGGCCAAGATAGCTACTAACAACGGAGAGCATGCAAGATCATAAACAACATAGAGATAACATAAGATAATATTCAGTACATCAACTCAATCATAACACCAATATTCATCGGATCCTAACAAACACAACATGCAGAATTACATAACGGTGATCTCGATCATGTAAGGCAGCTCATGAGATCTAAACATGAAGCACATGGTGGAGAAGACAACCATCTAGCTACTGCTATGGACCCATAGTCTAAGGTAGACTACTCACTCATCGCGCCGGAGGCAAGCATGGTGATGAAGAAGACCTCCGGTGGCGATTCCCCTCTCTGGTAGGGTGCCGGGAAGAGCTTCTGGACCCTCCCGATCTTTGGGTCGATGGCGGCGGCGGATCGCGATGTTTTCTGGAAAAGTGATCGGGGCCTTAGGTTTTTCCTGTCAAGGGGTCTTTATAGGCGAAGGGGCAACATCAGGAGTGGGCCGAGGCGCCGTCACACATAGGGGGCGCGGCCAGGGGCTAGGTCGTGCCGCCCTGTTGTGTGGGGCCCTCGTGGCCCCACTCCATCTCCTCTTTGGTTCTCTGGAAGCTTCGGTGAATTTCTGGACGTTCGGCTTTTGTTTCATCCAATTCCGAGAATATTTCCTGTGTAACTTTTCTGAAACACAAAAACAGCAGAAAATAGAGAACTGGCACTGTGGCGACTTGTTAATAGGTTAGTTCTGGAAAATGCATAAAAGTGCCACGAAGTGTAATGAAACACTAAGCAAATGGTGTAAAAACAAGCATGGAGCATCAAAAATTATAGATACGTTTTGGACGTATCAAGCATCCCCAAGCTTAAGTCCTGCTCGTCCTCGAGTAGGTAAGTGATAACAAAAGAAATAATCTTTGAGGTGACATGCACCTACACAATCTTGACCATATATGTAAGCGTTGTGCGCTGGGATCAAAAGAACTTAAAACATGGGCATGAAAGACATAATCTTGATAGAAGAAACTTAGCAACCATGTTATAACATGAAAATGAACACAAACAAAAGATCATGAAAATGAAACAATGAAAGTCAAACGTGTGTTCAAATCATCAGGAAAAACATGCAAATGGTTTTCAGCTTGTCCTTAATGAGAGAGCAAAACATAAATGCATAGGACACCTTCAAGTTTAAGAGGGCGACTAGATACAAGTAATTTGAGAACAAGTGAAACGAACAATATGAATCAATCAATGAAAACTTTGGGACAATGCACATTATACTCAGAATGACAACTATGCTCTCTTAATGGTGTATAAAGATAGATGGTGGAGACTCAACATAAAACTAAAAGAAAGGCCCTTCGCAGAGGGAAGCAGTGATTGCAAGTTTAATAAACCTTCAAAAATTATGGTACTTACCGGCTTTGAGCTCTCATTGCCCCCATCATAAGCATCTTGAATGGCTAAAGTTAATGCGAGTACAATTATGATGCATATGCTTGACAAATCATAAGTGGAAAACCTCGTGTCCCGTGAATACGAGTACCCAAACCTCGTGCTACTTTGCTTAGGTCCCAAGCAAGTTCTTGTCATTGTAAGTATACGCGTATCATCGAGAACCGCCAACGGGGTACCTCCGTGCTCGATGACATGGAACAAGCCGACATCAAAATGACAGGACAAGCAGACAATGAACACCTCGACATCTCTTTTATTTACCATTTGTATAGCTTTTTATTTTGAGATGCGTCGTCGAATGTCCACTATGGGCATGCTGCAAATTTCCACCATGAATTATGCATGGCTTAGATTGGCGGCCCAGGCGTTTCTCTAACACATATACAAACTCCATGAACTCCACAAGATTCCATTTTATTTCACACCACGAGTATCCATAAACAAGAGATCACGATATCAACTCAAATAAGATGAAGTGCAATGTCGAAAGCTTGCCCCATGACAGCATGGATGGGCTAATTTCCAACTTACAACTTGCAAGCATAACAACTCAACATAAGAGAGCCACAATGTCAAATTTTTAAGAACGAGAAAAATAAAGTGTGCCATCAGGTTTGTGAGAGCTTTACTGACCAATTTTCGCATAACACTAGTAAGAGTTTAATTTGAAGAGTAGATAAAAGCAAGTCAAATGTACTTTGGAATAGCAAATTGCTAATAGGTATGTATGGTGGACACGTTGGAACAACTTGGTTTTTAGGAGTTGGATGCACGAGTAGAGCTCATACTCAGTACAAAGCGAGGGCTAGCAAAAGACTGGGAGCGACCAACTAAGAGAGCAATAACGGCCATAATCATGCAATGCGACAAAGCAACATTAAAAGAAGCATAAGATGGCATCAAAAGTCAAAAAATAAATGATCATAGAGGCTATTGGCGACTTTGTATGAGTCTAACATGTGTGAGCATGCGCCAAGTCAACCCAAATAAAGCATCAAGGAGAAAACCAAAATAATGCTTCCAAACGATAAAAACAACGCATGATTTTTTCAAAGGCTCATTAAGCAATCTCAGTTATTTGAGATAAGTCATGCTACAGCAAAACCACTAAGCATGCTATCAAAAATACATCAAGCATGACATGCAAAAGCCTAGGCCATAGTCTACACAAGCTCCTTCTTGTACCACTTTTTTGCATAAAGCTTTTTCTCTTTTCCAACACCATTCAAACTTTTTATAAACACCTCTTTTGATGAAAACCAATATAGACCGGAGGCAAAAATACACCTTGATGAAAAGATATAACAAGATCTGAACACAAATCAAGGCGAAAATTGAAAGCTAAATGCAGTTCTAGAAAAAGAGAACACTCGTTGAAACTATAAGAATGAAAAACGGAGTGTTCTTGGCAAATGAAAAGCAAGGCAACTTCTCCAAAAAAAAATTGTTGGGGTCCAACCATTTATTGCAGAAAACAAAACTAAACAAAACTGAAAACTAAAAACAACTGACGCTCCAAGAAAAACGCATAATGCATGAAGCAATAAAAATATAGCGTATTGAAAGGTGACCTAATTTTTGCCGATGAAGAAGAGGTGCCTCGGGGGCATCCCCAAGCTTTGACGCTTGTACTTCTTGGATATTCCTTGGGGTGCATGGGCATCCCCAAGCTTGAGCTTTTGTCCATTCTTCAACTCATCTCATCATTCTCCGATCCCTACACTTGAAAACTTCCTTCATACAAAACTAAACACAAATCTATTAGCAACATTAGTTTAAGCATAGCATAGAATCAACCCTTTTTGCTTCAGGTTTCAACTCAAAACCACCACATATAAAGCATATACTACTGTAGCAAATTCCCCAAAAGTTCCATGATCAAAAGAACTCAAAAAGAAAGCGATAAAGCGGCAAACACAAATATTGGCAGAAATCTGTCAAAACAGAACAGCTGACAAAAGTCGAATTTTTAGAGGGTTTTCTGTTGCTCAAATAAAAAAGTGTTCAACTAATGAAAGTTTGGATATAACCTGGGGTATATGCACAAGAAATCGCATGTCCAAAAGATATACAGAGAATTTTCACAAAATTTTACGGTGCAGCACCAAAAACTGTTTCAGGACAGCAACATCCCCAAATCTTACCTCACTCAAATTAGAGGCTTCTCTTGGCACAAAAACGAAATAAAAATGATAAGGAGAGGTTATTACAGTAGTAATAACTTCCAAGACTCAAATAAAATAAAAATAACTAAAAGTAAAAACATTGGGTTATCTCCCAAGAGTGCTTTTCTTTAACGCCTTTGAGCTAGGCGCAGAAAATGCGAATCAAGTAATATCAAGTGCTGAAGCATCAAGCTCATAATTTGCTCTAAGAATAGAGTCAAAAACTAATTTCTTTCTCTTTCTAGGGAAGTGTTCCATACCTTTCTTGAGTGGGAATTGATATTTGATGGTGCCTTCTCTCATATCAATAATGGCACCTACAGTTCAAAGAAAGGGTCTTCCCAAAATAATAGGACATGAAGCATTGCATTCAACATCCATGACAAGAAAATTAACGGGAACAAGGTTATTGTTAACCACAATAAGAACATCATTAATCCTTCCCAAAGGTTTCTTCTTAGCAACATCAGCAATAGGAACATCATAATAACACTTTTCAAGTGGTGGTAAATCAAGCATATCATAAATTTTTCTAGGCATGATAGAAATACTAGCTCCTAGATCACATAAAGCATGGCAATCAAAACCATTAATATGCATATCAATGATGGGTTCCCAACCATCTTCTAACTTCTTGGGAACAGAAGCTTTTTGCTTTAACTTTTCATCCCTAATTTTCATAAGAGCATTGGTAATATGCTTAGTAAAAGCAACATTTATAGAACTAGCATTAGGGGTCAAAGCAAGCTTTTGCAAGAACAAAATAACTTCAGATATATTGCAGCCATCAACATTAAAATCATTAAAGGAAATAGAGCTATCATCTCCTACACTTCGAAAAATTTCAGCACTCTTTTGAGAAAAAGTTTTAACAGTTTTAGGCTTTTTAACACAAGGAGTGGGAGTTTTATCTACACCAATCAAAGTAAGAGGATTGCTAGCATTTGGAACAACATCATTAGAGGTAGTAATAGTGCAAACTTTCATATTCCTAGCAATCTCATCCTCTCTTTCCCATGTAGCATGCAATTCTGCTAACAATCTAACATTTTCATCAATTCTAACTTGAATAGCATTAGTAGTAGCAAAAGTATTGTGCTCCTTCACATCATTAGGCAACACTTTTAATTTCAGAAGTTCAATATCATGAGCAAGGCTATCAACTTTAGAAGCAAGAATATCAATTTTGCCAAACTTTTCCTCAACAGACTTGTTAAAAGCATTTTGCTTACCGATGAAGTCCTTGAGCATTACCTCAAGCTCGGAGGGCGCGGCCCTAGTGTTGTTGGAGGAATTACCATAAGAGTTACCATAACCATTACCATTGGTAGAAGGATACGGCCTATAATTGTTACTAGCAAAATTGTTCCTATAAGCATTGTTGTTAAAATGATTGTTTCTAATGAAGTTTACATCAACATGCTCTTCTTGGGCAACCAAAGAGGCTAAAGGAACATTATTAGGATCAACATGAGTCCTATCATTTGAAAGCATAAGCATAGTAGCATCAATCTTATCACTCAAGGAAGAGGTTTCCTCAACAGAATTTACCTTCTTACCTTGTGGAGCTCTCTCGGTGTGCCATTCGGAGTAATTTACCATCATATTGTCGAGAAGCTTTGTTGCGGCACCCAAGGTAAGGGACATAAAAGTACCTCCAGCAGCTGAATCAAGTAGGTTCCTTGAAGAAAATTTTAGTCCTGCATAAAAAGTTTGGACAATCATCCAAGTAGTCAGTCCATGAGTGGGACAATTCTTTATCATAGATTTCATTCTTTCCCAAGCTTGAGCAACATGTTCATTATCAAACTGACTAAACTTCATAATATTGCTACGCAAAGCTATAATCTTAGCAGGAGGATAGTATCTACCAATAAAAGCATTCTTACACTTAGCCCATGAATCAATACTATTTTTAGGCAAAGACAGCAACCAATCCTTAGCTTTTCCTCTCAAAGAAAAAGGAAACAACTTAAGCTTAATAATATCACTCTCAACATCCTTATATTTCTGCATTTCACATAGCTCAACAAAATTGTTGAGATGAGCTGCAGCATCTTCAGTACTAGCACCAGAAAATTGCTCTTTCAAAACAAGGTTCAATAAAGCAGGCTTAATGTCATAAAAGTTTGCAGCAGGAGTAGGTGGTGCAATAGGAGTGCAGATAAAATCACTATTACTAGTGCTAGTAAAATCACACAACTTGGTGTTCTTAGGTGTAGCCATTCTAGCAAAACTAAAAGCAGACAAGTAAAAACAACTATCAAGGATACTAATTTTTTTGTGTTTTTGATAAAACGATGCAAGTAAAAATAAAGTAAAGCAAAACTTAAAACAAAGTAAAGGATGTGCGTGCAAAACTCCCCTTGCAGAAGTCTTCTTCCTCCCCGGCAATGGCGCCAGAAAAACTTGTTGATGGCGCGATGATGTATAGTGCCAAAGAACTTGTTGGTGTGTAATTAATGAAGTAAATGACCGGCCAGTTGGAAACCCCAAGAGCAAGGTGTGATGAATATAGCAGCAAGTTTTTCCCTCAGTAAGAAACCAAGGTTATCAATCCAGTAGGAGGACGAAATACAACTGAAGGTGATGCCTGCTAGCTTCGCAACAGCTTCGGACAATTTATAGGGCGCCTCGTCCAAGCTTTGCTTTGCGAGCGGCAATGTGGAACCTGCACACAACACAACCAAATACTTTGTTCCCAACTTACGATGAGGTTGTCAATCTCACCGGTTTGCTTGAAACAAAGGGTATGAGCGTATCGAGTGGAAAATAGTAATAGTATGCGAGTAAAGTAAACAGTGCGAGTAAAGTAAACAGGTGATAGCAATATAAAGGATATAGGACCGGGGTCCACAGTTCACTAGTGGTGTCTCTCCATAAGATAAAATAACACATGCTGGGTAAATAAATTACAGTTGGGCAATTGATAGAATAAAGACAACGTGCATATGATGAGAGGATCACTATGAGATTTACTCTGGGCATTACAACAAGATACATAGACCGCCATCCAAGTGCATCTATGATTAATAATCCACTTGTGGCGAATCAATCCGAGAACTCCACAAGTATTAAGTTGCGAACAACAGATAATTTGCATTAAGCAAAGTGTGTAATGTAAACAAAGCATATGCCCTCGAGCATATGAATGTTGTTTTCCCCCTAGTAGCAACAACACATCTACAACCTTAGAGGTTTCTGTCACTCCCCCAGATTAAATAGAGGCATGAACCCACTATCGAGCATAAATACCCCCTCTTGGAGTCACTAGCAACTACTCGGCCAAGATAGCTACTAACAACGGAGAGCATGCAAGATCATAAACAACACAGAGATAACATAAGATAATATTCAGTACATCAACTCAATCATAACACCAATATTCATCGGATCCCAACAACCCTACATAACGGTGATCTCGATCATGTAAGGCACCTCATGAGATCTAAACATGAAGCACATGGTGGAGAAGACAACCATCTAGCTACTACTATGGACCCATAGTCCAAGGTAGACTACTCACTCATCGCGTCGGAGGCGAGCATGGCGATGAAGAAGACCTCTGGTGGTGATTCCCCTCTCCGGCAGGGTGCCGGGAAGAGCTTCTGGACCCTCCCGATCTTCGGGTCGACGGCAGCGGCGGATCGTGATGTGTTCTAGAAAAGTGATCAGGGCCTTAGGTTTTTTCCCGTCAAGGGGTCTTTATAGGCGAATGGTCAACGTCAGGAGTGGGCCGAGGCACCATCACACATAGGAGGCGTGGCCAGGGGCCAGGCCACGCTGCCCTGTTATGTGGGGCCCTCGTGGCCCCACTCCGTCTCCTCTTCGGTTCTCTGGAATCTTCGGTGAATTTCTGGATGTTCGGCTTTTGTTTTGTCCAATTCCGAGAATATTTCCTATGTAACTTTTCTGAAACACAAAAATAGCAGAAAACAGGAACTGGCACTGTGGCGACTTGTTAATAGGTTAGTTCCGGAAAATGCATAAAAGTGCCACGAAGTGTAACGAAACACTAAGCAAATGGTGTAAAAACAAGCATGGAGCATCAAAAATTATAGATACGTTTTGGACGTATCACTCACTAGGCCCATAAATGGTGAAGTATCATGTAGTCGACGTTCGCATGACACCACTAGTGAAATAGCACCAGAACAAATAAATATCAAACCACTAAATATTACTTAACATAATTCCACTACTAACATCTTGACTTCTCCCATGTCCTCAAGAACTAAACGAACTACTCACAAGACATCATATGGATCATGATCAGAGGTGAAATAATGGTAAATAACAATCTAAACATAAACCTTAATTCAACGGTTCCACTCAATAGCATCAACCAAAAGAGTAATCAACACCGGGAAAGTTTCCCCTAAGAATTTGACAAGATTCAACTCAAGATGTTACAGCGAGATGGCGTGGTGATGGTGGAGATGAAGGTGCTGGTGATGGAATGGTGATGATGATGATCCTGATGAAGTCCGGTGCGATGGTGATGATGATCGCGACGATCTCCCCTCTCCGGGAAGGAATTTGCCCGGCAGATTCCTGCCTGCCGGAGAGCTTTTCTCTCTCTGGTGTTTTACGCCCCGTAGAGGCGGCGGTGTCTATCTCTGAGCCCCCTTGACTTAGGTTTTCGAGGACGATGAAATACGCGAAGGGGCGATGGCAGAAGTGGGCCAGGGTGGCCACACAATAGGCCGGCGCGGCCAGGGGTCAGGCCGCGCCCCCTGTGTGTGAGCCTGCCCCGTGGCCCCTCTCGACTCCTCCTTCTGGCTTCTTTAGTCTTCTGGTAAAATATAATTTTCTGGTATTTTTCTAGAATTTCCTGATCTTCCGAAATATGGTGTCTTGATAGTCCTTTTTCTAGCAGAATCCTGACTCCGGCAGCAAATCCTCCAATGATCATCAAACATGTAAAAACAGAGGAAACAACATAAGTATCATCTCTAAATGTGAAATATATCAATGAATAACAGTAAATTATGATACAAAATAGTGATGCAAAATGGACGTATCAGTAAACTCGCCAATCAGCTTCGCAGAAGCAGAAGAAGGAAAAATCGCAGAAGGCGACGAAACCATGGAGAATTTCGACTTAGAAGTTCAACTTGAAGATCTCATGATCTGCCATGACAATACCTCAGACAAATCAACAGACACCTGGAAGACAGGATTAGAGCTTCATGAAGATGACAGTTCAATCTTCTGAAGCTTCAACAGTAAATTCGACAGTCGATACCAAGTACTCGCCATTATAGGAGACAACTCAGAAGAGCTCGACGAAAACAACAATCCAGTGCTCAACCTAGCAAACGCAAGTAGAGGAGCGAATTATTTAGCAGAATGAGAAACTGTAGATTCCCTTGCAACTAGGGAGAAAGTTCGACTATCAGTCGACGAGTGGAGAACAATCAAGACAGCCGTGGAGCACGGCACGCCAATACCAACAAACGCCAGCAAGAATATGCTTTTAGGGTATCACTATGCCTTAAGACAACAATCAAAGCAACTAGCAAAATAGAGGATTGAAATACAAAAAAGAAGAGACTCAGCCATTGCAGGAAGTGACACCGTTCGCAAAGCACATAGCGACGCGTCATACACAAATAGCAAAAGGCATCATCGACATGGATCAAGGTTCGAAAACCTCGAGTACTCAGAAAGGCAAAGCGTATGAAACTCACGAACATCATCAACACGGCCAACTACCCCCAAATAGACTCATGACAAGAGCCCGAGCGAGAGCCTTACAAGTTGAGTTGAATCTACTCATGAGGATTTTGTTTTGGAGCAGATGCTAACTAGAGGGACTAGATTGTTCTGCCACATGGCGCAGAGGAGCCAGTGATGGCCGTGTGATGATAGACACATGTAGGGTGGTGGCTCTGTCTCACATCATGGTGACATTGAAGGCAGGCCTAGATCCTTGTCCTAAAGATAGGTTCACAGAAGATATCAGCGATGACTTCTAGAGCATGCGCATGCGGTGTGTGCTGAGAGTCGATTGGACCGGTGCTCCGGCTTTACATAATGTGCATAGGTATGAGGTCAGGGCACATGTCCCTGATCATCGGCACCACCATCATCAAGTTTCTAGGTGTCACGACATTGTCGCTAAGATGGTGGATTTAGGTTGATCGATGTATTACCTTCTAAGGCTTTTTTGAATAATAGAAGGCAAATGTAGTGTGCACCATTTTGATGTAGAGGGCTAGGGGGTCGACCTTCTTTTTTAAAAATTAATCCGAGTGCTGACACATTTGATTTCACATATTTTTTCTACAAAAGTAAAAAAATGAATAAAGAGACAACAAAAATAGATATTGTCAAAAACTAATTCAGATCGAATATGACATGGGCATTGATACGTCTCAAACGTATCCATAATTTTTGATGCTCCATGCTTGTTTTTACACCATTTGCTTAGTGTTTCGTTGCACTTCGTGACATTTTTATGCATTTTTCGGAATTAACCTATTAACGAGATGCCACAGTGCCAGTTCCCTGTTTTCTGCTGTTTTTGTGTTTCAGAAAAGTTACACAGGAAATATTCTCGGAATTGGACGAAACAAAAGCCAAACATCCAGAAATTCACCGAAGCTTCCAGAGAACCGAAGAGGAGACGGAGTGGGGCCACAGGCCGCCCACACAATAGGGCGGCGCGGCCCAGGGCTAGGCCGCGCCCCCTATGTGTGTGTGGCCGCCTCGATTCACTTCTGACGATGCCCCTTCGCCTATAAAGACCCCCCGATGGGAAAAACCTAAAGACCTGATCACTTTTCCAGAAACATATCGTGATCCGCCGCCGTCGTCGACCCGAGATCGGGAGGGTCCAGAAGCTCTTCCTGGCACCCTGCCGGAGAGGAGAATCGCCACCGGAGGTCTTCTTCATCGCCATGCTTGCCTCCGGCGCGATGAGTGAGTAGTCTACCTTGGACTATGGGTCCATAGCAGTAGCTAGATGGTTGTCTTCTCCACCATGTGCTTCATGTTTAGATCTCGTGAGCTGCCTTACATGATCGAGATCACCGTTATGTTACATGTTGTGTTTGTTGGGATCCGATGAATATTGGTGTTATGATTGAGTTAATGTACTGAATATTATCTTATGTTATCTCTATGTTGTTTATGATCTTGCATGCTCTCCGTTGTTAGTAGCTATCTTGGCCGAGTAGTTGCTAGTGACTCCAAGAGGGGGTATTTATGCTCGATAGTGGGTTCATGCCTCTATTTAATCCGGGGGAGTGACAGAAACCTCTAACTTTGTAGATGTGTTGTTGCCACTAGGGAGAAAACAACATTCATATGCTCAAGGGGATATGCTTTGTTTACATTACACACTTTGCTTAATGCAGTTATCTGTTGTTCACAACTTAATACTTGTGGAGTTCTCGGATTGATTCGCCACAAGTGGATTATTAGTCATAGATGCAGTTGGATGGCGGTCTATGTATCTTGTTGTAATGCCCATAGTAAATCTCATAGTGATCCTCTCGACATATGCACATTGTCTTTATTCTATCAATTGCCCAACTATAATTTGTTTACCCAGCATGTGCTATTTTATCTTTTGGAGAGACACCACTAGTGAACTGTGGACCCCGCTCCTATTTCCATTATATTGTTATCACCTGTTTACTTTACTCGCACTGTTTACTTTACTCGCATACTACTATTGCTTTTCACTCGATACGCTCATACCCTTTGTTTCAAGCAAACCGGTGAGATTGACAACCTCATCGTAAGTTGGGAGCAAAGTATTTGGTTGTGTTGTGTGCAGGTTCCACGTTGCTGCTAGTTGAAGACATGTCAACAAGTGTCGTAAACGGCGCCCTTGTTGGAGTGTTACTAGGCTAGTCAGCATCACCTTCTGGAGTTTGGCTTTTTCCCGGATTCAAAAAACCTTGGTTTCTTTCTGAGGGAAAAACTTGCTGCTGTGCTCATCATACCTTCCTCTTGGGGTTTCCAACTGGATGGTGAAAAACCATCAACACCATGCCGCATCAAGATATTTTTCTGGCGCCGTTGCCGGGGAAAAAGAAGACTTCTGCAAGGGAAGTTTCGCACGCACATCCTTTACTCTATTTTAAGTTTTGCTTTACTTTATTTTTACTTGCATCGTTTTATCGAAAACACAAAAAAATTAGTTTCCTTTATAGTTGTTACTTTATTACTCTTAGTTCATTATGTTGTTCCCTAAGTACGTTTTGGAGGACCTCTCAGTAGGTAGTGGTTCTATTATTGAGAAAAGTAACATTGAGGAGTTCTTTAATCATATTAGTATGCATAAAGATGTTGAGGAAAAGTCTTTGGCTGAGTGATACATCTCCAACGTATCTATAATTTTTGATGCTCCATGCTTGTTTATACACCATTTGCCTAATGTTTTGTTACACTTCGTGGCACTTTTATGCATTTTCTGGAACTAACCTATTAACAAGTCGCCACAGTGCTAGTTCCCTGTTTTCTGCTGTTTTTGTGTTTCAGAAGTGATACATAGGAAATATTCTCGGAATTGGATGAAACAAGTTCCTAAAGTCTTATTTTGCCCAGAAGCTTCTAGAGATCCGAAGGAGAGTAGGAGTGGGGCCACCAGGGGCCCTCACGCCAGGTTGGCGCGGCTCAGGCCCTGGCCGTGCCGCCATGGTGTGAGGCCACCTGGGGCCACCTCTGACATCGCCCCTTCGCCTATAAAGACCCCCCGACGGGAAAAACCTAAGGACCCGATCAATTTTCCAGAACACATCGCGATCCGCCGCCGCCGTCGACCCGAAGATCGGGAGGGTCCAGAAGCTCTTCCCGGCACCCTGCCGGAGAGGGGAATCGCCACCGGAGGTCTTCTTCATCGCCATGCTTGCCTCCGGAGCGATGAGTGAGTAGTCTACCTTGGACTATGGGTCCATAGCAGTAGCTAGATGGTTGTCTCCTCCACCATGTGCTTCATGTTTAGATCTCATGAGCTGCCCTACATGATTGAGATCACCGTTATGTAATTCTACATGTTTGGTTTGTTGGGATCCGATGAATATTGGTGTTATGATTGAGTTGCTATACTAAAATATATCTTATGTTATCTCTATGTTGTTTATGATCTTGCATGCTCTCCGTTGTTAGTAGCTATCTTGGCCGAGTAGTTGCTAGTGACTCCAAGAGGGGGTATTTATGCTCGATAGTGGGTTCATGCCTCTATTTAACCTGGGGGAGTGACAGAAACCTCTAAGGTTGTAGATGTGCTGTTGCTACTAGGGAGAAAACAACATTCATATGCTCAAGGGCATATGCTTTGTTTACATTACACACTTTGCTTAATGCAATTATCTGTTGTTCGCAACTTAATACTTGTGGAGTTCTCAGATTGATTCGCCACAAGTGGATTATTAGTCATAGATGCAGTTGGATGGCGGTCTATGTATTTTGTTGTAATGCCCAGAGTAAATCTCATAGTGATCTTCTTGACATATCACGTTTATCTTTATTCTATCAATTGCCCAACTGTAATTTGTTTACCCAGCATGTGTTATTTATCTTATGGAGAGACACCACTAGTGAACTGTGGACCCCGGTCCTATTTCCATCATATTGCTATCACCTGTTTACTTTACTCGCACTGTTTACTTTACTCGCATACTTCTACTGTTTTCCACTTGATACGCTCATACCTTTGTTTCAAGCAAACCGGTGAGATTGACAACCTCATCGTAAGTTGGGAACAAAGTATTTGGTTGGGTGTGTGCAGGTTCCGCGTTGCAGCTAGTAAGCAAAGCTTGGACGAGGCGCCATATATAAATTGTCCAAAGCTGTCGCAAACTAGCAAGCATCACCTTCAGTCGTAATTGTTTGCTCTTCTCCTAAACGATTAAACCTTGGTTTCTTAACTGAGGGAAAACAAGCTGCTATACTCATCATACCTTCCTCTTGGGGTTCCCAACTGGCCGGTTATTTACTTCATCAAATTGGTTGCATCAAGCTTCTTTTCTGGCGCCGTTGCCGGGGAAGAGTGGAAGACCTCTGCAAGGGGAGTTTTTCGCACACACATCCTTTACTTTGTTATTGTTTTGCTTTACTTTATTTATTTTACCTGCATCGTTTTATTTCAAAAACCCAAAAAAATTAGAATCCTTGGTAGTTATTTTACTTGTCTACTTTTAGTTTTGCTGAAATGGCCAATCCTGAAAACATCAAGTTGTGTGACTTTACTAGCACAAACAATAGTGATTTTATCTGCACTCCTATTGCACCACCTGCTCCTACTGCAAACTTTTATGAGATTAAGCCTGCTTTGTTGAACCTTGTTATGAAAGAGCAATTTTCTGGTGCTAGTACTGAAGATGCTGCAGCTCATCTCAACAATTTTGTTGAGCTATATGAGATGCAGAAATATAAGGATGTAGAAAGTGATATTATTAAGCTCAAGTTGTTTAATTTTTCTTTGAGAGGAAAAGCTAAAGATTGGTTGCTGTCTTTGACTAAGAATAGTATTGATTCATGGGCTAAGTGTAAGGATTCTTTTATTAGTAGATACTATCCTCCTGCTAAGATTATATCTTTGCGTAGCAATATTATGAAGTTAGTCAGTTTGATAATGAACATGTTGCTCAAGCTTGGAAAAGAAAGAAATTACTTTTTGACTCTATTCTTAGAGCAAATTATGAGCTTGATGCTTCATCACTTGATGTTACTTGATTCGCAATTTTCTGCGCCTAGCTCAAAGGCGTTAAAGAAAAGCACTCTTGGGAGATAACCCAATGTTTTATTTTCAGTACTTTTTCTTTTATTTGAGTCTTGGAAGTCATTACTACTGTAATGACCACTCCTTATCCTTTTTATTTCATTTTTGTGCCAAGAAAAGCCTCTAATTCGAGTGAGGTAAAGATTTGGGGATGTTGCTGTCCTGAAACTGTTTTCGGTGCTGCACCATAAAAATTCGTATAAATTATCTGTATATCTTTTGGACCTGCAGTTTCTTGTACATATGCCCCAGGTTATATCCAAACTTTCGTTAGTTGAACACTTTTTGATTTGATCAACAGAAAACCCCTCAAAAATTCGGGCTTTGTCAGTTGTTCTGTTTTGACAGATTTGTGCCAATATTTGTGTTTGCCGCTTTATCGCTTTCTTTTGAGTTCTTTTGATCACAAAACTTTTGGGGAAGTTGCTACAGTAGTATTTGCTATATATGTGGTGGTTTTGAGTTGAAACCTGAAGCAAAAAGAGGTTGATTATATGTTATGCTACACTAATGTTGCTAATAGATTTGTGTTTAGTTTTGTATGAAGGAAGTTTTCAAGTGTAGGGATTGGAGAATGATGAGATGAGTTGAAGAATGGACAAAAGCTCAAGCTTGGGGATGCGCATGCATCACCCCAAGAAATATCCAAAAAGTACAAGCGTCAAAGCTTGGGGATGCCCCCGAGGCACCCCTTCTTCATCGGCAAAAATCAGGTCACCTTTCAAAACACTATATTTTTATTGCTTCATGCACTATGTGTTTTTCTTGGAGCGTCAGTTGTTTTAGTTTTCTTAGTTAGTCTGTTTTGTTTGCTGCAATAAATGGTTGGACCCCAACAAATTTCTTTTGGAGGAGATGTACTCGTTTTCATTTGCCAAGAACACTCAGTTTTTCACTCTTATCGTTCACCGAGTGTTCTTCTTTTTCCGCTACTACTTTTGGTTTTCGATTTCACCTTGATTTGCGTTCAGAACTTGTCATATCTCTTCATCAAGGTGTATTTTTGCCTCTGATCTTTATTGGTTTTCATCAAAAGAGGTGTCTTTAAAAATTTCAAATGATGTTGGAAAAGAGAAAAAGCTTTGTGCAAAATAGTGGTACAAGAAGGAGCTTGTGTAGATTGCGGCTTAGGCTTTTTCTTGTCATGCTTGATGTCTTTTTGATAGTATGCTTAGTGGTTTTGCTGTAGCATGACTTGTCTCAAATAACTGAGATTGCTTAATGAGCCTTTGAAAAAAATCATGCGTTGTTTTTAATTATTTGGAAGCATTATTTTGGTTTTCTCCTTGATGCTTTATTTGGGTTGACTTGGCGCATGCTCACACATGTTAGACTCTTACAAAGCCGCCAATAGCCTCTATGATCATTTAGTTTTTGACTTTTGATGCCACCTTATGCTTCTTTTAATGTCGCTTTGTCGCTTTGCATGATTATGGCCATTATTGCTCTCTTAGTTGGGCGCTCCCAGTCTTTTGCTAGCCCTCGCCTTGTACTGAGTATGAGCTCTACTCGTGCATCCAACTCCTAAAAACCAAGTTTTCCAAAGTGTCCACCATACATACCTACTATCAATTTCCTATTCCAAGTAAATTTGACTCGCTTTTATTTTCTCTTCAAATTAAACTCTTACCAGTGTTATGCGAAATTCGGTCAGTAAAGCTCTCACGAACCGGAAGGCACACTTTACTTTTTCCTGTTCTTAAAAATTTGACATTGTGGTCTCTTATGTTGAGTTGTTATGCTTGCAAGTTGTAAGTTGGAGACTAGCCCAGCCATGTAGTCATGGGCAAGCTTTTAACATTGCACTTCTTATTTGAGTTGATATCGTGATCTTTTATTTGTGGATGCCCGCGGTGTGAAATGAATTGGGAATCTTGTGGGGATCATGGAGTTTGTATATGTGTTAGGGAAACACCGGGCCGCTAATCTAAGCCATGCATAATTCATGGTGGAAATTTGCTGCATACCCATGGTGAACATTCGACGACGCATCTCACAATAAAAAGCTAAACAAATGGCAAATAAAAGAGATGTCGAGGTGTTCATTGTCTGCTTGTCCTGTCATTTTGATGTGGGCTTGTTCCATGTTATCGGGCATGGAGGTACCCCATTAGCGGTTCTTGATGATACGTGTATATTTACAGTGACAAGAGCCTTGCTTGGGACTCTAAGTAAAGTAGCATGAGGTTTGGGTACTCGTATTCACAGGACACGAGGTTTTCAACTTATGATTTGTCAAGCATATGCATCATAATTGTTCTCGCATTAACTCTAACCATTCAAGATGCTTATGATGGCGGCAATGAGAGCTCAAAGCTGGTAAGTACCATAATTTTTGAAGGTTATAAAACTTGCAATCACTGCTTCCCTCTGCGAAGGGCCTTTCTTTTACTTTTATGTTGAGTCACCACCTTCTTTCTTTATGCACCATAAGAGAGCAAAGTTGCCATTCTTAGTATAATGTGCATTGTCCCAAAGTTTTCATTGATTGATTCATATTGTTGGTTTCACTTGTTCTCAAATTATTTGTATCTAGTCGCCCTTTTAAACTTGAAGGTGTCCTATGCATTTATGTTTTGCTCTCTTTGAAGGACAAGCTGAAAACCATTTGTATGTTTTTCCTTATGATTTGAACACACGTTTGACTTTCATTGTTTCATTTTCATGATCTTTTGTTTGTGTTCATTTGCATGTTTACAACATGGTTGCTAAGTTTCTATTGTCAAGATTATATCTTCATGCCCATGTTTTAAGTTCTTATGATCCCAGCTCACAAATGCTTACATATATGATCAAGATTGTGTAGGTGCATGTCACCTCAAAAATTATTCTTTTGTTATCACTTACCTACTCGAGGACGAGCAGGAGTTAAGCTTGGGGATGCTTGATACGTCTCCAACGTATCTATAATTTTTGATGCTCCATGCTTGTTTATACACCATTTGCCTAATGTTTCGTTACACTTCGTGGCACTTTTATGCATTTTCCAGAACTAACCTATTAACAAGTCGCCACAGTGCTAGTTCCCTGTTTTCTGCTGTTTTTGTGTTTCAGAAGTGATACACAGGAAATATTCTCGGAATTGGACAAAACAAGTTCCTGAAGTCTTATTTTGCCCGAAAGCTTCCAGAGATCCGAAGGAGAGTAGGAGTGGGGCCACCAGGGGCCCTCATGCCAGGCTGGCGCGGCCTAGGCCCTGGCCGCGCCGCCATGGTGTGAGGCCACCTAGGGCCACCTCTGACATCGCCCCTTCGCCTATAAAGACCCCTCGATGGGAAAAACCTAAGGACCCGATCAATTTGCCAGAACACATCGCGATCCGCCGCCACCGTCGACCCGAAGATCGGGAGGGTCCAGAAGCTCTTCCCGGCACCCTGCCGGAGAGGGGAATCGCCACCGGAGGTCTTCTTCATCGCCATGCTTGCCTCCAGAGCGATGAGTGAGTAGTCTACCTTGGACTATGGGTCCATAGCAGTAGCTAGATGGTTGTCTCCTCCACCATGTGCTTCATGTTTAGATCTCATGAGCTGCCCTACATGATTGAGATCACCGTTATGTAATTCTACATGTCTGGTTTGTTGGGATCCGATGAATATTGGTGTTATGATTGAGTTGCTATACTGAAATATATCTTATGTTATCTCTATATTGTTTATGATCTTGCATGCTCTCCATTGTTAGTAGCTATCTTGGCCGAGTAGTTGCTAGTGACTCCAAGAGGGGGTATTTATGCTCGATAGTGGGTTCATGCCTCTATTTAACCTGGGGGAGTGATAGAAACCTCTAAGGTTGTAAATGTGCTGTTGCTACTAGGGAGAAAACAACATTCATATGCTCAAGGGCATATGCTTTGTTTACATTACACACTTTGCTTAATGCAATTATCTGTTGTTCGCAACTTAATACTTGTGGAGTTCTCGGATTGATTCGCCACAAGTGGATTATTAGTCATAGATGTAGTTGGATGGCGGTCTATGTATTTTGTTGTAATGCCCAGAGTAAATCTCATAGTGATCTTCTTGACATATCACGTTTATCTTTATTCTATCAATTGCCCAACTGTAATTTGTTTACCCAGCATGTGTTATTTATCTTATGGAGAGACACCACTAGTGAACTGTGGACCCCGGTCCTATTTCCATCATATTGCTATCACCTGTTTACTTTACTCACACTGTTTACTTTACTCGCATACTTCTACTGTTTTCCACTCGATACGCTCATACTTTTGTTTCAAGCAAACCGGTGAGATTGACAACCTCATCGTAAGTTGGGAACAAAGTATTTGGTTGTGTGTGTGCAGGTTCCGCGTTGCAGCTAGCAAGCAAAGCTTGGACGAGGCGCCATATATAAATTGTCCGAAGCTGTCGCAAACTAGCAAGCATCACCTTCAGTCGTAATTGTCTGCTCTTCTCATGAACGATTAAACCTTGGTTTCTTAACTGAGGGAAAACAAGCTGCTATACTCATCATACCTTCCTCTTGGGGTTCCCAACTGGCCGGTTATTTACTTCATCAAATCGGTAGCATCACTGAGCTTGCTCCTAGTTATGTAGTTACTTCTGCTTATTTAGTTCACATGTTGGAAGCTAGGTCTGCTAGCCTTAATCCTTTTATGCAACACATGTTTCTTAAGCTTCATGATATTGAAGACCCCGAAAAGAAAGCTTTTATCTTGAAAACTTTGCGCATAGAATTTAGAGATGTTGCCATTGAAGCTAGGGAAGTTTTTAAGAAATTTAATAAGCTTGGCTCCCTGTAGAGGTTGTTGGTACACCCAATGAAGATTCTAGAGTGCCAATACCTTGTAAACTTGTAGGAATTCATGATGCTTTGGAAAATAATTTTAGTTGGATTTGTCCTGAAAATATTTTTGATGAAAGTAGTGTACCAAGGCGTGATTACAAGGGATACTCAAAAACTCATTTGGACAGAATTCATTTCTTTGTTGAAAAGACTCCTACAGTTGATCTTAATGCCTCACTTGATATTACTTAATTCACAGTTTCTGCGCCTAGCTCAAAGGCGTTAAAAAAGCACTTTTGGGAGATAATCCAATGTTTTTACTTTCAGTTATTTTTCTTTTATTTGAGTCTTGGAAGTTATTACTACTGTAATGACCTCTCCTTATCATTTTTATTTTGTTTTTGTGCCAAGAGAAGCCTCTAATTTGAGCGAGGTAAGATTTGGGGATGTTGCTATCCTGAAACAGTTTTCGGTGCTGCACCGTAAAAATTCCTGAAAATTCTCTGTATATCTTTTGGACCTGCGAGTTTTTGTGCATATGCCCCAGGTTATATCCAAACTTTTATTAGTTGAACACTTTTTGATTTGAGCAACATAAAACCCTCTAAAAATTCGACCTTTGTCAGCTGTTCTGTTTTGACAGATTTCTACCAATATTTGTGTTTGCCGCTTTATCGCTTTTTTTTTGAGTTCTTTTGATCACGGAACTTTTGGGGAAGTTTCTACAGTAGTATATACTTTATATGTGGTGGTTTTTAGTTGAAACCTGAAGCAAAAGGGGTTGATTCATTGTTATGCTTACACTAATGTTGCTAATAGATTTGTGTTTAGTTTTGTATGAAGGAAGTTTTCAAGTGTAGGGATTGGAGAATGATGAGATGAGTTGAAGAATGGAAAAAAGCTCAAGCTTGGGGATGCCCATGCACCCCAAGAAATATCCAAGAAGTACAAGCATCAAAGCTTGGGGATGCCCCCGAGGCACCCCTTCTTCATCGGCAAAAATCAGGTCACCTTTCAACACACTATATTTTTATTGCTTCATGCATTATGCATTTTTCTTGGAGTGTCAGTTATTTTAGTTTTCAGTTTTGTTTACTTTTGTTTGCTGCAATAAATGGTTGGACCCCAACAAATTCCTTTTGGAGAATTTTCCTTGCTTTTCATTTGCCAAGAACACTCTATTTTTTGCTCTTATCTTTCAACGAGTGTTCTCTTTTTCTAGAACTGCGTTTAGCTTTCAATTTTCGCCTTGATTTTTGTTCAGATCTTGTTATATCTTTTTATCAAGGTGTATTTTGACCTCTGATCCATGCTGGTTTTCATCAAAAGAGTTGTTTCAAAAAAGTTTGAATGGTGTTGGAAAAGAGAAAAAGGTTTATGCAAAAAAGTGGTACAAGAAGGAGCTTGTGTAGACTGCGGCCTAGGCTTTTGCATGTCGTGCTTGATGTCTTTTTGATAGTATGCTTAGTGGTTTTACTGTAGCATGACTTGTCTCAAATGACTGAGATTGCTTAATGAGCCTTTGAAAAAAATCATGCGTTGTTTTAATTATTTGGAAGCATTATTTTGGTTTTCTCCTTGATGCTTTATTTGGGTTGACTTGGCGCATGCTCACACATGTTTGACTCATACAAAGTCGCCATAAGCCTCTATGATCATTTAGCTTTTGAATTTTGATGCCATCTTATGCTTCTTTTAATGTCGCTTTGTCGCTTTGCATGATTATGGCCGTTATTGCTCTCTTAGTTGGTCGCTCCCAGTCTTTTGCTAGCCCTCATTTTGTTCTGAGTATGAGCTCTACTCGTGCATCCAACTCCTAAAAACCAAGTTTGCCATTGTGTCCACCATACATACCTATTAGCAATTTGCTATTCCAGGTACATTTGACTTGCTTTTATCTATCCTTCAAATTAAACTCTTTTTGGTGTTATGCAAAAATTGGTCAGTAAAGCTCTCACGAACCTGATGGCACACTTTACTTTTCTCGCTTTAAAATTTTGACATTGTGGCTCTCTTATGTTGAGTTGTTATGCTTGCAAGTTGTAAGTTGGAAATTAGCCCAGCCATGCCGTCATGGGGCAAGCTTTCAACATTGCACTATCTTTCATTTGAGTTGATATCGTGATCTTTTATTTATGGATACTCGTGATGTGAAATAAGTAGGGAATCTTGCGGGATCATGGAGTTTTTATATGTGTTAGGGAAATGCCTGGGCCACTAATCTAAGCCATGCATCATTCATGGTAGAAATTTACAGCATTCCCATAGTGGACATTTGACGACACATCTCACAATAAAAAGCTATACCAATGGTAAATAAAAGAGATGTCGAGGTGTTCATTGTCTGTTTGTCTTGTCATTTTGATGTGGGCTTGTTCCATGTCATCGGGCAGGAGGTACCCCATTGGCGGTTCTCGATGATACACATATATTTACAATGACAAGAGCCGTCTTGGGACTCTAAGTCGAGTAGCATGAGGTTTGCGTATTCGTACTTCACGGGACACGAGGTTTTCAACTTATGATTTGTCAAGCATATGCATCATAAGTGTATTCGCATTAACTTTAACCATTCAAGATGCCTATGATGGGGGCAATGAGAGCTCAAAGCTAGTAAGTACCATAATTTTTGAAGGTTTATAAAACTCGCAATCACTGCTTCCCTCTGTGAAGGGCCTTTCTTTTACCTTTATGTTGAGTCACCACCTTCTATCTTTATGCACCGTCTAAGAGAGCATAGTTATTACTCTGAGTATAATGTGCATTGTCCCATAGTTTTCATTGATTGATTCATGATGTTGGTTTCACTTGTTCTTAAATTACTTGTATCTAGTCGCCCTCTTAAACTTGAAGGTGTCTTATGCATTTATGTTTTGCTCTCTCATGAAGGACAAGCTGAAAACCATTTGTATGTTTTTCCATATGATTTGAACACATGTTTGACTTTCATTGTTTCATTTTCATGATCTTTTGTTTGTGTTCTTTTTCATGTTAGAACATGGTTGCTAAGTTTCTTCTATCAAGATTATATCATTCATGCCCATGTTTTATGTTCTTCTGATCCCAGCGCACAACTCTTACATATATGATCAAGATTGTGTAGGTGCATGTCACCTCAAAAATTATATCTTTTGTTATCACTTACCTACTCGAGGACGAGGAGGAGTTAAGCTTGGGGATGATGATACGTCTCAAACATATCCACAATTTTTGATGCTCCATGCTTGTTTTTACACCATTTGCTTAGTGTTTCATTACACTTCGTGGCATTTTTATGCATTTTCCGGAACTAACCTATTAACGAGATGCCACAGTGCCAGTTCCCTGTTTTCTGCTGTTTTTGTGTTTTAGAAAAGTTACACAGGAAATATTCTCAGAATTGGACGAAACAAAAGCCAAACATCCAGAAATTCACCGAAGCTTTCAGAGAACCGAAGAGGAGATGGAGTGGGGCCACGAGGGGCCCACACAATAGGGCGGCGCGGCCCAGGGCTAGGCCGCACCCCCTATGTGTGTGGCCGCCTCGGTCCGCTTCTGACGATGCCCCTTCGCCTATAAAGACCCCCCGACGGGAAAAACCTAAACACCCGATCACTTTTCCAAAAACATATCGCGATCCGCCGCTGTCGTCGACCCGAGATCGGGAGGGTCCAGAAGCTCTTCCCGGCACCCTGTTGGAGAGGGGAATCACCACCGGAGGTCTTCTTTATCGCCATGCTTGCCTCCGGCGCGATGAGTGAGTAGTCTACCTTGGACTATGGGTCCATAGCAGTAGCTAGATGGTTGTCTTCTCCACCATGTGCTTTATGTTTAGATCTCGTGAGCTGCCTTACATGATCGAGATCACCGTTATGTAATTCTACATGTTGTGTTTGTTGGGATCCGATGAATATTGGTGTTATGATTGAGGTGATGTGCTGAATATTATCTTATGGTATCTCTATGTTGTTTATGATCTTCCATGCTCTCTATTGTTAGTAGCTATCTTGGCCGAGTAGTTGCTAGTGACTCCAAGAGGGGGTATTTATGCTTGATAGTTGGGTTCATACCTCTATTTAATCTGGGGGAGTGACTGACAAGGGTAGAGCTAATAGAGCCCGTTAGTTGAGTACCCCTGAGGCCCGTTGTGCTAGGCCCAATTGTAATGATAGTCGAATACGAGTTATTACCGTATGTCGATATTTGTAATCTGTATCGGACCCTACCCGATCCTCGAGACCTGGCCACCTATATATAGGGGCCAGGAGGGGACGGTGTAGGGCAGATTGAAAGCAAGCCAGGTTGAACACCTAAGTTTACTTTCGATACACACCTATTTCGACTAACTTCACCTTTGAGTTCATCCGACGCCCTATCTCCCCGATCCTAAGTCCTTCATCTAGGACATTTGTCGAGTTAACCCTCATCAATTGGCGCCGACCGTGGGGACTCTGGGCGTTGGGATCATGAATTCGACGGCTTTTTCGCTTCTAGCCAACAGCAGATCAGAACTCGACGAAAATCAAGAGATGGAGTTGACAATTGGAAGTTTGAGCATCCTCATCGGGCCATCGGGTTCATCCCGCCTTTCGGATTCGACGAAACCAGATCCGTCGGCAGGCAAGCCTGAAACAGAGGAAACATTGAAGTCATCAGAAGGCTCTTCCAGTGAGGTAAACTCACCGGTCAGCTTAGAAAAAGTATCAATCGCAGAAGGCGACGAAATTCAAGAAAATTTCGACTCAGAAGAAAAAGCGTGTCAGACGCACAGCAACGCAAAGGATTTCGCCGTAGGAAGCAGCGGGTCTCCAAGGTACATCAGTTATGCGTCATCATCACTGAAGCAGAAGAAGGAGACAACAGCGAAGGAAGTAAAAAGGTCGACAGGCAAGTCGACAAAGTGAAAGTTCACAGCAAAAAGGAAAAAGAGAAAATCCATGCCTCGGCTGGTGAATGGAGAATGATCAAATCAGCCATTAATCATGGTACAGAAGTACCCGAAGGATCGAGAAGAGAAGTTCTAATGGGATATCAGTATGCATTATACCAACACAAGAAGAAACTAAGGGAGGAAAGAGACATGATGTTTCAAGACAACAACAGTATATCAAGGGAGGAATACTGGGAAGACTATAGTGAAGATTCAGAATATAGCAGAGAGAGGCGCGGAGATCCAAAAGATAACAGGGGGGCGACAGCATGCGGCAGAGAAGAAGGGTACTCGAGGAGCCCCACCCCGCAGCTAGAAGAGGAGGAAGATGACCTGATACAAAAAACGCCAGAGGCGGCATTGGCAGCAACACAAGCATATTTATTAGCCACAAGACCGAAGCATGGAGACCCGCGAGAAGATATGCACTGAGCCGCAATACGAAGCCTCAGAATAGTAGAAGGTAAGATCAGGGAACAAGGCCCAGAGATAAAGTCGACAAGTCACAAGGAGAAGTTCAGATACAATCGCGCAGACAACGACTACGGCGAGTCATCAGAAGAGGAAAAGCAGCAGAAAAAGAAAGAAGATGCAAGAAGTATAATAGCACAAGCTCGAGTAAATAAATCGCGACATGCTTGGAGGGAAGAGAATTATGAAGACGACGATAAAGATATGGGTGCGTTATGCTTTACCCGCAGGGTTCGCAAAACGCGGGTACCCAAAGGATTTAAACTACCACACGACCAGAATAAATACGACGGGTCACAGGAACCCACCTTATGGTTATCAGATTATCTACAGGCAGTGCAGATACTAGGGGGAACAAAGGCGACTGCAATGCAAAGTTTGCAGCTGCACCTCACCGGCGCCGCCCGGTCCTGGTTGAACACCCTACCCGACGGATCCATTGGAAGCTGGGGGGAACTCGAAAGTCAATTCACAAGAAATTTTCGTTCCACCTACAAACGCCCAGCATCACTAGAAGAAGTTAAAGCATGTGTGCAGAAGAAAGGCGAAACGCTACGTTCTTATATACAACGCTGGAGTACAATCAAAAACTCAGCAGAGGACGTTTCTGACGAACGAGCAATAGACGCCTTTTCAGAAGGGCTTCGTCGCTCAGATCTGGTGGAAGAAATAGGAAGAACAAGACCTACGATGGTAGCTGAGCTAATGGAACAAGCCAACAAATTCGCTGACGGAGAGGATGCGTATAACAATAAAAGAGGACGTTCGCCAGAAGTCGACAGAATAAGTCGACAGAGGAGACGACACCGCAGCGGGGGTAATCAAGAAAGGCGAAATCAGGTAGCCGCCGGGTATATACTAGAAGAAGAAGAAGGGTATGAAAATAGGAGGTTTCAGTCAAAAGGAGTAGAAAAATCAAGATACTCGGGTCCTTCGGCCGAAGATATGCTATACGGACCTTGTCGAATCCACTACGCGTATCTCGACGGGAAAAGGGTCTCAAATCACCAAATGAAGGATTGCAGAACATTCCTAAGGTTGCAAGGCGCCATGGGCTCAAGCCAAGAAGGAAGGCAAGGAGAAAGACGTAGAAGTCAAGGATATCAAATGCAAAGACCAGCAAAGCACCTAGAGTCAAAAGTATACATATCAGCCATGATTCAACCGGTGCCCAAGTCAAAGAAAGAGCGAAAGAGCATATCTAGGCAAGTAAACCTAGCAATATCATCGCCACCAGCTACCACAGAGTACCTACGGTGGTCAGAGCAACCAGTCAAGTACAGTAGAGCAGACCACCCAAGGAAAGTTCCCAGGCCGGGACACTCGCCTATGGTTCTAAAAGCGCAAATAAGAGGGTACGACATTGGAAGAGTGTTCATGGATGCAGGGAGCGGCATAAACTTAATATATGCTAGAACATTAAAGGCAATGTGCATCTCGCTGACGAGTCTGAAGCCAACAGATTGCTCTTTCCACGGGATAGTACCAGGAGCAGCAAACTACCCCTTGGGAAGAATAGAACTCGATGTCTGCTTTGGCAGCAGCCAAAATTATAGAAGAGAGAAACTGGAGTTTGAGGTCATGGATTGGCCATCACAATATCATGCAATCCTGGGGCGCCCAGCATTTGCAAAATTCATGGCAGTACCACACTACGCGTATCTCACATTAAAAATTCCAGGGCCCAAAGGAACAATTATGGTACAAGGGATCTTTGAAGTAGCTAACACATGCGACAGAGAATTCAACATGATGGCGCAAACTTTCGGCATGACAGCAAAATATGAGAGGTTGAAAGGAGAAACGGATCATAATGTGCTACCCGACGTTGGACGATCCCTACCAGATAAGGCTTTCGACACAACGCAGGACTCGAAGAAAATTCAGGTCCACCCTACGGATCCAAATAAGACAACATCAATTGCGGTGAACTTGGATCCCGCATAGGAAGGCGCGCTCGTCGAGTTCCTCCGTGAGCGCTGGGAAATCTTCGCCTGGTGTCCATCGGACATGCCAGGGGTTCCCAGGGAACTCGTCGAGCACGCACTAAATGTAGATCCCAAGGCAAAACCAGTCAAGCAACCATTGAGGCGATTTGATGAACCTAAAAGGAAGGCGATAGCGTCAGAATTGCATAGGCTAGAAAATGCCGGATTTATCAGAGAAATCAAAACTTCAAGTTGGGTATCAAACCCAGTCATAGTACCCAAGAAGAATACAGACGTGCAAAGAGTGTGTGTCGACTATACATCTCTCAATAAGCACTGTCCAAAGGATCCCTTCCCTCTACCCCGCATCGATCAGATAATCGATTCCACAGTGGGATGTGCAAGGCTTTCATTTTTGGACGCATATTCTGGTTATAATCAGATCAAATTGAAGAAAGAGGATGAAGAAAAAACGGCCTTCATCACACCATACGGAGTATTTTGCTACCAGGTAATGCCTTTCGGCCTAAAAAATGCAGGAGCAACTTATCAGCGGATGATGCAAAACTGCCTCGGAAGCCAAATAGGACGCAATATCCAAGTCTACATTGATGATGTAGTCATCACAACAAGAGAAGAGAAATCCTTAATCGGCGACTTGGCGGAAACCTTCGACAACATGAATAAATACAAGCTTAAGCTAAACCCGACAAAGTGTTCCTTCGGAGTGTCAGCAGGGCAACTTTTGGGGTTCTTGGTATCAGCACGAGGAATAGAGGCAAATCCAGAGAAGATTCAAGCAATTCTAACAATGGGGAAACCCACGAAACTCCACGACGTACAGAAGTTGGCAGGACGTGTCGCGGCGCTAAGTCGCTTCGTTGCTCGACTAGGGGAGAAGGCGCTTCCTTTTTATACACTTATGAAGAAATCAGACGATAAATTCGAGTGGACAGAAGAAGCAGACGCAGCGTTTGCACAATTGAAAAAAGTGCTTTCCACGCCACTAGTGCTGGTCGCACCAAAAGAGAAAGAGCCACTGCTGTTGTACATCGCCGCAACACATCAGGTGGTGAGTACAGCTCTAGTAGTCGAAAGAAGCGAAGAAGGAAAAGCTCATGGCGTCCAGAGGCCGGTATACTTCATCAGTGAAGTGCTATCTCCAACCAAACAGAGGTACCCGCATTATCAGAAGTTGGCATACAGTGTCTTCACAACCGCACATAAACTACGACAGTATTTTGCGGTGCACCCAATTATAGTGGTCAATGAAGCGCCACTATCGAGTATATTGAACAACCCCCTAGCAACGGGACGTGTCTCTTTGTGGGGAATCGAGTTATCTCCCATGGACATCACGTACGAAAAAAGGAAGGCAATCAAGTCGCAAGTCTTACCAGATTTTACAGCAGAGTGGCTCGAGCTGCAAAGCACGGGACCACCAGATTTATCGAGTACTTGGACAATGTACTTCGACGGTTCTAAGAGAGTCCAAGGCGCAGGCGCAGGAGTAGTGTTGATATCACCTCATGGAGACAAATTAAAGTATGTCTTAAGGATGAGCTTTCCACAGGCTTCCAACAACGAAGCGGAGTACGAGGCTTTGTTGCATGGAATGAAAATGGCTAAAGCATGTGGAGCAACTCGCCTAAAAATATTTGGAGATTCCAACCTTGTTGTTCAGCAAGTCATGAACAGATGTGATACAATCAATGACAACATGATGGCCTACAAAAATTTGTACCATTACCTAGAAGGAACGTTCGATGGGTGCGAAGTCTCGCACGTAAGCAGGAACAGCAATGAAGAAGCCGACAATTTAGCAAATATCGGGTCACAGTGTTTACCTGTGCCGTCCGGAGTATTTTGGGAGGAAATAGTGGAAAGATCAATAAAAAGAGGAAAAAGTTCGACTACTACAGCAGGCTCAGGGGCTACGTCAGAACCAGAGGAGATCATGATGATAGAAGAAACATGGATGCAGCCATATCTCGCGTACATGATAAATAAAAAACTACCAGAAGATGCAGTGGAGGCTAAGAGGATAACTCGAAGATCGAAAGCGTTTGTCGTGTTGGAGGGGAAATTATACAAGAGAAGTATTACCGGCGTTTTACAACGTTGTGTAACGCCCCAGGAAGGGCAAGCAATCCTGAGAGACATACACGGCGGAGTATGTGGCCATCATGCTAGCAGCAGAGCAATAGCGGCAAAAGCTTTCCGAGCAGGATTCTATTGGCTAACAGCCATCGAGGATGCAAAAGATATAGTTCGAAAGTGTGAAGCATGTCAAAGGTTTGCATCTAGACCGCATGCACTAGCAGCGGAGCTACAAACAATACCATTATCTTGGCCCTTCGCACAATGGGGCCTCGACATGGTGGGAAAGTTGCATAAATCGTGGCCAGGAGGGCATGTCTACATGCTAGTGGCAGTCGATAAATTCACCAAATGGGTAGAAGCGGCCCCAGTAACAACTCAAGATTCTACAGCAGCAATCAGCTTCATCAAGTCAATAGTTTTCCGTTTTGGTGTACCATACAGCATCATAACAAACAACGGGACAAACTTCACTTCAAAGGAATTCAAGAGTTACTGCGAAGGATTGGGGATCAAGCTAAAATTCGCATCTGTGGCACACCCGAAGACAAATGGGCAAGTCGAAAAAGCCAATGGTTTAATATGTAGTGGAATAATAAAGAGGCTCTTAGCACCTCTTGAGAAAGCCAAGAGCGCTTGGGTAGAAGAATTGCCCTCCGTTCTTTGGAGTCTAAGAACTACTCCTAATGCAGCAACTCAAGAAACCCCTTTTTTCCTGGTCCATGGCACCGAAGCCGTGCTTCCAGTCGAAGTGACGCACGAGGCTCCAAGAGTGACAGCGTATGACGAGACAACGTCAACAGAGGCATTGCAAGATGATGTCGATGCACTGGATGAAGCAAGAGACAAAGCATTAGAAAGGGCTACGCAATATCAACAAAGTCTACGAAACTACCATAGTAGTCGAGTTCGTCCACGATCCTTCGTGGTGGGAGACCTTGTTTTGCGACTCAAGCAAGACAGCCACGACAAATTGGAGTCTCCTTGGGTGGGCCCTTACATCGTCACCAAAGTAATACCGGGAGGAGCATATCGACTACAAGACAAGAAGACTGGGAAGGACGAGAGCAACCCGTGGAACGCAGAACAGCTACGACGTTTTTACGCGTAGACTACATATAGTGGTGTCAACAAATTCGAGTTAGCCTTCTGAACCCAGAACATGAGGCCACAGGTCGGGTTCTTTGGGTTGAACTCGACGAAATTGTACAAATATTTGTTACTTCTCCGCTCGGGGGCTTCAACCCCTGGGTCGTACGAAAAGAGTCATTATCGCAAGATTGGAGGTTTTCTTTCATTATAAGGTTGTTTAAACAACCCGATAAATACTGAGAGAACTTGGTTCATAAAAAGAACCCGATATTATTCCTACATTTTTTGGTTCGCAAAGAACCCGATATATGGAAAGCATACCTCAGAACACGACTTGTTCTCATGGTACTAGCAACAGGCATCGACGCAAAGTACGAATATGCATTACAAATATCATTGCAGGAAAGACATTATAGAACGAAATTACATATCCTAATGGAACTAGACTTCAGCTTCATATTTCTTCTGGCACTGGGTGCCATCGTAGATCTTCACGTCAAACTTCGACGTCCCGATGTGGAAGTCGAAGGCCATGAAGAAGCCTTGATGGATGTCGTGGTCTTCTGCAAATTGCGACCAGCCGCCCCTGAAGTACTGCTCGCCGTTGCCATCATACCACACCTCCACCTCATACGGGATACCAATGCCAGATTGCTCGCGAAGAACAGCTTCTCGCAGTTCGCGCCCATCCATAAACTTGGTAAAATTCAGCGGCAGGCGCTGAATCTCACGGCACTGCGCCATGGCAATGCAGAAAAAGGAGAAGACTTGAGGAGAAGCAGCGGGAGCGGCAGGAGCAACAGGAGGAGGAGCAGCAGGACCTGGAGTGGCGCCAGTCACCTTGGGCTTGTTCTTGCTACCAGGTGGACGGCCTGGACGACGCTTAGCTGGAGCGTCCGATGAAGTTCCGGCGGCGGCCAGAGTGGTATTGCTCCTGTTCTTGCTGCCACGCGGGCGACCCCGACCTCGTGGCGCCGCCGGGGATCCAAGGTTCAGACGAGAACCTTCAGCATCTGCCATGAGGGAAAAACTTCGGAAAACTCTAGATGAAGAAAAGAAGACGATGCAGCAGAGGAAGATATCTGATTAGGGTTTTTGCCTGTACAAGATGGTGCTTTATTTATAAGCACGTGTTATTGGGCCCCCGTGCTACAGCACAGCCCATAAACATATTTTACAGCAGGAGTTAAATTCTGCGTACAGCAGACGATAATATCAAAGAAAAACAAGAAAAGGAGACTCTGGTTGCACGGTATGAAAACCTCGACTTGGACTCGGGGGCTCGCCAAGTAGTGAGATGTCAACAAAAGAAAGAAGAGCTGAACTTTGAGCCTATGCTTGACTACAAGTCGCCAAACATAGCCTCGGGGGCTACTCCCATCGGGAGCGCTGAGCGCGCACCCGATAGAGATGAAGGTAATCAATATTGGAGATGCGGAAGGATAAGCATACAACCTTCGACTACATAGTCGACAAAACGAAGAGAGATTACTCCCATCGGGAGCGAAGAAGATGAATTTAAAATCCAAAATTCTACGGTTTTATCAGTCAAAAATTTGGCTGCGAATATGAGATTCTCGAGTCGCGTTATCGCAACGAAACTCGAATGCCGCGACTTGTCGCGAAGGTAAGACCCCAGGATCCGTCCTGTGTGGCCTGGTATACGCACATGGATGCGCTCTGCTGGTATGTATCCGTGTCTACGACGCGAAGAAAATCCTGGTGGACGCACTGGGTACCCTGAGAACCACTGTGATTCATTTTTTGTAAGTCCTAAATGAGGCAAAAGAGTGAGTTTGACCAGTATCCCGAATTCAAGTCCAAGGGGATTGAATTTGAAGTAGGTGACAAGTATCTGTTCCGGCAGTTAACTGACCTCTTGATCCATCAGAGTTGTCAGGCTTGATCATCAAAACCCCTTACGAGCAGAATATTATCATGAAATACAAGTCGAAAGACCAAGTCGAAGATTTGAAGATATGAAGAATTGATCAAGTCAAAGATTTGAAGATTAGAGATTCAACCTGAATCTGCAATTCTGGTAGAATCTCAGGGGCTACTGACAAGGGTATAGCTAATAGAGCCCGTTAGTTGAGTACCCCTGAGGCCCGTTGTGCTAGGCCCAATTGTAATGATAGTCGAATACGAGTTATTACCGTATGTCGATATTTGTAATATGTATCGGACCCTACCCGATCCTCGAGACCTGGCCACCTATATATAGGGGCCAGGAGGGGACGGTGTAGGGCAGATTGAAAGCAAGCCAGGTTGAACACCTAAGTTTACTTTCGATACACACCTATTTCGACTAACTTCACCTTCGAGTTCATCCGACGCCCTATCTCCCCGATCCTAAGTCCTTCATCTAGGACATTTGTCGAGTTAACCCTCGTCAGTGATAGAAACCTCTAAGGTTGTAGATGTGCTGTTGCCACTAGGGAGAAAACAACATTCATATGCTCAAGGGCATATGCTTTGTTTACATTACACACTTTGCTTAATGCAGTTATCTGTTGTTCGCAACTTAATACTTGTGGAGTTCTCGGATTGATTCGCCACAAGTGGATTATTAGTCATAGATGCAGTTGGATGGCGGTATATGTATCTTGTTGTAATGCCCAGAGTAAATCTCATAGTGATCCTCTCGACATATGCATGTTGTCTTTATTCTATCAATTGCCCAACTGTAATTTGTTAACCCAGAGTCCTTCCTCAACTTCTTTTTGTGTTAACTCACCATGGTGACTCATGGCGACTCCACCTCTCCCAAACCCTAAACCTTCTTTGCGGGCGATCTCTTTGATCCCTGGTAATTCCTCCATTCCACTCCACTCATCTGATCCAGCTTTCCCTCCTCTCCACATCCATATAGTTTTTTCCTATTTTCCTCCCACCAATGTTGAATCCGGATGGACATTGGAAGGTTTCCTACACCACGGCCAAGGACCTTGATCGGGGTCGTGTCAAGGCGTATGATGGATCTCTGAATCTTTGGATTTCAAACCAATGGCTTGTTCTTCTCAATGCCAAAGGTGATCCGATCTCTGGTAGATACCTCAAAAACGGGGAAGTCATCTTGATTGGATCTGAAGTGGTGTTTCCCTGCCATCGTGCAAAGGTGTCGACATGCATTGTCGCCCCTCCTGAGGTATGTGATCTAGATCCAATTTCTCTTGATGCATCTATGTCGATGCATGCATCTATTGCTCTGGGTTTGGATTTCTCCTGGGGTTCTTCTTTCCAGAAGAGAGTGAAAAATCACTGTGGATCCACGGTTCATCCTCTTGGAAAATCTAGTCATTTTCTTCTGGCGGTCTCTTTTGGACGTGCCAAATTCAAACTGGATTGTGATTCAGTTAGCATTGCTCTTGAATCATGCATTGGTGGTCTCTGTGATGATCTGGATGTTCGCCAGCTGGGCGATGTGTCTTTCATTTCTCAGTTAATTGAAAAATTGTTGGGTTCATGGTGTATGCTCTTAGATCTTTTGATTGTGAAGCTTTTAAGTGCTATTTTCACCTCTGGGGTAATGGTGGTCCTGCTTGGAAGAAATAATTCTCTCTTTGGCAGAAGGAGTGCCAAGAGGAATGGATCATGGTTAGTCCCAATAAGAGAAGAACTGATCGTGCCATCAGGGCTTTGAAGCATAAGCCGCATCGTTCAGTCCTAAAGAAGAATCATCTGTCCGATGCTCCTAAGAAAAAGTTATGCTTTGCTTCTTTCATGAGCTATCCGGCTTACTCTGGTTATGAATATCCTGCCACTCCTGAAGAAGACTCTGATATCATTCAGGCGGGTTATTTTTGCCCTCAGGTAAAAAGGCATTCAGGTAATCTAATCTTACCTGCTTCTTTGCAAATCACTGATGCTAGCGTGCAGTTTGGCACGACCTCCTCTCCGGTTTGGGCGGCAAATCAAATTTCAATTGATGGGCCCAATCCGGAGTTATCGGGCCGAGATCCTATTTCAGCGCGTGATGAGGTTTTATCTCTGCATAATGACGCGAATTTCTCTCGTTTGATTGATGATATGGCTGATCAGTTTTTGTGCTGTGACCGCTGCCTTAGTTTGTCTCATGATACTATTTCGTGCACTGGTAAGATTCATTGCAAAGGTTGTTACAGATACGATCACGTAAAATCAGACTGTTGGAGGGTAAAAAGGACTTTTCATTGGGTTGTCAAAACATCCTCTCAACCTGACAATATCGATTCTCACGCGGGACATAAAGATCCTCTGCTCGGAGATTGCGATACTTCCCAAAGAAGGAAAAACTCCTCCTCCTCCACGTCCCAGCCGCCAAGCCCTCCCATGGCAAACTTTCCTGTTGATCCGCACAGGTTTGTCCCGCATGGCTTCGACAACCTGGAGCCCTGGGGAGTGCAAGATCGTCCGGCGAGGATGTACCTGACTACCACTATTGCACCGCCGAAGCGCCATGAATCATGGGCTAGAGCTCAAGTAGATCCACGACCTGAAGGCCATGATATCGACCAAGTGTTGAATCAGGTACATGATCATATCCAACAGAATCTGCACTGGGATGTTATCAGTTTCGCAGAGAGTGCGGTTGGCGTCGGCCTATTTAGAATGCAAGATAGTATTACTAGAGATCTGCTCGTTGCTCAGCCGGCTTTCAATATCGGCCATGGTCGCCTTCTGACCTTTGTTCGTCATGATGAAGGAGCAAATTTTCGCTCTACTGTGTACACCCGTCTGAGCTGGATTATGCTCTTGGATCTTCCTCTGGATTATCGTAATGAGGAATTTCTTCGTGAAGCCTTTGCCAAGTTTGGGAACATGCGAGGTTGGATCAGAGATGACCCAGAGACTGCTCGTACCTTGGTTAGGTGCGCTTACACTGGCACAGGAGACATTCCCAGGTCCCTCATGATTCGTGAGCCGCAGAGATATGGAGGTACTGTTGTTTCCTAGACTGTGCCTATGTGAAAGGAATATGCCCGAGAGGCAATAATAAAGTTGTTATTATATTATTCCGTGTTCATAATAGATGTTTATTTTTCATGCTAGAATTGTATTAATCGGAAACATTAATACTTGTGTGATTAATAAACTAAAAGGGTTCCTAGTAAAGCCTCTCTTTTATACTAGCTCGTTGATTAACTGATGATCAAGGTTTCCTGATCATGAACATTGGATGTTGTTAATAACGGGGTCATATCATTAGAAGAATGATGTGATGAACACTCACACCCATAGTACGAATAGCAATACGATCAAGTCATCAAGTTCATTGCTATATCAAACTCATGCAAAGTAGTTCTAATCCTTAGACCATGAGATCATGTTAATCACTGATACCGGAAGGGTACTTTGATGATATCAAACGTCACACCATAATAGGGTGATTATAAAGGTTGATTTGGGTACTCTGAAAGTATTAGTTGAGGCTCATGGATCAAGAGTGGGATTTGTCCATCCGGATGACGGAAAGATATTCTCTGGGCCCTTCTCGGTGATATTGCATTGGAATCGCTTGCAAGCATGTGACTAGGTCACAGGAATGCATTATCACGGAACGAGTAAAGAGACTTGTCGGGAACGAGATCGAACTAGGTATGGTTGATACCAAATGATCGGATCTCGGACAAGTAATAATATCGCGAGACAAAAGGAATTAACTATGTTCGTTACTGGTTCACACGATCACTAGTTCATCGTTGAGTAAGTGGGAGTCATCATGGATTTCCAGATCCCGCTGTTGATTATTGATCAGAGAGGAGTCTCGATCATGTCCACGTTATTCACGAACCGTAGGGTGACACACTTAAGGTTCGCCGTTGTTTTTGAGTGGATACGATACTCCGATCGAATTACAGGACAACATGAGGGTTATTTCAGAAAAGCACCGAAACTGTTTC
The DNA here is from genome assembly GCA_007115705.1 of Dactylis glomerata. Lineage (NCBI taxonomy): Eukaryota > Viridiplantae > Streptophyta > Magnoliopsida > Poales > Poaceae > Dactylis > Dactylis glomerata. Next base: position 15,912,508 of record QXEO01000553.1, read on the forward strand.
GGATATCGAAATAACTCAAGGGTGTATTTGTTAATGTTTGTTAATTGAATGAATTAACAAATATTAAAGAAATAAAAATGTTTTATTAAATCAATAAGTGTGAATTTTAATTGGCATGAATGTCATGCATTAAAATGGGGGTTACCTCATGTTGATGAGGGGGGTTACAAGGGAATGAAGAGGGGGTCATGAAGAGAGGGGAGACCCTCCTTGGGCGCACCCCTTGGGGGCTGCACCTCCTCTTCTATATAAACCCCTCCCTCTCCTCCATGTCACATACTTCTTGATCCTCCCCTCCCTTGCATAGTTGCTGCCCACTTTCCGTCTTGGCTTAGCGAAGCTCTGCCGGAATTGTAGTTCGTAGTTCATACACTTAGAGAAGTGTGTGGAGGAGTGTCCAGCGGATCCCTTCTTCCGCTGCCCCGCTGGACCGAGGGCGTGGAGGAGTCGACGTCGAGCTGCACGTGTGACCGAGCACGGGGGCGCTGCCGCTTGTGGCGCCGGGTACACGATCTTGTGATCGTCAAGTGAACCACGACGTCGACTACGTCAAGTGAACAACTACGTCGACTACGTGCGTCTTCACCAACTCTCCATCGTCAACGTTTGTGCGGGAACGTAATCCCCGCTTACGGTCGTCGAGGGTTAGTATTCGTTGCTACCACCTCGTAGAGTTTCTTGGCCAGTTTATGCGTTCTTGCGTAGGAAAATTTTGTTTTCTATGCTACGAACCCATCAGTGGTATCAGATCCATCTCTATGCATAGTTGGTTTGCACGGTTAGAACACATGTGGATGTGGGCGTTGATGATCATGTTATTGCAATTTTTTGGTATTTTGGATCATAGTGGCATAGTGGGATTGAAGCTGCCCGAGACTAACCTTACGTGACCGCGTTCACGAGACTTGTCCCACACTTGACATGCTTCGGCATATGTGGCTTTGCGGGTGCACGTTTCTCCCACTATAGTTATGATCTATTTTACAAAGAGTTGTTAATAATATTTTTATCACCGTTGTGGTTCTTGTTCGTAGGTAAGAACGGTTCTTCTTAGAAAGCCCCAAACCACGTAAAATTTGCGAGACAAATTAGAAACGTCTAACTTGTTTTTGCAGGGCATGTGATATGATATGGTCAAAAATTTTATGTTACAAATTGTATGCGATGATCCTTTTTGTAAGTTATAAACAACCGGCAGGAGCCATATGGTTGTCTTTACATTTAAATGGCCTGCGTGCCGTATATATATATATATCCAAGTGATATATCTATTATATTATTAAAATAAAAAATAATTAACGGTGGAGATTTGACACCCTAAAATTAAGATGTATTAACCGTGTGGATTTAAAGACCCGGAAACATCCACCAGCAGAATACGTGAAGCTATTTATAACGTGTATGTCAAGGACACCTGGTTGTATCTAGGAAAAAAAGGAGTACTATATTAACGTGCATGTCAAGGACATATAGCTGTTACGTACGAGCAGTTTAAAGCTAGCTAGGTATCTCGCGGACGACGGATAATTGCATCTCGCGTATAGTGCCTGACCTTCACGGCGGCGGCAATGGCAAGCAACATAGCAGCGAGCGATTAATAATCAGGCCATCGCCATGGGTTGGCCACGGAAAAGCTGAATACGTTCTTTCGACCGTGATTGGTCTGCTTCGCTCAGATTAGACAATATGGCAGCAATTTTAACGCCCGATGAAGCTAGATCTTTCACCAACGAAGCCGATGAACACACAAGGTGCCCTAAATCTACATCATGTTCTATAACGAGTCTGTAAGGTCAATTGGCGATATCAATCTGTCTTGAAGCTATGACTGCTGAAGTCATGAGGCAGGTTTGGATCGATGGCGATACAAAGAGGAAAACATAGGCGCCAGTAGATGATTTGGTGATCCACCATGCGACCGCAGTTTGCATCAGGGCTGGATTATTACCAGATCACCTTCTTGGGCGTGAACTCAAGTTTATTGTTCAACTTCATGAAATAATTTGTTCGAACTGACAACCCAGTGCATGAAGTCAGCATGCATGAATAGCCGTGGTCGTCTATATGCACAGCTTAGTTCTGATGGCCGTCACAACTTGAAAATCTGCCGGCGTTGATTTTTGGTAAATTATAGATGAAACGGCGGAAGAATGCAACATATTGCAGGAAAAAAAACAGCCTAAGAAGGCATATAAAACGTGCTGCATGGATTAACCTTTGGAATTAGCATCACCTACGTAATGTTTCTCTTGAAGATCCTACGTAACAAATAAGACAAAAATTGGCAATGGTTTTCAGACGCATCGTCGATTTACCGGAATCACCGAGTCACGGGCTATGGTACTGCTCGCAAGAAGAGAGAAAAAAATACCTGACATCCGAGATCTACAGTTCGAGATGCTACCGACAGTTCATGTTCAAGAAAAGAAAAGAAGAATTGATCAAAATTTGCTGCATATATGCACGCAAGCTGATTGTACATCCTGCATGCCATGAAATTAGCACATGCAAAAGTATGAATTGGCTGAGCTACTTCACGGGGAGCAAAAATAAAAGAGTCCAGCACACGCGCATATAGGTGGACATATATATAGATGGAGTGAGATTAAGTTGCAAAGACGTAAGCAAGCAATAATGAAAGTTCTAACCAAGTATAAAATAATCATATCAGCATGATCTACTCACATAACATCGTGTCAGGATGCATGGTCTACAATACACACGATGAAAATTATGTCCGAGATATAGAATAGTTGAATTTTTTTCAATGGCCTTATTTATGAAACGCCAATCGATTAAAAGTTGTGTATCAAGGATAATAAGTGTGAGACAAAAGATACATATTAGTACCAAAGTTATTTAGGATGGCATGCCTTAAGTATTTAAAACAACATGCAGGCTCAACAGGTATGTATTAAAGTCAAAATTAAATTCACTAGCACTTCCAGCAGGACAAATTACCGATGGAGAAAACAGTAATATTAGGATCCACATGATATAATCGGGCTACATGTTATTCTATATTTCAATATATCTATCTAACACACGATATCTGTTAATAAGATGTAATGAGTATGACTCTACATAACAACTCTAGCCGCGCAAATGCGCGGGCCACCCTACTAGTTGTATGAAGGGAATATGCCCGAGAGGCAATAATAAAGTGGTTATTATCATATTCCATGTTTATGATAAATGTTTATTTCTCATGCTAGAATTGTATTAATCGGAAACATTAATACATGTGTGATTAATAAACTAAAAGGTTCCTAGTAAAGCCTCTCTTTTATACTAGCTCGTTGATTAACTGATGATCAAGGTTTCCTGATCATGAACATTGGATGTTGTTAATAACGAGGTCATATCATTAGAAGAATGATGTGATGAACACTCACACCCATAGTATGAATAGCAATACGATCAAGTCATCAAGTTCATTGCTATATCAGACTCATGCGAAGTAGTTCTAATCCTTAGACCATGAGATCATGTTAATCACTGATACCGGAAGGGTACTTTGATGATATCAAACGTCACACCGTAATAGGGTGATTATAAAGGTTGATTTGGGTACTCTGAAAGTATTAGTTGAGGCTCATGGATCAAGAGTGGGATTTGTCCATCCGGATGACGGAAAGATATTCTCTGGGCCCTTCTCGGTGATATTGCATTAGAATAGCTTGCAAGCATGTGACTAGGTCACGGGAATGCATTATCACGGAACGAGTAAAGAGACTTGTCGGGAACGAGATCGAACTAGGTATGGTTGATACCAAATGATCGGATCTCGGACAAGTAATAATATCGCGAGACAAAAGGAATTAACTATGTTCGTTACCGGTTCACACGATCACTAGTTCATCGTTGAGTAAGTGGGAGTCATCATGGATTTCCAGATCCCGCTGTTGATTATTGATCGGAGAGGAGTCTCGATCATGTCCACGTTATTCACGAACCGTAGGGTGACACACTTAAGGCTCGTCGTCGTTTTTGAGTGGATACGATACTCCGATCGAATTACAGGACAGCATAAGGGTTGTTTCAGAAAAGCACCGAAACTGTTTCGGGATATCGAAATAACTCAAGGGTGTATTTGTTAATGTTTGTTAATTGAATGAATTAACAAATATTAAAGAAATAAAAATGTTTTATTAAATCAATAAGTGTGATTTTAATTGGCATGAATGTCATGCATTAAAATGGGGGTTACCTCATATTGATGAGGGAGTAATCACCATAATGGGAATGAAGAGGGGGCAATGAAGGGGAGGAGGCACCTTGGCCGGCCAGCCCTTGGCTGCCCCTCCTCCTCTATATAAACCCCCCTCTCTCCCTTGTTGACACACACTTCTTGATCCTCCCTCCTTTGCATAGTTGCTGCCCACTTTCCGTCTTGGCTTAGCGAAGCTCTGCCGGAATAGTAATTCGTAGTTCACACACTTGGAGAAGTGTGTGGAGGAGTGTCCGGCGGATCCCTTCTTCCGCTGCCCCGCTGGACCGAGGGCGTGGAGGAGTCGACGTCGAGCTGCACGTGTGTGCGAGTACGGGGGCGCTGCCACTTGTGGCGCCGGCTACACGATCTTGTGATCGTCAAGTGAACCACGACGTCGACTACATCAAGTGAACAACTACGTCGACTACGTGCGTCTTCACCAACTCTCCATCGTCAACGTTTGTGCGGGAACGTAATCCCCGCTCACGGTCGTCGAGGGTGAGTATCCGTTGCTACCATCTCGTAGAGTTTCTTGGCCAGTTTATGCGTTCACGCGTAGGAAAATTTTTGTTTTCTATGCTACGAACCCATCAGTGGTATCAGAGCCATCTCTATGCGTAGTTGGTATGCACGGTTAGAACACATGTGGATGTGGGCGTTGATGATCATGTTATTGCAATTTTTTGGTATTTTGGATCATAGTGGCATAGTGGGATTGAAGCTGCCCGAGACTAACCTTACGTGACCGCGTTCACGAGACTTGTCCCACACTTGACATGCTTCGGCATATGTGGCTTTGCGGGTGCACGTTTCTCCCACTATAGTTATGATCTATTATACAAAGAATTGTTAATAATATTTTTATCACCGTTGTGGTTCTTGTTCGTAGGTAAGAACGGTTCTTCCTAGAAAGCCCCAAACCATGTAAAATATGCAAGACAAATTAGAAACGTCTAACTTGTTTTTGCAGGGGGCATGTGATGTGATATGGTCAAATTGTTTATGTTACAAATTGTATGCGATGATCCTTTTTGTAAGTTATAAACAACCGGCAGGAGCCATATGGTTGTCTTTACATTTAAATGGCCTGCGTGCCGTATATATATCCAAGTGATATATTGTAATGGAGGAAGACAACCAAGTTGGCGCGCCATGGACCTTGGTGCTGCGCCGGTGGAATGATGGAGATCATACCATGACGCACAAGATGGAGATCGAGTGCATGAAGGACCATATCATATCACATTATATATGCATGTGATGTTTATCCTTTTATGCATCTTATTCTGCTTAGATTTGATCGCACGGTAGCATTATAAGATGATCCCTCTCACATAAATATCAAGATAAAAATGTGTTCTTCCATAGCATGCACCGTCAAGAAAGTTCGTCGTTTCGAGACACCACGTGATGATCGGGTGTGACAGACTCTACGTTCACATACGACGGGTGTAAGACAGTTTTACACACGCGAGTGCTATGGTTCTACTTGACGAGCCTAGCATGTACAGACATGGCCTCGGAACACGAACCGAAAGGTTAAGCATGAGTCATATGGTTGATATGATGAACATGGTGATGTTCGCCTTTGAAACTATGCCGTTGCACGTGATGATCGGTTGCGGTATAGTGAATTTGGTTCGTGTAATCACTTAAGAAAACTAAGAGGGATGTTGTTTTTAAGTGGGAGTTCATTTAGTAATTTTGAATTATAGAACTCAATTTATCATGAACTAAATCAAAGTGAATTTGCATAGTTGTTGTAGTTATTGGCATCCGTTTACTACCTTGCGATTAGCTATAATTGAGATAATAGAACTATAGAATTCTGGATGTTAACTTTACGAACTGGTATCGTATTGTTTGAATGTCAATCTAAAGTTTAAAGTCCTATTGCAAACTTTTAGCAAACCTTGGTTACTCGATAAAATTTAATAAGTAGTATTAAATCAAGAGTAACAATTCCAGTGTTAGTATCTAAGTATCACACTTGCCTCCATGATCCTTGATATTCAAAAGTTGTTTTTAGTATCAAGGTTATCTAGGAGTTGAAAGAATTGTTTCATAAACTATCATGTGTGGAAGATATTGTGATATCTGAAACAATGTTTGGTTGCAATGTGATAGAGTATAATTTCGTAAGACACATGTTCTCATATTGTATGAGAATTTGTGAAGATTGGAGACGCTAGGCGTCTAGATCTCCTAAAAAGGTTTTAGGAACTAACATTATACTCAAAATTCGTCCTCATGAGCTATAGTAGCTTGATCATGAAAGTTGTCATGATAGGATGAATGGAAGATGTAGGTAAAATGTTTACTACACTAAAAGATTACTAAAGAATGGAATTTGGAAGAACGCCAAATATTTGATTATGGTGATCTACTTCAAAGTGTGAGTCCAAGGGTGTTAGTGTTTGACTAATCATGCCTTGAACTATGTGCCATGTGTATGGCGCCACTATTGATGTTGATAGATTCTTCTAGATGAAAAAGAATTGCTAAAAGAGAATCCGAAATTTATTCTGGCGGAAAAGAAAAGACTGGAAATGTCCAGCTCAGGTATATAGAAGATATACATGTTATGGTTGTATTCGTTGCTTGTTAAAACAATGTGGTTCTTGGGTATTTGATACTAAATTGGTTGGTATGAACTGTCATACAATGCAATACAAGAACTACAATGGCCTAATTAACTAGCAAATGAATATCGGATGATTCTCATCGAAAACAAATAAAGTGTTATTGTGTTTCGTTGGAATTAAACCTAGCCTTCAAGATTTATTTGAATAATTGTTATTTTGTTCTGGTATTATGAGAACAATGGTTGTTCAAATTATTACCGCATTCATAAAAGATGAATGAACGCTTATCTTGTTGGAGAAATCACATCCATAACACTGATGCTAAAAATGTCTTAAGACAAATGATTAGAAGATCACTTATGAGTGACACCACCGTTTAAATCATATTGGAAAGTAAACATGAAGAAACTCCATGTTGATGGAATTTTGGAGCCTTTTGATTTTGAATCAATTGACGCTTGTGAAAATTTCCTAGAGATGATTAAAACTCCGTTTGTAGGCCAAAGAAGAACGGACGACTAACTTATTGGATATTATACATGTTGATGTATATAGTCCATTATGTGTGGTCGTGTGTGGTGAATTCTTGAACTTCATTTACTTTAACCGATGATTTGAGTAGATATATGTGTATATTTACTTGATAAGGAAGAAGCATGAAATATTTGAATATTGTTCAAAGTATTTCTAGTTGAAGTTGAAAATCATTGTAACAAGAGAATAAAGAATTTATGATTTGATCATAAAGGAATATATTTGAGTTACAAGTTTAGCAAACACCTAAAAGTTGAGGAATCGTTCCATAGACTTGTATTTCTCGAAACACCATAGGAGTATGGAGTGTTCGAGAGATGAAATCAAACTTTGTTTGACATCGTTGGATCAAAGGTGTCGTCTATAAAACTGCCATTATATTTTAAGGATAAAGCTTTAGAGACTACCGCTTTTACACTGAAAAGAACGCCATCATGATCCGTTGAAATGACACCATATGAGTTATGGCATGGGATAAAACCCAAATTGTCTTTTCTAAAATTTTGGTATGCTATGCATATGTAAAATGTTTACAACCAAAGTCGGATAAATACGTCTTTGTAGGTTATCCCAAAGTAAATATTGGGTATTCCTCCAGAACACTGAAGACAAAAGTGTTTGTCGCTGAAAACATCAAGTTTCTTGAGAAGGAATTTTTCGCAAAAGTCAAGTGGGAGGACAATAGAACTTTGATTGGGTTATTGAACCTAAGCTATATGTGCTGAGTAGCGCAGCGCTGGGAAGTGTCCCGGAGGCGGCCACAATGCGCATGGCTGTCGTACCTCAAAGGTTGTGGTTACATAGATCAAAGTTCCTATTGAACCGCGTGAGTCGGGTAACAATCAAATAGATAGATTTGAGAATGAATCATTATTGTTTGACAATGATGAACCGACTGCATGCAAAAAAGCGATGATGGGCCCTGACTCCGTCAAATGGCTAGAAGCCATAGAATCCGTGATAGTTCCATATACGAGAAACCGAGTTTCTGAACTTGGAAGACCCTCAAAAGGCATGAAGCCTAATGAACGTATTTGGATCTATAAAGACAGACATGGATGTTTAACATCTTTGAAATAGTCGACACATCGTTAAAAGAGTTTACGATTGTGTTCAATGAGTTGACTATGACAAGATTTGATCTTTCATAGCGATATTTTGTCTGGACGGATTACTGTAGCAACCCCTACATATGCCAAGTTTGGTATATGTTAGTTGAACAAACAAGACAACATTCTTCTAATAGAATGGTTACCTAGGACATGTACATGACATGGTCCAAAGGGTCTTGTAAATTCAAAGGATGCTAAAAAGGCATGCAAACTCCAATGGTTGAAGTAAGCATCGCGGAGTTGGAATATTCACCGTGATGAAATAATTAAAAGGTTTAGTTTCATCAGATACGATGAATATGCTTGCATTTGCAAGAAATTAAGTGGGAGCGTTGAGACATATTTTCAGTACATTATGTAGAAGACATATTGTTAATTGGAAATGATGTATCTTTTATTGACATAAGTTAAGAATTTCATTAAAATTAGATTTCAATGAAAGACTTAGGCAAAACCAAAATATTGGGTCTCGATGTCTATGTAGATAGATCGAGGTGCCAATATGGTTGTGCCAAAGTACATAGATGAAATATTGAATGAAGTTCAATATGGAAACGACAAGAAAAGTTCTTGTCGCATGGAAGAGGTTGAAACAAGATTCAGGTGTTTTTGACACTTGATGAGTGAAGCCGCATGAATGATTTGATCGATCGTGTATACCATGATATGTACATATCCAGATATGTCCTATGCTCTAAATGTTATGAGCATATACCAGAGTGATAAAAGTCATAAGATGATCACTGGACAATAGTAGAGATATCCTTATGTGCTTTGGAAGTACTAAGGATATATATTATGTATGACAAAGTGACACATAATTCATTGTAAAGTGTTACATTGATACTAAGTTTGTCACAAGATACAAATTAAGTTTATCTCAATTTTAGCTGTATGTTTAGGTGGCACAATGTAATGGAAGGAAGTTCCATGATGGATTTGGATGAGTTCCAAAGTTAAGACATTGTGATGGATTCTACAACAAAGGTTGAGTATATGGCTACTTTAGAAGTAGCAAAAGAGGGCATTTGTGTCAACAAGTTTGTTATCAAACTAGGTGTAGTTCCAAGCTGGCTATTACTGTGAAGATCTATTGTGCGACAATAGTGACAACATGATTTTAGCTAAAGGAACTAAGGTCTCACCTAAGGACCAAATTTATACCCAACTGTCTCATTTGAGAATGAGTGATGCGTAGAGACGCAAAGACATGCAAATACACACAGAACTGAAAGTGTCAGATCTGGAGATCAGATTAACCACTGCAACGCGTACGGATAACACGTGAAAGCCATAAGTGTTATATACGCAAGTATCAACTAGATTATTGACTCTAGTGCAAGTGGGAGACTGAAGGGAATATGCCCGAGAGGCAATAATAAAGTGGTTATTATCATATTCCATGTTTATGATAAATGTTTATTTCTCATGCTAGAATTGTATTAATCGGAAACATTAATACATGTGTGATTAATAAACTAAAAGGTTCCTAGTAAAGCCTCTCTTTTATACTAGCTCGTTGATTAACTGATGATCAAGGTTTCCTGATCATGAACATTGGATGTTGTTAATAACGAGGTCATATCATTAGAAGAATGATGTGATGAACACTCACACCCATAGTATGAATAGCAATACGATCAAGTCATCAAGTTCATTGCTATATCAGACTCATGCGAAGTAGTTCTAATCCTTAGACCATGAGATCATGTTAATCACTGATACCGGAAGGGTACTTTGATGATATCAAACGTCACACCGTAATAGGGTGATTATAAAGGTTGATTTGGGTACTCTGAAAGTATTAGTTGAGGCTCATGGATCAAGAGTGGGATTTGTCCATCCGGATGACGGAAAGATATTCTCTGGGCCCTTCTCGGTGATATTGCATTAGAATAGCTTGCAAGCATGTGACTAGGTCACGGGAATGCATTATCACGGAACGAGTAAAGAGACTTGTCGGGAACGAGATCGAACTAGGTATGGTTGATACCAAATGATCGGATCTCGGACAAGTAATAATATCGCGAGACAAAAGGAATTAACTATGTTCGTTACCGGTTCACACGATCACTAGTTCATCGTTGAGTAAGTGGGAGTCATCATGGATTTCCAGATCCCGCTGTTGATTATTGATCGGAGAGGAGTCTCGATCATGTCCACGTTATTCACGAACCGTAGGGTGACACACTTAAGGCTCGTCGTCGTTTTTGAGTGGATACGATACTCCGATCGAATTACAGGACAGCATAAGGGTTGTTTCAGAAAAGCACCGAAACTGTTTCGGGATATCGAAATAACTCAAGGGTGTATTTGTTAATGTTTGTTAATTGAATGAATTAACAAATATTAAAGAAATAAAAATGTTTTATTAAATCAATAAGTGTGATTTTAATTGGCATGAATGTCATGCATTAAAATGGGGGTTACCTCATATTGATGAGGGAGTAATCACCATAATGGGAATGAAGAGGGGGCAATGAAGGGGAGGAGGCACCTTGGCCGGCCAGCCCTTGGCTGCCCCTCCTCCTCTATATAAACCCCCCTCTCTCCCTTGTTGACACACACTTCTTGATCCTCCCTCCTTTGCATAGTTGCTGCCCACTTTCCGTCTTGGCTTAGCGAAGCTCTGCCGGAATAGTAATTCGTAGTTCACACACTTGGAGAAGTGTGTGGAGGAGTGTCCGGCGGATCCCTTCTTCCGCTGCCCCGCTGGACCGAGGGCGTGGAGGAGTCGACGTCGAGCTGCACGTGTGTGCGAGTACGGGGGCGCTGCCACTTGTGGCGCCGGCTACACGATCTTGTGATCGTCAAGTGAACCACGACGTCGACTACATCAAGTGAACAACTACGTCGACTACGTGCGTCTTCACCAACTCTCCATCGTCAACGTTTGTGCGGGAACGTAATCCCCGCTCACGGTCGTCGAGGGTGAGTATCCGTTGCTACCATCTCGTAGAGTTTCTTGGCCAGTTTATGCGTTCACGCGTAGGAAAATTTTTGTTTTCTATGCTACGAACCCATCATTGTAATGGAGGAAGACAACCAAGTTGGCGCGCCATGGACCTTGGTGCTACGCCGGTGGAATGATGGAGATCATGCCATGATGCACAAGATGGAGATCGAGTGCATGAAGGACCATATCATATCACATTATATATGCATGTGATGTTTATCCTTTTATGCATCTTATTCTGCTTAGATTTGATCGCGCGGTAGCATTATAAGATGATCCCTCTCACATAAATATCAAGATAAAATGTGTTCTCCCATAACATGCACCGTCACGAAAGTTCGTCGTTTTGAGACACCTCGTGATGATCGGGTGTGATAGACTCTACGTTCACATATGACGGGTGTAAGACAGTTTTACACACGCAAATGTTATGGTTCTACTTGGCGAGCCTAGCATGTACAGACATGGCCTCGGAACACGAACCGAAAGGTTAAGCATGAGTCATATGGTTGATATGATGAACATGGTGATGTTCGCCTTTGAAACTATACCGTTGCACGTGATGATCGGTTACGGTATAGTGGATTTGGTTCGTGTAATCACTTAAGAAAACTAGGAGGGATGTTGTTTTTAAGTGGGAGTTCACGTAGAATTTGATTTAACCTGAACTCATTCTATTATGAACTTAGTCTAAGTTAACTTTGCAAATAATTTGTAGATCATGGCACCACCTGCTCTGAATTTCAATGCGTTCATGGAGAAAGAAAAACTAGCCACCAACGGTAGCAACTTCACCAATTGGGCACTTAACTTGAGGATCCTCCTCAATGCCTCTCAAAAGGGCTATGTGCTTGAGGCACCGCTAGGTAACCCGCCTGCAGAAGATGCTCCCGATGAAGAGAAAAATGTTTTTCTGACTCGTAAGGAGGACCACGGTTTAGTTCATTGCGGCATACTGTATGGACTTGAGCCGGAGCTGCGAAAACGTTTCAAGAACAGCAACGCTTATGATACAATGGGAGAGTTGAAACTGATCTTCGACTCCCATACTGCCGTAGAGAGTTATGATGCTTCAGAAAAGTTCTTTAGCTGCATGATGGAAGAGAACAGCTCCGTTAGTGAGCACGTACTCAAAATGTCTGGGTACGCCGATAAGCTCATCTCCTTGGGAATAACGATTCCCAATGAGTTGGGAATACATCGGGTTCTCCAATCTCTCCCACCTAGCTTCAAAGGCTTTGTGATGAACTACAACATGCAGGGCATGAGGAAGTCTCTCCCCGAGCTTCTCTCAATGCTAAAGACTGCAGAAGTGGAGATCAAAAAGGAACATCAAGTGTTGATGGTCAATAAAACCACTAGTTTCAAGAAAGGTAGAAAGGATAATAAGTCCAAGGGAAGAAACAAGAGGGACGGCAAATCTGTTGCTGGTTCTGAGAAGAAACCCAAGGCTGGTCCTAAACCTGAGACTGAATGCTTTTACTGCAAGGAAATGGGGCACTGGAAGCGCAACTGCCCAAAGTATCTGGCGGATAAGAAGAACGGGAAGATTAACAAAGGTATATATGATATACATGTTATTGATGTGTACCTTACTAGTAGTCGCAATAGCACCTGGGTATTTGATACTGGTTCGGTTGCTCACATATGTAACTCGAAACAGGGGCTAAAGAATAAGCGGCAACTTGCGAAGGATGAGGTCACGATGTGCGTCGGCAATGGATCAAAAGTTGATGTGATCGCCGTCGGGACGCTACCTCTACATTTACCATCTGGATTAGTTTTAAACCTGAATAAATGTTATTTGGTGCCTGCGTTGAGCATGAACATTATTTCTGGATCTTGTTTAATGCGAGACAATTATTCATTTCAGTCTGAGAACAATGGTTGTTCGATTTATATGAATAATATCTTTTATGGACATGCACCTGAGAAGAAAGGTTTATTTCTTTTGAATCTTGATAGTGATGAAACACACATTCATAATGTGAATGCCAAAAGAATTAAGTCAAATGATGATATAGCTGCATACATGTGGCACTGCCGTTTAGGTCATATTGGTGTTAAACGCATGAAGAAACTTCATTCGGATGGACTTCTGGAATCACTTGATTATGAATCATTTGAAACATGCGAGCCATGCCTTATGGGCAAGATGACTAGAACGCCGTTTTCCGGTTCAATGGAACGGGCGACAGACTTACTGGAAATCATACATACCGATGTATGTGGACCTATGAGTGTGCCGGCGCGTGGTGGATATCGTTATTTTGTTACTTTCACTGATGACTTAAGTAGATATGGGTATATTTACTTAATGAAACACAAGTCTGAAACGTTTGAAAAGTTCAAAGAATTTCAGAGTGAAGTAGAAAATCATCGTAACAGAAAGATTAAATTTCTACGATCTGATCGTGGAGGAGAATATCTTAGTTACGAGTTTGGCGCACATATGAGAGAATGTGGAATAGTTTCACAACTCACTCCCGCTGGAACGCCACAACGAAATGGTGTATCCGAACGTCGTAACCGTACCTTATTGGATATGGTTCGGTCTATGATGTCTCTTACCGATCTGCCACTATCTTTTTGGGGTTATGCGCTAGAAACAGCCGCTTTCACTTTAAATAGGGCTCCATCTAAATCCGTTGAAACGACACCGTATGAATTATGGTTTGGAAACAAACCTAAGCTGTCATTTCTAAAAGTTTGGGGATGCGATGTTTATGTGAAGAAACTTCAGCCTGATAAACTCGAACCCAAAGCGGAAAAATGTGTCTTCATAGGATACCCTAAAGAAACAATTGGGTACACCTTCTATCACAGATCCGAAGGCAAAGTGTTTGTTGCTAAGAACGGATCCTTTTTGGAGAAGGAGTTTCTCTCGAAAGGTGTGAATAGTAGGAAGGTAGAACTCGATGAGGTTATTGAACCTCCTCTTCATGAATTGGCGAGTGGCGCAGCGCCGGAAACCGTTCCGGTGGTGACTTCACCAAATGAAGTGGGAGCTAATGATGAAGATCATGAAACTCCAAAAGAGGATACTACCGAATCTCGCAGGTCGACAAGAACACGCACCACTCCTGAATGCTATGGTGATCTTATCGTAAATGCCATTGTTGAGAACGATGACCCTGCGACGTATGATGAAGCGATGATGAGCCCAGATTCCAACAAATGGCATGAAGCCATGAAATCCGAAATGGAATCCATGTATGAAAACCAAGTATGGACTTTGGTGGAACTTCCCAATGACCGAAAGGCCGTTGAGAATAAATGGATTTTCAAGAAGAAAACAGACGCTGATGGTAATGTGACCGTCTATAAAGCACGACTTGTCGCAAAAGGTTTCCGACAAATTCAAGGAATTGACTACGATGAGACTTTCTCACCCGTAGCGATGCTAAAGTCTGTTAGGATTATGTTAGCAATTGCTGCATTTTTCGATTATGAAATTTGGCAGATGGATGTGAAAACCGCGTTCCTTAATGGTAACATTGAGGAAGAGTTGTACATGGTACAGCCCAAGGGTTTTGTTGATCCTAAGGATGCTGACAAGGTATGCAAACTTCAGCGATCCATTTATGGACTGAAGCAAGCATCCCGGAGTTGGAATCTCCGTTTTGACGAAGTTATCAAAGGGTTTGGATTTGTCAAAACTTATGGAGAAACTTGTATTTACAAGAAAGTGAGTGAGAGCTCTGTAGCATTTCTAATATTATATGTGGATGACATATTGCTGATTGGAAATGATACGGAACTTTTGAAGAGCGTAAAAGATTACTTAAACAGTAAGTTTTCAATGAAAGACCTTGGTGAAGCGGCGTATATTTTAGGCATCAAAATCTATAGAGATAGATCGAGACGCTTAATTGGGCTATCGCAAAGTACATACCTTGACAAGATTCTAAAGAAGTTTAGAATGGAAGATAGTAAGAAAGGGTTCTTACCTATGTTGCAAGGAAAGATATTGAGTAAGACTCAAGGTCCGGCTACAGCTAAAGATAGAGAGGAAATGAATAAGATTCCCTATGCCTCTGCCATAGGCTCTATCATGTATGCCATGTTATGTACAAGACCAGATGTGGCACATGCTATTAGTTTGACTAGTAGGTACCAATCTGATCCAGGTTTGGAACACTGGACGGCGGTCAAGAATATCTTTAAGTACTTACGAAGGACTAAGGATATGTTTCTCGTATATGGCGGTGAAGAAGAGCTCGTCGCAAGTTGTTACGTCGATGCTAGCTTCGACACTGATCCGGATGACTCTAAGTCTCAATCCGGGTACGTATTTGTTATGAATGGAGGAGCGGTAAGCTGGAGGAGTTCCAAGCAAAGCGTGGTGGCGAGATCAACTACAGAGGCGGAATACATTGCTGCTTCAGAAGCAGCAGAAGAAGCAGTTTGGATGAAGGAGTTCATGTCCGAACTGGGTGTGGTTCCGAGTGCATTGGATCCAATGGTTATCTATTGTGATAACAATGGTGCCATAGCCAATACTCAGGAGCCAAGGTCTCACAAGAAATTCAAGCATGTAAAGCGCCGATTTCACTCCATCCGTGAACATGTCGCGGATGGTGATGTAAAGATTTGCAAAGTGCACACGGATCTGAATGTGGCAGACCTGTTGACTAAAGCTCTCCCCAAGGCAAAACATGATCAGCACCAGAACTCAATGGGTGTTAGATTCATCACTATGTAATCTAGATTATTGACTCTAGTGCAAGTGGGAGACTGAAAGGAATATGCCCGAGAGGCAATAATAAAGTTGTTATTATATTATTCCGTGTTCATAATAGATGTTTATTTTTCATGCTAGAATTGTATTAATCGGAAACATTAATACTTGTGTGATTAATAAACTGAAAGGGTTCCTAGTAAAGCCTCTCTTTTATACTAGCTCGTTGATTAACTGATGATCAAGGTTTCCTGATCATGAACATTGGATGTTGTTAATAACGGGGTCATATCATTAGAAGAATGATGTGATGAACACTCACACCCATAGTATGAATAGCAATACGATCAAGTCATCAAGTTCATTGCTATATCAAACTCATGCGAAGTAGTTCTAATCCTTAGACCATGAGATCATGTTAATCACTGATACCGGAAGGGTACTTTGATGATATCAAACGTCACACCATAATAGGGTGATTATAAAGGTTGATTTGGGTACTCTGAAAGTATTAGTTGAGGCTCATGGATCAAGAGTGGGATTTGTCCATCCGGATGATGGAAAGATATTCTATGGGCCCTTCTCGGTGATATTGCATTGGAATCGCTTGCAAGCATGTGACTAGGTCACAGGAATGCATTATCACGGAACGAGTAAAGAGACTTGTCGGGAACGAGATCGAACTAGGTATGGTTGATACCAAATGATCGGATCTCGGACAAGTAATAATATCGCGAGACAAAAGGAATTAACTATGTTCGTTACTGGTTCACACGATCACTAGTTCATCGTTGAGCAAGTGGGAGTCATCATGGATTTCCAGATCCCGCTGTTGATTATTGATCAGAGAGGAGTCTCGATCATGTCCACGTTATTCACGAACCGTAGGGTGACACACTTAAGGTTCGCCGTCGTTTTTGAGTGGATACGATACTCCGATCGAATTACAGGACAACATGAGGGTTATTTCAGAAAAGCACCGAAACTGTTTCGGATATCGAAATAACTCAAGGGTGTATTTGTTAATGTTTGTTAATTTAATGAATTAACAAATATTAAAGAAATAAAAATGTTTTATTAAATCAATAAGTGTGAATTTTAATTGGCATGAATGTCATGCATTAAAATGGGGGTTACCTCATGTTGATGAGGGGGGTTACAAGGGAATGAAGAGGGGGTCATGAAGAGAGGGGAGACCCTCCTTGGCCGCACCCCTTGGGGGCTGCCCCTCCTCTTCTATATAAACCCCTCCCTCTCCTCCATGTCACATACTTCTTGATCCTCCCCTCCCTTGCATAGTTGCTGCCCACTTTCCGTCTTGGCTTAGCGAAGCTCTGCCGGAATTGTAGTTTGTAGTTCATACACTTAGAGAAGTGTGTGGAGGAGTGTCCAGCGGATCCCTTCTTCCGCTGCCCTACTGGACCAAGGGCGTGGAGGAGTCAACGTCGAGCTGCACGTGTGACCGAGCACGGGGGCGCTGCCGCTTGTGGCGCCGGGTACACGATCTTGTGATCGTCAAGTGAACCACGACGTCGACTACGTCAAGTGAACAACTACGTCGACTACGTGCGTCTTCACCAACTCTCCATCATCAACGTTTGTGCGGGAACGTAATCCCCGCTTACGGTCGTCGGGGGTTAGTATTCGTTGCTACCACCTCGTAGAGTTTCTTGGCCAGTTTATGCGTTCTTGCGTAGGAAAATTTTGTTTTCTATGCTACGAACCCATCACTATGTACATTCTCTCCAATGATCCTGC
The DNA here is from genome assembly GCA_007115705.1 of Dactylis glomerata. Classification (NCBI taxonomy): domain Eukaryota; kingdom Viridiplantae; phylum Streptophyta; class Magnoliopsida; order Poales; family Poaceae; genus Dactylis; species Dactylis glomerata. The sequence goes on from QXEO01000553.1 coordinate 15,930,347, forward strand.
TGATGTTTTGCCTGGAGATGAGTCACCTGAACCTGACAATGGCAACCCACACCCTCAGTTCTTTGTGGGGCCAATTCCTCCAGCTGGCAACTAGGTCCCTCCTGCTGATAATCAGTTGGGAGAATGGGATGTTGAGGTTGAAAAGGAAAATGTTCCAGATCATGTCATGGAAGATCCTGTGCAGCAGCAAGTTCAGGTTCAGATTCAGTCTTCCATCACTTTTCAGCTGTCAGATGCCTCCACTTCCTCTGTTCGTTTTATTCCTGGTGATGGACCTGCCCAGGAGATTGTGGTGCAGCCAGCTGAGCCAGTTCGAGTGACTGAACTCATTCAGATTGAAGATATTGATTCTGATAATGAGGATTTTGCTCCAGAACGAGAGCAGTTTGCTGCTGCTGATCAGCCTTTGGCGCCAAATCCATTGGCCATTGTCACCTATGCTCCCCCATTGTTTATCACTATTATTGAGAAACTTGGGGATCTTGATAATCAGTTCTCTGATCCTAAGCCAGCTGATGTTGCTATCATCTTGGAGACTGACAAGGACCTTTCTGCCAAGAAGATTAGACTTTGGGTCTGAAAGTGAGCTGCAGGATGTGCTGCCGGCTCCAACTCTTCTTGCTTCAACTCCCACCAGAAAGGTGGCCAAAAGGCCAAAGGAAACACCTGCTTCTGAGATGTCTGTTAGAAGGAGTACAAGAAACTCTGTGAAGAAAGATGGGTATAAGCTGGAACCCATGAGAGACAAGATTACTCCAAAGAAGAAACCAAAAAGTGCCAAGCCAAGAGTGCCCAAATCTGATGCCAGTGTGCCTCCTCCTACTCCTGTGGCAATAATTAGAAAGGTGGGTGAGAATCTGGAGATCCCTGCAGAAGAGATGTCTATGGAAAAGCTTATGACTGATCCTGTGCAGAGCAAGACCAAGAAGGTTCCAAATGAATAAGCAAGAACATGGAGTTTATTTTGGCACTATATTGTGCATCTGGCCTCCCTTCTTCATGGTGGCTTGGAACCTTTTATTATGTGTGCTCTATGTGCAAGATTTTATATTATATTAGTCTGAGTCATGTTATGTATGATGTGATGGTGCATGATGGATTTGATTAGCCAATTATGGGAAGGCATGTTTATACATGGCCTTATTTGTTATTCTCTAATTGTTTCCATGGATAATACACCCAATTGGCTCATGGACTGGATGGTCCTTGACTGGAATGTGAGGGGCCTTAATGATAAAGACAAAAGGCTAGCTGTCTATAATAAAATTGAGGAGAGTAATTGTTCTGTGGTTTGTCTCCAAGAGACTAAATGTCATTCCTTTGATCACTCTTTCATCAGGAGTTTTTGTCCCAAGAGATTTGATAGGTTCACTTTTTCTCCTTCCATTGGTGCCTCTAGTGGAATCATTGTGCTTTGGAACAGTTCTATTTTTAGTGGAGAGGTCCTGGAAATTCATAGATCTGCAGTTAGAATCAAATTTTCTTCTGCTTATAATAACCAGCTTTGGCAGCTGGTTTGTGTTTATGGCCCTTGCTCTGGCCCTGAGAGGGACAATTTTGTTCAATGGTTGCATGATTTGGACATCCCTTTGCATGATAACTGGCTTTTGTTGGGAGATTTCAACTTCATGAGGTCTGTTGAAAACAGAAACAAACCTGGGGCAGACATGAATGACATTTTTTCTGTTCAATGAAATCATTAGTCACCTTGGTCTAATTGAATTGCCTTTAAAAGGTAGATCCTTTACATGGTCAAGTATGCAAGATTCTCCTCTTCTCCAGCAGATTGATTGGTTTTTCACAAGTTGTCAGTGGACCTTGACATTCCTGATACTGTGGTTCACCCTCTTGCCAAAAACACTTCAGACCATGTTCCTTGTGTTGTTAAAATCAAAACCACTATTCCCAAAGCTAAGATCTTTAGATTTGAAAGTCACTGGGTGCAGCAACCTGGGTTCTTGGAATTAGTGGAGAGGGTTTGGAGTGTGCCTGTAAGAGCTAAATCTTCTTCTGGCATTATTACTGCCAAGCTTAAAAATCTAAGATATGAGCTCAAAAGATGGGGGAAATCTCTTTCTCATTTTAAGGATCTTGTGGCCAAATGCAATCATGTGATCTTTCTTCTTGACCAAATTGAAGATGCTAGAGATTTGACAAGACCTGAATTCAACTTTAGAAATGTTGTCAAAAGTCACCTAAAGCATCTACTTCAGATTCAATCAGACTACTGGAAGAGTAGATGCATTGTTAGATGGTTTAAGTTGGGTGGAGAGAATACAAAATTCTTTCATTCCAAAGCCACTGAGAGATATAGACATAACAAGATTGCTGAAATCAAAGATGATGATGGAAATATTTTGGTAGATCACAATGAAAAGGCCAATGCATTTTGGATAAGCTACAAGGGTAAAATGGGGGTGTGTATTCCTACTGCCTCTCCTTTCCACCTTGAGGAGATTATTTCACCTTGCTCTAATCTATCTTCGCTGGTGGAACCTTTCTCTGATGAGGAAATTTCTAATATTGTCAAATATATGAAGCCTGATAGAGCTCCTGGCCCTGATGGCTTTAATGGGCTTTTCCTCAAGAAATGCTGGCATATTGTCAAGAAGGATTTTATTCAGCTATGTAATGATTTTCATGCTGGCAAGGGCCAGTTGCAGAGTATAAATGGATCCTATATTACTCTTTTCCCTAAGAAGAATTCTCCTGAATCTGTCAATGACTTTAGGCCTATCTCTCTGACAAATACTTGTCTGAAATTTCTTACTAAGTTGGCTGCTAATAGAATGCAAGATATTATTTCTTCTACTATTCATGCCAATCAGTATGGATTCATAAGGGGGAGAAGTATTCAAGACTGTCTTGCCTGGGCTTTTGAGTATCTATTCTAGTGCCAGCAGTCCAAGAGGAAAATTGTGGTGCTCAAGATTGATTTTGAGAAGGCTTTTGATACTCTTGACCATGAGGCCATTATTCAGGTTATGAGAGCAAAAGGTTTTCCTGAGCTCTTCTTGAAATGGGTCAAAGAGGTGCTCTCCTCTGGCTCCTCTTCCATTCTGCTGAATGGGGTGCCTGGTAAATCTTTCCTCTGTAAGAAAGGTGTCAGGCAAGGGGATCCCCTCTCTCCTTTGGTCTTTGTGCAAGGGTCTGATCTGCTACAAACTCTAGTCAACACTGCATATCAAACTGGTCTTCTCTCCTTGCCCATCCCTGTGGGATCTGATTTCCCCATCATTCAGTATGCAGATGATACAATAATAGTTCTTCCTGCTGATCCTGCCTAGCTGCAGGTGTTCAAAGGTATCTTGGATCAGTATGCTGCTTTCACAGGGCTAAAGGTTAATTATCATAAATCTTCTTTGGTTCCTATCAATCTTTCCCAGGAAGAGGCTGAAATTCTAGCTCAAGGTTTTAATTGTCAGCTGGGGTCAATGCCCTTTACTTATCTTGGATTACCAATGGGAACAACTAAGCCTTCCATTAGGGACATGTCTCCTCTTATTGATAGCGTTGAAAGAAGATTATGTGCTGTTTCTTCTTTTTTGTCATATGGAGATAGGCTAGTCCTAGTTAATTCTGTGTTATCATCTTTCCCCACTCATTACATGCTCACCCTGAGACTTCCTCCTGGTATAATTGTTGTTCTGGATAGGGCAAGAAGGCATTGCTTATGGAGAAGAAAAGATAAGCATAAAGTTAATTCTTTGGCTGCTTGGGAAATGGTGTGCAAACCAAAGAATAAAGGTGGGTTGGGTATAATCAACCTGCAAATCCAAAATTCTGCTCTGCTTCTTAAACACTTGCATAAGTTCTATAATCATGAGGACATTCCTTGGGTTCATCTAGTCAGAGATGCTTATTACCATCAAGCTGTTCCACATGCTGTGGTTCTTTCTGGCTCTTTTTGGTGGAGAAATGTGATAAGTCTCTCTGATGAGTATAGGGCCATTACTTCGGTCTCTGTTGGTAATGGAATTTCTACTCTTTTTTGGTCTGATTTATGGAAAGAAGAAGTTCTTGATGCTAAATTCTCAAGGCTTTTTTCTTTTGCCAAAGCTAAGTTACAATCTTTCAAGGAGTTTGCCTACAAGGATTCTGTTCTTGATAATTTTCACCTACCCTTATCTGTGGAAGCCCATGCTGAATTGTCAAATTTAATGGATCTCATTGGTGATTCTCAACTCTCTGAGTCTGTCAATGACTCCTGGGTTTTCAAGCTGGGTGTGGCTGGCTTTAGAATTTCCAAGGTGTATAAGCATGCTTTCAATCATCTGGAGACGAATCAGCCTGCCTGTTGGATTTGGAAAAGCAAATGCAACTCGAAACATAAGTTCTTTGCTTGGTTAGTGCTGCAGGATAGAATCAACACAAAAGATATGCTTATCAAGAGGCACTGGCATGTTACTGATAATCATAATTGCATTCTTTGCCATGAGATCACTCTTGAAGATTGGAGGCATTTGTTTTTCAACTACCCCTTCAGTACTAGGATATGGAATTATTTGCAGATTCCATGGATACCTGGCAATCATATGGCCTCCATCATGGCTGCCAAGAAGTCTTTCTTGGGCCCTTGCTTCACTGAAATTTTTATTCTATCTTGTTGGTGTATTTGGAAGCAAAGGAATGCCTGGATTTTCAAAAATATCAGGCCAACGTTTAGAGGTTGGAAATCCAGTTTTGTTTTTGAGGTCACCATGCTTAAGCATAGGGTGAAGGATTGTACAGCTACTGATTTAGTTTCATGGCTTGATAGTCTTCCTTAGTTGTTTTTTTCTTTTTGCTTCCTGTAAATAGTTGTACATAAACCTTGTATATTCTTTTGAATAAAGGGAGAAAATGGCTGTGGGGGTTACCCTCACAGTAGAAAGGTTTCAAAAAAAATTTGTTTACCCAGCATGTGTTATTTTATGGAGAGACACCACTAGTGAACTGTGGACCCTGGTTCTATTTCCATTATATTGCTATCACCTGTTTACTTTACTCACACTGTTTACTTTACTCGCATATTACTATTACTTTCCACTCGATACGCTCATACCCTTTATTTCAAGCAAACCGGTGAGATTGACAACCTCATCGTAAGTTGGGAACAAAGTATTTGGTTGTGTTGTGTGCAGGTTCCACGTTGCTACCAGTTGAAGACATGTCAACAAGTGTTGTAAACGGCGCCCTTGTTGGAGTGTTACTAGGCTAGTCAGCATCACCTTCTGGAGTTTGGCTTTTTCCAGGATTCGATAAACCTTGGTTTCTTTCTGAGGGAAAAACTTGCTGCTGTGCTCATCATACCTTCCTCTTGGGGTTCCCAACTGGACGGTGAAAAACCATCAACACCGTGCCGCATCAGGCATGGATACGAAAACATAGGATGGATGGGCTACAAGGCACCACCATTGCGATGGTCTAGTGCCCTAACCCTAGGTTATTATGTCATTGTGGCTGATTGATGAGGAGAGAAGGCAAAAGAAATCACGGGATTAAGTAGAAGAATATGTTTGATTGAGGCCCTTTTAACGGCATGTTGCATTGGGCAAAACAAAGTCATCAGAACCATCCAAAAAGTGCATGTGAGGCCGGTCATAGTGTGGAGTAATTTACACTAGTGGCATGTATAATATACTAGTTAATATTACTACCTTGTTACATAGAGGTAGCATCATAGATGGCTGCATTAATTTGCTTGTAGACTCATTTTATCTTGAAAAATGTGATGTTATGGTAACATAATATTTTACCACATCATTTCTTTCTTCCTTTAATTCTATGTCATGCCATCTATATGCTTAGTTAGTATTGCATGATTGTGCATGCTACTAGCTATGTTACTACTACTATGAGGGGTCTGATGGCACGGATAAAAGCTTGCCACATTCGTTGTGTCCCAGAGCGTCCAACATCCTCAAGTTGTTCCTGCTACTTGTTGTTATCCCCTCATGCCTCTTCGCTATCCCCTCCTTATTATAAGGACATCCGTAAATGGACAACCTTCTTTCCGTAGGGTGTCTCACTCCTGCTCCATGCCTCCACAAAAGTTGTTGCTCGTTCCCTAGCGTACACAATAGCCCATGCCTATCATGGAAAGGTTGGCCGCCACCAGGAATGGTCGTAGAAGTTGACTTGCAGTGTCGCCTATCATGTCAGGCCACACCAAAGGAAGTCCAACACATCTGAGGCCCGTGGCTTGTGCATGTATGTATGGTTCCCGATCTCTAGAGGAGTTATGTATAGTGAGGCTATGACATATCTGGAGCAAGAAGCAATGCTCGCCACCACCATAGCGGCTAGGCTATCGAGGAGACCCCAACAGAGGAAGCACTTGTCACTCTCGTGGCCCTCCAAATTAAATGTTAAGCCTTCTGCCGATCCGGAGACCCACATCGTGCGGTGATTTTATAAAGGGAATGTACTAATACCAAGATGATACCCGTTACACTCAGCCTTTGCAAGCAACATAAAGTCTAGAGAAAATCTGGACATTAAAAATACACACATCCAAAAATACAAAAGAAGAAAAAAGTCTCATGTCGAAGCAATCAGAGACTCATAGTAGCAATGGCACCACCAGCTAACGACACCTCTACTCGAAAAAGTTTATCCAAAATGACGACTCTACGAAGGTAACAGTGCACAAAGACCATCGTCATCTAGTATAACCATTATGATGACATCCTGAATTTTTACCCTGGAGAAGGTGCAATCTCCCTTCAACAAGGGAACGAATAGGAAGCCGCCATTGTAAATAACAACCCCAATGGTCAACCTGAGGATTTTCACCCCCAAAAAACTAAGACCACCAAGAATATAGTTCGCAGGTGTTGTCATCTCCACTCGTTGAGAACACTGCTACAAAAGGCCAATCATCTAAGATGCATACTTATCATGATTTGTTGTGATTACATAGAAACATGGATCATCACCAACTCTTGACTTGACTTGAGCATGCGAGATGGAACCTCTTGGTCCTATCCAGTCTCCTTAAAAAACGAGTGCCTTGACCCCCCCATCATGTTGGGGTTAGGTGCAAATAACAAAAAAATTATTGGCTATGCAGCCCCAAATTGCCCAAGGACCTATCTATTAGTAATGTTGTAACGGTAAAGAGAAGTTCAGACATGTAACCTCGTAGACCAAACGCGGGGATTATGCTCCCGCGGAAGCGTTGACGATGAAGACGATGTAGTCGACCTCAAGGTCGTGAAGATCTTGGAGCAACGACTCCAGCATCGCGCAAGCGGCACCTCTGCGTACTCGCACACATACGACGATCACGATGACTCCCAGAATCCCCGATCTAGCCAAGATTGCGGAAGTAGATGGCTTCAGATAGGGATCCGGAAACTCCACAGCATGACGGCGTGCAGCGGTGGTGATATTCTTCTCCTACACAGCATTTCAGGAGGCCACGCGGGAGTGAGAGAGGTGGAGGACGGCGGCTAGGGTGTGGCCGACGACCAGGAGGTGGAGGGTGCGACTAAGGAGGAGAGGCTCGTGGGAATTGGTGTGTGCTCCCCTCACAAAGGCCCCTCCTTGTATTGGGGGTGGGGGTGCACCTTACCCCCTCTCCAAGCCAGCCCTAGGGCGGCGGCCAAGGGAGAAGAGGGCAGCGGCGACCAGGGCTGGTGGGGCCCAGCCGCCCCCCCAAACCCTAACCCTGGCCGGCCTAGGGCGCCCCTTTTTTTCTTTCTCCCTCATGGGCTTCTTTCGGAAATTGGCCCATTAGGTGAATTTATTATTTATTAATTATTTAATCAATATTAATTCATTTAATTAATATTAATTAATTCATAATTATTTTCCTGCCACTCCGAAACACTTCCGGACTCCATCGAAACCATATTGGACTCCACCGAAACTATTCTGGATTTCACCAAAACTATTTTGGACTCTACCGAAACTATTTTAGACTTAGTTGGAACTTTTCCCTCTCTCATAAACATCACACATTGTTTCCGGATAATACCAAAACCATCTCTAGCATTGAGATCCCTTAAGTGTGTTACCCGACCGTTCAAGAACATGACAGACAGTACCGAGAACTCTCTTCGGTAAATGACCATCAATCAGATCTGAAGATCTGTGATGACCCCTGTTCATTCTACGAAGTTCTTTTAGTCGTTGAGCCATAAGCGTCGATCTACCTTTCCCTTTGCTTGCTGATACTAGCATAACCTAAGATCTGATCATCGGTATTCCCAATAGCTCGTTCAATCTTATTACCTGGTGCTGCTCTTTAATTGTTCCGTGATATTCCATCTCCGTGACCTAGTTACATGCTGCATAGCTTTGATGTATTCTCACCGAGTAGGCCCAAAGTATCATATCCGTCATGTGGATGAGCAAATACCGCTATTGGTCTATATGCCTCAACCTACTCCTTTGGAGAACCCAAGAGACACCTTTTTCAGTCACCCTGTTACGGTGTGACGGTTGGTGCAATTAAAGTTTCCTCCAAAAATAGTGATTAAGTATAACTTCATGGTATAAGGATTAAGCTATGACACTTTCTTCATATTGCAACATGAACATCACGACACAATCATGTTGCAATAGATACTTTGGGTAATGTCCATCGTAGCATTATCAAATGGCATGATTGAAGGGAATATGCCCGAGAGGCAATAATAAAGTGGTTATTATCATATTCCATGTTTACGATAAATGTTTATTTCTCATGCTAGAATTGTATTAATCGGAAACATTAATACATGTGTGATTAATAAACTAAAAGGTTCCTAGTAAAGCCTCTCTTTTATACTAGCTCATTGATTAACCGATGATCAAGGTTTCCTGATCATGAACATTGGATGTTGTTAATAACGGGGTCATATCATTAGAAGAATGATGTGATGAACACTCACACCCATAGTACAAATAGCAATATGATCAAGTCATCAAGTTCATTGCTATATCAAACTCATACGAAATAGTTCTAATCCTCAGACCATGAGATCATGTTAATCACTGATACTGGAAGAGTGCTTTGATGATATCAAACGTCACACCATTACAGGGTGATTATAAAGGTTTATTTGGGTATTCTGAAAGTATTAGTTGAGGCTCATGGATCAAGAGTGGAATTTGTTTGACCCGATGACGGGAAGATATTCTCTGGGCCCTTCTCGGTGATATTGCATTGGAATCGCTTGCAAGCATGTGACTAGGTCACGGGAATGCATTATCACGGAACGAGTAAAGAGACTTGTCACAAAGCAATGGTACGTCATGGTCGCTGTCAAGAATTAGAATTATATATGTATATAGAAGGGAGGTAGAACATGTAAAATACAAGAGCTGCAAGGCATACAACGTGCCTCAATAGATAAAGTTGTATGCAATATAAACCGCATGCCAAGATTAAGATATCCTACAAGATGTCTGAATGGTAAATGGATTATGGCTAGTAACATGCGGGAGTCATTAAAATCCAAAACAGGAAATAAGGAACAAATAGTGACTAATAATAAGCCTTCTGAAGTAAAAGCGCTACTGCCTGGGTATCAAAAGCTGGACAGATCACATAAATCAAAGTTCCACAGTAAGTTCGTAACATCATGATCAACTTTTACAATCCAATAACATAGCTAATAGTGTGTATTGAAACTAAAAGATCTATGAAGCTATAGGAACTTACAAGATGTGAATTAAGGTCCTTTATAGCTTGGCTATCCTCCCAGAATTCAAGGTCTAGCCATCTAATAACAAACCCATCATCTTCCTCGGGCAATAATAAAATGGCAAGTGGCAATGGGGCGCAACAATTCCCAATTCGGGTCTGTACATAAGAAATTATGAAAAATTGAATAAGATGTTGCAGCCAATCAAAATCTTTATAGCATGTAATAAATAAAACAACATGCAACAAAGGGGTGTCTATTATTATTACCTTAAAATTCTTTATTCTATGATTATGAGTGGCCATATTAAGCTCTACAATATAGGAGCAGTTCATCCCAATACGAACATAGATCATCGAGAAATTAAAATAGAACATGAAAAACACAGAAGAGCAGTTGAATTTGAGGACAACACGAGACTGATGGACAATGCATACAACAAGAACAAATTATAAGGGAAGAACATGCCAAGCCACAATGGTTAATGTAGGAGCAGAGAAGATAATCATAAACGACAGTGGGTGTATTGTTTTAAAGTGGACCAATGGTCCACCCAATTTATTCCAAGCAATACATGAATTGAACACTCTGAAATAGAGACATATAATTATTTCTCAATACTAAAATGGTAGGACCAAGCACAGAAATTGTGATGAACTAATACCAATTTTTTAAACCCTGATCGATGCATTTTTGGTGGAGTGCTTCAAGCACTGTAAATCTAGAACAATCACCAGCGAGGAGACAAGAGGTTTTCTTCTACCCACACCATGTCCCTCGTCTGAGCTGATGAGATTATGAAACCACTGTCCTTCAAAGAGACACCCATGAAATATATGAGCTGCAATCCAGGTCCATTACTCATTTATTTCACACACATGCTCTGTACTTCACCATTCACCATCTAAAAATCCACCTTTATTCAATCACATCGTCACATAGGAACTTCTATAGGGATCACAGATTGTGAAAAAGACACATCGTTCTTGTTAAATAATGAGAAAACAACAGATCATCACATCATGTGAATATTCCAAACAACCTGCAAAGAAAAGAAAGGGCTTAAAATCTGTAGCATATGTCATACACCTTATCAGCAAAGAATCATATACTCTGACCCGAAACTAATTGAAGGGATGTTTACTTACAAAGAAAAGGCCTCATGCTCATAATTGAAGTAAAAGATGTGTATACAAAAGAAATCACCATATCCACTAACCTGCATAATCATAACCCTGCTTTAAATAAACATGGATGAAAAAATAGTTTGAGGCACGTACAAAATTACCTGTAGTATATCACAAATCTAATGCAGAGGTGCTATCGAGTGTATGTCGTCGCTCGCTGAAGTCAATTGGGTCATCCTGGCATGATTTGGGCAGAATCATGTCAGCTCAATTTTCAGCAAACATGAAATAAGTAACCATATGATATAAAGGTTAGCAAGAGAAAGAAGACCCAGATGCATTGCATTTTTATACAAATGAGTTAATCAGGTGAATAAATTATTTAAGGCTACATATGACAGAGCACCAATTTAAGTACCTTCATGAAAGCATTCTTTAAGATGAATCAAACATTCTGACCTAAACTGCAGTGAGCAAATACTTCTTCAATATCCTAAAAAAATATCAAGAAATAAGAAAAACAAAGATTAATTTGATATAAGAAATCATAGTAAAACTAAAATAAAATCTTGAAAAGGCAGGGTAAAGGAAAAAATACAGGTACCTGCTGGCCAGCGGTGATGTAGCGCAAGGGCGATCATATGGCCCATATCATCGTCCAAGGATAACTCCACAATGAACCCCTCCTTCTCCATCCTCTCTCTCATAAATAAGCACAAATGTTGATCTCACCTCTAGGCCTTTACAGTCCTTATCCTTGAGTATTTAGACTAACAACATCTGCAACCTCTGATCATCCAAGGAAGGTGAAGCATGATCCGTGTACATGGCTTATTCCATATCTGAATTGACCAGAAGCGTGATGCTGCAGATGAACTGGAAGAGCATGGGAATAATCATGGCATATTATTTGTACATTCATGATAGTGAGCTTGGATTTGGAGAATTGAAGGCACTGAAATATGTAAATATAGGATAGTTCTCCAGAAATAGTTCAAGCATTAATACCTCATTGGGCTTAAATTTAGCCACGGTTCCACTTTGTGCCTGCAGCATGATATGGCAAAGAATCAGACAATTCGATACCAAATTAGATGTGTGTACTAATAACAATTTGATACCAAACTAAATGTGTCGAAAAAAGATATGCAGGGTATGGTGATTGTAATAAGCATGATAGCATCACATGAGAGACCACATGGAGATCTTTGTTAGGCAATAGAGAGGTACCAATATGTCAATATCGGATAAAAAATCATGGAGGATAGCAGACCTTATTACATTCCATTGTTTACGGAAAGCTCAAGAAAATAACCATAGCATAACCCAGACATGAATAAAATACCAAGCCAGTTATAAGTACTTCCTTCCAATACATGCGGCAATGCATAGTCAAAGAGCAGACGATCAGCACAAGAGCACAGCTTGCCCTAAAGCATAATACAGTATATGATTCTGAAAACTTAAATAGCAGTATTACATGTTACCTTTTTTACTTGCATGATAATGAAGATGTGATAAAAAAATCTGAGAAGGCATGCAAGAAATTCAATATAGCTTCAGTAATATATTCACACCCATTGTAAGATTTATTACTTTCTACCACATAACCAAATGTACAAATAATATGTATGTGGCCCAATTTATTTTGCAAAAGAGCATACTTGCTAGCACACATGCGGGAGAAATAATATTCTAAATAGATATATGGCATACAAACCACTTCGGTTTTCCTTACATAATAATTTTTAGAACAATTGAATGAAAGCAATCACACGCATGGAGTAGCAGTATGGGGATTTCTACCCGCTTGGCAATTGCATCTAGTGTGTGCACGCCATTGGAGGATGGTGTAGTGCTCTGAAGAGAGAGGGGCGTTGTGGCCTCAAAGCTTTGAATCTGGGCAGATCCGCTGGCCCTTCGCAGCCCTAACTCGAGGAGCAACACAGGCTTCAACCTTCACCATCGGCAAGCTAGATTGGCGCCAGGAGAAAGGGTAACAAGCACATGAGGATGGGGATGGGAAGAGGTCACCTCGCTGTCCTGGAGCAGAGTCGACACCATGGCTGCCCTCCGCTCAGCCTGGGAGGCCCTGAGCGCTCACTTCTTCACATCCCATAGCAATCCGAGGCCGCCGCCAAACGGCTGCTGCTCGGCCAACACGTGCGGCCCGTGCTCCATGGCCGCTGTTGCCTTCCCCACGAGATCCTCTCCCATGCCTGCGGGTGGATCGAGTCGGCAGCCTCTCCCCGCGACGCGTCGGCGGCATCTGGACGAAGAAGAATCGATGGTGGTGGCTAGGGTTTTGTGGAGTGGAGGAGGAGGAAGGGAGGAGAAGAAGCCAGATGCGTGGGATTGGGAGGCAATTGGGGTACCGCCCCTGCCCTTCTCTTCCCATGGAAAAGCCGGGCGAGGGGCAGGTCTCACACGGCGGCGGTGTAGCTTTGTGTACGGCGTCGCCTCGCTGGTCATCACGACGCGTACGGGCCTAGAGAGGAAGGACAACTAATGAGGTGAAAAGTCAATTTTGCCCCTGGCGGGTAAGCAAAATCACGGGACAACCACCGCACCATCCAATCCACAGGAACGCCAAAGCAGGCCCACACATCAGTGACAGCGGTAGACTCAGAGGACCCTCCAAAGCCTGTCCACGAAACGGACGGCGCGGACCACGTGAATAGAGAACTGATTCGGATCGGATGGCCAGCAACGCAGGATCTGGAAAACGAACGATCAGGCGCGTTCCACGTCACAGCAACGGATGGCCAGGATTTTCAGTGCGTGGATGGACTAGGATTCCCCCAAGAATGTTTCTTTTAGATGTATGAGACAAAGTTTCTTTGTGTGTAAGAACAAGTCAGTTGTTTTAGCGCAATGAATAAAGTTTTTTGGATAATTATGAATAAAGTTATTCTTATTTATTCTTGTTGATATAATTGCAAGCATTTATAATATTATGATTAAAGTCTTTGTTATTTATTGTTCGCGCTTAATAATGTTTAATTTTTTGTGAAAATACTTGTGAGAATTTCATATATGTTTGTGAATTGTCTCAAATACATATATATTTGTGGTAATTTCATATCTATGGAAAATGTGTTTTTATATTTGATCGAATTCACATATGATCCACACTTCATTTATTTGAAATGATTAAAACACTTCGTTCTAAAGTATAAAATATACAAGTATTGATATTATGCATAAATGATGTGAAGTATTTCATAAAATTAAAAGATATCATTGTTTTGCAAATTCTTTATTAAATATTTAGTAATTATTCAAATTGCTAAATAAATTAAATTATTTGAGTTGTACAAATAGTTTAATAGAATAAATAAGAATTTAAACTAAGTCAAAATTGATTCAATCAAAATGACTAAAATTTAAAATTTTATAATTTAGAAGAAATTTGACGAATGGGTTTGACAAATAGAAGTGCTAAACAATTCAAATTGTTGAAAATTTTATGCATTAAAATCATATTAGATCGGATTATTTAAGTAAGAAAATAATCATCTGTTGTGGCATTAAATCTATTATATTATTAAAACAACTAACAACCAACGGTGGAGATTAGATAAGCATAGGCAAATAAAGACCAACGACCACGATTAAGTTCCTATAGAATACATATGGTCGGCAGCAGTGTCCTTATCTCTCACGTCCACGAGCAAAAATACGGAAAGAGAAAACGTATTCAATGCAAACCCTTTTTCAGAGAGAAAAATTTGCATCTCGACTCATCACCACGCCACGGCCGCATCGGGAGCAGTAGCAGCGCCATGTTTTCTCCTAATCGTCGAGTGCCTCTCTGCGCCGTATGAGAAGAGCAGAGCAGCACCGTGTTTTCTCTTGATCATCAGAGTGCCGCTCAGCGCACGCGAAGATCGGTATATTATTCGTATAATCAATTAATCGTTCATGGCTCTCAGGGCAGCCGTGCTAGCCTGAAGAAAGGCAAAGGCGACGACCTAGCACCGCCGCAACCAGCACCTGCTAACCTCTCCACTCTTAAGCAAGATGGCGCCGCCCGCAAGCACATGCAATCTGAATCAAGGAGCTTTTATATTGCCGGCTGCATGGGACTACGCTCTGTATGACTGTGAGTTCAGCCACATCAAGTAAGATAAGCCACATAACTTCCTAGCGTTAGCCTGCAGCCAATACATTGTACTTGCATGAGACTTGCTGGTGCATGATGATGGAAGGATGGATTCGAGGTAAACTAATAAGATCTCTGCATGACTGCATCTATAAAAGGACCAGACGGAGAATTAGAAAGCATACCTCTAGAATTACAGTAATCCCTTTTGCTTGACTATCGAGTTACTGTCTGATTTTTTTCTTAATTTAGTGAAAGCAGCGCTGCTCATTTCCTCTACTGTCTGATGTATCTTAGTAAGGAAAATTTCTTACTTAAAGGTGTCATGGTGGCATGGTCAGTCTGGCAAGAAGCATGGTAGCACACGTGACGAAGGTAAGAAAACATTACCATTAAGTGTACCGTAGGTAGGTAAAACAATTTGATAGCTGAAGCTGAAGACTGACAAGATGGTAGAGTGAAGCCTAGGTGAAACAAATTAATTAAGTTGACTCTTAAACTTTGATGTTTGCATTGCTTTTGACATTCGTTGTAAGTGCTAGAATTTATCAGTTTCAGATGAAATTGGTACCCGACCATATTATGCTGCCCTGCTTGCCTTAAGGATTGGAATTATAAGTACGTTTTATTTTTTTCAGGAATGAATATGCATTCTCGCGAAACCAAATTTATAATTCTATCGGGTTTCTACATTTTAGTGATCTTGAGGTGCAAATTTGTGCAAGTATTCTGTTGCGCAAATTTGCTATGATTAAATTCGATGTTCTCTGATTGCACATATTACATGTTCTTTCATATCTAAATCCTTCCACGAGTGATGCCATTAGTTTCATAACTATCCTATTTTCATTGGTATGGTGCACAGAAAAATGTCATACTTGCAGATGGCTGAGTGGCAACTGCTACCGATATTTTTGGCAAGAGAGAATAATTTTTTTGCTATTGTGCTTACGATCTACACTCGAAACAACTAAAGCTTACAGCCTCGGTGACTCAGTGCCTCTGTTAATGTAAAACATTACACATATATTTAATCTGTTCATTTTTAGAGGCCTCACATATTTTTTAAAGAGTAAATATATTAATATCGCGAAGATATCAAATATATTAATATTTTTTAGAGGCCTCACATATATTTAGATAATGATTTGTGGACTACGTAACCAATTTTAGTTAACTCATTTGGCCGAATACCAGGTAGCATTTCCTTTTTGCTTTCTCCTGTTCGCTGAAAACATTAGAATAATTTTCCGTAGATCATTAGTTAGTTCAACAATAGTTAACATGCTTATTGGCACTCTGCGACAAACACATGTAAAAAATAGAGAGGTGACATATTGAGACATTTTTGCAATGAAATAAGCATGAGAGTGTAGTATTTTACAAAAAAAATATTTATATACTTAACATTTTTTTAAAAGTGGTACGTAATGGAGCGGCACAATATTCATTAAGTATACATGCTAATTTAAGTTTTCCCGAAATCTTCTGTTTTCACCTTTTAGGATGCACAAATTTTACATGATTAAGTAGTTTAAGTATGAGTGCTAGAGCTTTTCATAAATATTGAGATTTAAAGTCAGTTCACTCTGGCAAAAAATGAAAATATAGAGCACACGGTAATAAAAATAAGAAGTTATTTTATTTATTCATCAATTTTCTTTTATGAATTCTCTTGGTACATCACTTGTATTTATTAATGTTTCCACACATGACCGAAGAGACACAATTTATTCCTAGAGTTTGAGGAAAGGATACATGTGTTGTACGTATTACAGATCAGATCTCGGAAGACTAACTAATGAAGTTATGTATCTTTAGCATGTGTAACATACGAAGAAGTTCAATCATATAGATGGAGCATGTGAGCAAGTTGCTTCTTACTTTTTATTAAATTGTTTCAAAATGTGATATCAAGAAAGAGAAAATAAAATGCATATATTAAAATATAACTAATATTATTGCTAGCCGCGCAATTGCGCGGGCCATCCAGCTAGTTATCATTTAAAGTAGCACATTAAAAATAGCTCAATTTAAATGAATAGGAAGCCATATAAATTAATACTATATGAGATATAGTAGGATTTATATATAATTCTGAGTTGTTCTAATAATTTGAAATTAAAGGAATTCTTCATAAAAGTCCTTATAAGAATATGGACTTAACTTTTGAAAGCCAAATGATGCAAAATTGGTATTGCAGAAAATTTGGTGCACTCTAGAGAAAGGGTTTTCTCGATAAATGTGTTAATTGGAAGAATATAAAGGATCAATTAAAAGTAATTGAATTAATCTTTATAATACCAGAGTATCACAGTAGAATTAGTTCTAAAGTGGAGGTATGTATTAGAAAAGATAAATTTACGATTGAGATTATATTATTAAGTCCTTTATTGAATAGGATTCATGAATTAAAATTGCGCAGGTTCGCAAAGTGTAATTCATGATTTACTTGTCAAAGTTATTGAAACTAGACATACCTACGAACTTTGAAGAAAAGATGGTGGACAAATTTCAAATGTATGTTGTTCCTTTCTGTAGAAATCGTTGCTGGAAACAAAAGAGGCTATTGAAAGGCATCATAAATCTCCAAAGTAAAGACAATCCAGTAAGCGTTCCCATATCTTAAAAAATGTCTTGTGCTGGCTGATATTCTTTACAAGTTAATGATTGATCTATCTTGCACACTTAAGAACATTTGAGTATGTACTTATATTATTACTTCAGTTCATTATTTGCACAACAGAAAGCTCTCTTTATTTACACAAACAGTTTAAGTGATATTTTTGCTGTCACTTTTCTTCATGTGCACTGCTTATTTGTGATGGTTTGCTATTGTAGATTAGGGTGACAACAGTTATGCTAAAACTAGCATCTCCGAGGAAGGAATCCTCTTATAGGATGAGATATACATAAATATCGGTTACCAAGTATCAAACGGGTAAATTTATATTTCTGGTTGGTGGTCTGCTACTTGTTATTGAACACACCCTCCCCCTCTTGACTTACTTTCGACATTTCAATTCCAGGAGGAAGAACAGTACATGAGAGAAATAGATAGATATTGATTGAAAAAGGGTAGCCTTACATGTAAAATTAAGCATCTTAGAGATGAACATGGATTATGCTTTAATAGCTTTCAAATTAACAAAAATAGTGGATATCCAGCTAACTACCTCTTTAACAGAAATATATTCTTCTTAGTGAACAATGGTTCACTGGAAAAGAACTGTGCGATGAAAATCATTAGATTATTATTGTTGATCTTGAATAAAGTGTGCCTATTTTCCACTTAATCAACATGTTCTATTTTTTAGTAGATGGTGATTGTTTTTCATGATTAGTTAGAGATAGTATGTTCTGTTGTTGCTTAAAGGCAATTGATCTTTCCCTTGGAGTTGTAATGATTATTTATATTTGCATTATACTAATCTCAGAGTCCAATTGCTTCGCGGTATATTTTGACAGTTAAAAGAATCGTGATGATGTATGTGTATGTTCTTTTAGATTTATATGCACCTTTTTGGTCGGTGCAAATATTTATTCTGTATTATATCTCCAAATGGTGCTTATATTTTACAAACTATAATCTAAGAACATCATGTGCACAACCTGTATAATTTTATGAGTGTCCTATCGTGGATGATGCCTGATATTCTGCACTACTTTAATAGTGGTGTTGTGCTTTGAAAAAATTTGTGCTAATTCAGTAAAGTTTGGTGAGTGATGCCATGCTGTCTCCCATTTGTCTTTGTTAATATTCTTAACTGTGTGTTATGCAGAACCTGATAATAATACTTGCAGTTGCACAATTTGAGAAGCTGGAATATACTGAAGAAGATTATGAAAAAGAGCTTGAGTGTATTGAGAAGGTTGGAAATTTTATTCGCTTGCTCACGATTGCATCAGTCCGTGCAAGCATATTCTAATCCTACGTTATCTTGTGCAGCCACTTTAATATAAATTTGGATCTTATTCTCCATTGGTTAAGAAGTGCAAGCACTATGGAAGATGGAGTACATATGATGGTATATCAGTAGCATTATGGGCACTACTTTGGAACCTTTACTTCCACCAAATACTCTCTATGTATTACTTTGTTGGTCATGGAGTCTGCTAGTTGGTGCTCTATAGTTAATACACATTACTTTGTTGGTCATGGATCCTGCTGCTTGGTTCTCTATAGTTATAGTAATATAGTTCAATTTGTTTATCCCAATCTGGGCCAATTCAGTGGTTTGGATTGTAGATCTTGTTTTGGGTCATATATGTTAGTTGGGTATGAGACAGTACTAGATCTACCATGTTAAGATTTATTTATATGTATGCTAATTTCTTTATTTTGCTTTTGAAGCTCAGTATTCTACTTATACCAGAGCGAGATAATATACTAGATTTGCCTATGCAGTCTACTCCCTTCACATCATTTATGCAAGTGTATTATCTGAATTCTAGCTTTCATTCATCAATAAGTAACCAAATGATAGCATTTGTTATATCTTCAAAAGGGCCTTGATTGTGATTTTGTGATCAATAATTTTGCACTAAAAGCTCCTACTTAGTCAGAATATGCACAACATTTCAAAACAGAGAGAGTAATAATCAAAATATGCAAGTGAAGCTTAATTTGTGAATGATTCTGGGAAGCTCAGCAAGCAGAGCTTTGTACACCAAAAGAGGAGCCACTGCTTTGGTAAAAAACAAGGGGTCACTTTCATTACAAAATATTGAACGAAACAGGTTGAGTGGTTTTCATGATGTGTTTTTTCATGAGAGAAACACAAGGGATAAATCTGAAACTGTGGACTCAAATAATGGTTAGTTAAGTTCATGTATATTCTCTACTCATGTCACCTGGACCTAAATATTGATTAGAAGTCAGAACTATTCATGTCTTACATGTCTTATAAAGCTAGGAATGATTTAGTTTTTTGCATATATGTTTTTTATCTCTGTGCTATTTTGTTAGCTTTCTCTTTTGTGATAGCATTTCAGCCTCCATCTTATATACTCATGTTATTCCCCAACTTATAAGAAGACCTAAATGAAATTTCATGGAGAAGTTAGTAGGCCTGCTCATCTCGAGCTGCCTCCTCTCCCCTCACAAACAGGTGGCCGGTGCTTGTAATTCCTTTTCCATACAATAGTATTTAATTTTTCCATTACAACCATGATTTTGAAAATGGGTGGTGATATTAGTGATATTAATATATTATTCAATCAATCTATGGACTCATTTGGTTGGAACTGCTTTTGTTGCTATATTATTTACTCATGGCTGATTACATTTTTCACACACCAGCAAATAACTTAGAGTTTAGGATACATTTTCTCAAAGTAAGAATTTTTCTGGTGATAAATTACTTAGAAAGAAATAAAATTTGTGAGAGAATGCTTTGTTAAAATTCAAAGATTGCTCGGTCCTTCCCAATCGATTAGGTCGCATAAAAACATTTAAGTCACATTATTTTGATATATGTTAAACTGTGATCTCCTACTATACTGAGCTTCAACGGCTTTTCTATGTTTTAGTTAGTTAAATATGCTTATAATTGCACTATTTGCTGATCATTCTGAAGTAGTTTACATACTGGTACTAATGTTCAGATGACTATGGTATCTCATCCTCTATTTCTTAGTTTTGCTCCATGTTGTCCTCTCAATTCTACTGTTGGATGCTCTTAGCTGAGGCCTTCAAGTCCCGCATATCTCTTGCTCTCAGCCCCTCTGTTTGTTTCCCCTATGTGAGGTCTTCAAGCACCTCTTCTTCTCTTATGGTACAGAGATCATTATAGCCTTTTATAGGTACTACACCACCGATTGACATGCATTTGTTCCTTCCCAGATTGCACATCAACTTCCTTCACCCTCATTGTTTTTTGTTTTTGCAGCTAGGCTTCTGGTATGATTTGATTTTGGGATGTCATAGGTATCATGGACTATCCTTGAAACTGTGATCGGTGACAGCTATGGTAGATGCATCCTGCATCTTTGTGAGCCCCTGTCAGGGACTGACCATAGTAGCAGGGAACAATGGCGGCATCCTCTGCATTGAATGATGGTGAGCGTGAAATCCATGAATTGATCCAAATATTATTACTTTTCCAGTTTGATGGAGCAATTTATTTGTTCTTGATAGTCAGCCATCTAAATATTTGTAGTTTCGATGTTAGATGGTTAGAATTAGAGAATTGGATTTGCTGCTTCAGTTACAACAACATTTTGAGGAAAGATCATATAAGGGTCAGGTAAATTTTGTCTCCCGTTTCCTTGTCATGTGAAACTTCACTTCATGATGTATTTCTCATGACCTTTCATTTGCTTGATACTTATGTTCAGATTCATCTCATATTCCTTCCTCTTGTTCCTTGTACATTCTAGGTCTGCATTTTTCACTCATGTTTTTTGTTTCTCTATTCAACATTCTTCTCTATAATTTTCCGCAATTCATATACTCCATTCGATCGGAAATAAGTGCCAGCAATTTTATACTATAATTTTTCTGAAACTTATTTCCAATCAAAGGGAGTTTGATTTTTTTTTTCAGTTTTGCTTACTAGGAATTTTAGCTATTCAAAAGAAAGAGTTCTAGATTAGGTAGTTATTTTCCTCCTTTTTACTGGTCTTTTAAATTACTTTTTTTGTGAGACTCCCTATCTCTTCTATAATATTTCATATTAGTACCATAGACAAGAGGAAAGGAAGCCATTATACTTAGTATTACGTGTCATCGTTATTCTCTTCCCATTTATATCTTTCCATGCTGAGCAAATGGAACGTTGAAATAAAAAAAAATTCATGGTAGTAATTGAAAAATGCAACTCTACTGAATTACAATTATTTCTTACGCTCTTATTTTTAGTAACCAATTATATTTTTATTATATAAAACAAAGAAAGATAATGGTCTCTATCCAGGCTGATATGTCCTGTCTTTAGTTACCGGTTCTTTTCTTGTGTAGATGATGACCTGTTGGAAAATGTACCAAAAATGAGCTGGCTTGCTGAAGCTTGCGAAGACTTTGGCAACATAATTGGATCGTCCCATGAGGCAGTGGTGTACAAAGGTACTATGAAGGATGGCTGGAGATCGCTGTCTATTCTGGTGCAGTAGTGGACTAAATTCGTCGAGCTTTATTCCAGAAGGAGCTAAGTTACTCTCCAACTAAAATACTAGATACTACTCTTTGATTAATGGACATTTTACACAACTCATTTGATCACATATCTTAATATTGTTTATCCTTTAGGTGATAGAATTCCCCTTAAAGTTACAACCTAGCTAGCCAGTTTTTATGGTTGTGTAATATAATTATATTCTTTAGTTTATTAGAATGCATCGAGCAAAACTCTTATGATAATACCTCTTTTGGCCACCTGATATTATGTATTATACAATTATATATAGACCGCTACTGCCTGCTATAATATAATATCATGCTTCTTTAATTTTCTCATAACTTTTTTATATTGGGTTGGCTGTCCGTATGCTTGCTTCCTTTAATTTAACTACATTGTTGCTGAGCGGTATGCTTGTTTCTACTACTCTTTTTTTTAACGGGCCTCTACCAACTCATTGTTGTTGGCCACATGTTAGCCTTTGTTCATAAAAATGATCGTTGAGAGTCATGTGTAGAATACGTGTGTCACGGTTTTTCAATGCTTTCTTAAGATAGAGTCAACTATAGAACACATTAATGTCACTTGCCAATATAATGATATTTCCAATTTTATGTTTTCATCAATTATTTATGTATGCTTGTCTGCCGTTACCAAAAAGTCTGGATTGTTTATATATGTTTGGTGCCAGTCAACTATAGAAATATAGTAGTTTTCTCCTATCATGGTGGGATGGAAGGCATAAATGATGGTATGAAAAGCGTTGTTTCAAACTTATATTGGATCGAAAAAGACTCAAGGACAGAGGTGCTAAGCTAGAGACCAGGCTGGAGAGAGTAAGCCATTCTTAAAGGATGTTGTTCTGCAATATAACATGTCTATTTTGATACTCGCATAGCGAATTTTCCACAGCCCTAGCCACTACCATGTGTAAATTTTATGATGCCTACTACTTACCACTTATTCTGATGTAAGGTATTGTACAAGTCTGTAATGTGCTACCTATGAATTATATATGTAATGCAATCAAAATGAAAGTACACTCGTGTATGCTAATCTTCTTTTTTGTTTGCTTCAAAGCACAATTCATTTTGTACATGCCAGTTTCTTTTATTTTGATCAAGAACTTTTGCAAAATTATTTGTGATATGAAAACTATTTCTATAACAACTTTTTTTTTCGAGAAAACGCAAAGGACTCTTTGCGTTTCTTTTCATTGAAAAGGGAGATTTTGTTACATCCTCCTAAAAGGCAGATTACAAGAAGACACTACTACTTTATAATATTATAAAATTATATTTGTTTCTTCTTCTTTTTCATTGCATTTTTTATGCTTGCTTGCTCGCCGTTAGGAGGGCAAGCGCGCGGCAAGCCGCGCTACCCTACCTAGTTTGAGACAATCACAAGGTCTTTAATGCAAAACTGATTACAAAACTTTTATTCAAATTCCTAAGTCTTGAAGATAAATGTCGTGGTAGATCGGCGCCAGTGAAACATCAAGCATGTCCTCCTCTAGAGCGCCATGGGCATATCCTCCATGACACTTCACTCCGCAGATCCTGTTTTCAATAAAACTGGAATTAGTATCTCATACTTCAAAAACTGCATAAGTGTTTATGAAACATTTATAACATCATATATCACATATACTTTTTGGTTTGACAAAATTTTCTACAACTCTCTCTACTTTTAGAGACCTGAGTTGCTTAAGACATTGATGAAAGTTATCATTGTTTCCGGCCATCACATAACCTTTAACAAACTCAGAATAGCTCGGAGGAAGCGACTGCAGTAGTACGTCCTTTCCAATGTCATCAGTAATGTCGTACTCAAATTCATCAACCAGGCGCCTATAGATCCTATGCATATTGGACAGGTGACAATCAATGCTTGTGTTTTTCTCCATATTGGTGTTGAAGAACTCGTACGTGCAGCCATACTTCTGCGCCCTGACTTTAGGTGCAAAAAGGCTCTTGAGTGCCTTGAGCATCGAGTACGGATCACAATGCTGGAAAAGAACTCTCAGACGAGGTTCCATAGAGGTAGACATCAAAGTCTGAACTTTAACGGCTATTTCACAAGTTTTGTGATACTCTTCGCGATCCTGTGTAGTAGCATTCCAGCCAGGTGCCTCAGCTAGTGGTTCCATTATCATGAAAAGCAGATCATTGTGCAGGAGGATATCTCTCAAGCACAAGTGACATCTAGGAAAATTCGATCCATCAATTCTAAGATCATCCCCCAACAAGTAACAGCCAACTCTGAGGTGATACATTGTTCTACACAAATTTGCAAAGGTATAAATACTAAAGTTCATAATATGAGTTCAATTTTATTAAACATTTTAATTGTGTGGAACTCCCACTTAGAACAACATCCCTACAATAGCTCTAGTGATCACACGGTCCTTATCCATTAAACCACCCCGATCGTCATGGCCAAGCGATGCAATGTTGAAGGTAGACAGTGCTTATGTCAATCGCACAACTTTGTGACCCATGCTCGACCTTTCGGTCTTTCGTGTTTCGAGGCCATGTCTACACATACTAGGGCTCGCCAATTCAACCTTAGTGTAGTGCGCAGTGCATACATGGCTTGTACCCACGCCTTATGTGAACTTTGATATGTCTAGCCCCCGATCATCACGGCTGGCTTCATAACTAAGAACTTTGTGGCAATTGCACACGTAAGGGAGAACACAATTTTAATTGGTATTTGATTAGGGGTTTTTTTATTCTATGCTACCATCGTGTATCTAAATACTAACACAAACAATAAATCACACAATAACATCAAATATAAATAATGCATGATATGATATGGTTTCTTCATCGATGTGCTTGATCTCCATCGAGCCTCCGACATGATCTCCATCCGTCCACCGGTGTGGCGCCAAGTCCACGGCACTTGTCGTGAAGCCTCCAGAAGTACCACACAACTTACCGTTTGACCATATCACATCATATGCCCCACTCCAAAACAAAGTTAGACGTTTCTACTATGTTTGCAAGTTTTACGTGGCTTCTAGGGCTTTCGCACAAGAACCGTTTCTTACCTACGAACATGAAACCACAACGTTGATCAACAGATTGTTTCTTTACTTCCGTGTTAAGGGCCATCCATTGCAGACACCATATCCACTATAGTTGGAGAAACTAGCACCCGACTAGCCACTTTTATATGGTGCAAGCCGTATGTCAGTCGTGGAACTAGCCTCGCGTGAAACGTGTAAAGTCGGTATTTGGGCTGCTTCAATCCAACTATGCCACAGATATAAGCGAATGCACATGGGAGGGTAAAAATGAGAGGATCAACGCCTGCATCATCACGATGCATTCTAATCGTACAAGCATACTACGGATAGATCCGGCTCGGATACCACTGTTGGGTTTCGGTGCAAATAACAAAAATTTATTGGCTACGTGATACGTCTCAAATGTATCTATAATTTTGATGCTCCATGCTTGTTTATACACCATTTGCTTTGTGTTTTGTTACAAATCGTGGCGTTTTTATACATTTTCTGGAACTAACCTATTAACGAGATGCCACAGTGCCAGTTCCCTGCTTTCTGCTGTTTTTGTGTTTCAGAAAAGCTACACAGGAAATATTCTCGGAATTGGATGAAACAAAAGCCAAACCTTCTATTTTCCCGAAGCATCACGAAGTCCGAAGATGACACGGAGGGGGCCAAGAGCCAAGCTCACCCTAGGGTGGCGCGGCCTACCCCTGGCCCGTGCCACCAGGGGGTGAGGCCAGCTGGCCCACCTCCTGATGCTGCCCTTTCGCCTATATATTACCCTCGACGGGAAAAACCTAAAGGATGAATTGCTTTTCCTCAAAACATACTGCAAGCCGCCGCCGTCGCCGTCGCGAGATCGGGAGGATCCATGAGCTCTTCCCGGCACCCTGCCGGAGGCCTTCTCCACCACCATGGTCGCCTCCGAAGTGATGTGTGAGTAGTCTACCTTGGACTATGGGTCCATAGCAGTAGCTAGATAGTCATCTTCTCCACCATGTGCTTCATGTTTAGATCTTGTGAGCTGCCCTACATGATCAGGATCATCTTTATATAATACTACATGTTGTGTTTGTTGGGATCCAATGAGTATTGGTACTATGTTAAGTTGATGTGCTGAATATTATCTTTTGTTATCTCTATGTTATTTGTAATCTTGCATGCTCTCCGTTGCTAGTAGATATCTTGGCTGAGTAGATGCTAGTGACTCCAAGAGGGAGTATTTATGCTCGATAGTTGGGTTCATGCCTCTAGTAATCTGGGGGAGTGACAGAAACCTCTAAGGTTGTAGATGTGCTGTTGCCACTAGGGAGAAAACAACATTCTTGTGTCCAACGACAATTGCTTTGTTGACTTTACGCACTTTACTTAATGCAATTATCTGTTGTTCGCAACTTAATACCTAATGTTTGCTCGGACGCCATTCGGAGGGTGGATTATTAGTCATAGATGCAGTTGGATTACAGTCTATATATTTTGTCGTAATGCCCAGAGTGAATCTCATAGTGATCCTCATGACATATTTACGTTATCTTTACTCTATCAATTGCCCAACTGTAATTTGTTTACCCAGCATGTTGTTATTTATCTTATGGAGAGACACCACTAGTGAACTGTGGACCCCGGTCCAATTTCCTTTACATTGCTATACCGTTTACTTTTACTCGCACTGTTTACTTTTACTTGCATACTATTACCTTTTACCACTCGATACGCTCAATCCTTTGTTTACAGCAAACCGGTGAGATTGACAACCTCATCGTAAGTTGGGAGCAAAGTTCTTGGTTGTGTTGTGTGCAGGTTCCACGTTGCTGCTGGTGCAAAGCAAAGCCCTGGACGAGGTGCCTTATAAATTGTCCGGAGCTGTCGCAAAGCTAGCAGGCATCACCTTCTGAAGTTTGGCTTTCTCCTACTGGTTCGATAAACCTTGGTTTCACAACTGAGGGAAGACTTGCTGTTGTGCTCATCATACCTTCCTCTTGGGGTTCCCAATGGGGTGTGATCTATACGCCATCAAGCAATTTTTCTGGCGCCGTTGCTGGGGAGAAAGAAGATTTCTGCAAGGGGAGTCTCTCACACTCAATCGTTTACTTTGTTTTTGTTTTGATTTATTTTATTTTTACTTGCATCGTTTTATCAAAAAAATACAAAAAAATAGTTTCCTTTATAGTTGCTTTGACTTGCTTGCTTTTAGTTTTGCTACAATGGGTACTCCTAAGAACACCAAGTTGTGTGATTTTACTAGCACCAAAAACAATGATTTTATCTGCACTCCTATTGCGCCACCTACTCCTGAGGCAAATTTTTATGAGATCAAACCTGCTTTGTTGAATCTCGTTATGAAAGAGCAATTTTCCGGTGCCAGTTTTGATGATGCTGCAGCTCATCTCAACAATTTTGTTGAGCTATGTGAGATGCAAAAGTATAAGGATGTAGATGGTAATATTATTAAGCTTAAGTTGTTTCCTTTCTCTTTAAGAGGAAGAGCTAAGGATTGGTTGCTATCTATGCCTAGAAATAGTATTGATTCTTGGGATAAGTGTAAGGATGCTTTTATTAGAAAATACTATCCTCCTGCTAAGATTATAGTTTAGCGTAGTGATATCATGAAGTTTAGACAGTTTGATAATGAACATGTTGCTCATGCTTGGGAAAGAATGAAATCTATGATAAAGAATTGTCCCACTCATAGACTGACTACTTGGATTATTGTCCAAACTTTTTATGCAGGACTGAATTTTTCTTCAAGAAACCTATTGGATTCAGCTGCTAGAGGCACTTTTATGTCCCTTACCTTGGGCGCCGCAACAACGCTTCTTAACAACATGATGGTAAATAATTCTGAGTGGCACACCGAGAGAGCTCCACAAGGCAAGAAGGTAAATTCTGTTGAGGAAACCTCTTCCTTAAGTGATAAGATTGATGCTATTATGCTTATGCTTTCTAATGATAGAGCTCATGTTGATCCTAATAATGTTCCTTTGGCTTCTTTGGTCGCTCAAGAAGAGCATGTTGATGTAAACTTCATTAGAAATAATAATTTCAACAACAGTGCTTATAGGAACAATTTTGCTAGCAACAATTATAGGCTGTATCCTTCTACCAATGGTAATGGTTATGGTAACTCTTATTGGTAATTCCTCCAACAACACTAGGGGCGCGCCCTCCGATCTTGAGGTAATTCTCAAGGATTCCATCGGTAAGCAACCTACTTTTAACAAGTCTCTTGAGGAAAAGTTGGGAAAATTTGATATTCTTGCTTCTAAAGTTGATAGCCTTGCTCTTGATGTTGAACTTCTGAAACTAAAAGTGTTGCCTAATAATGTGAAAGAAAGCAATACTTTTGCCGCTACTAATGCCATCCAAGTTAGAATTGATGAAAATGTTAGGATGTTAGCAGAATTGCATGCCAGGTGGGAAAGAGAAGATGAGATGGCTAGAAAGATGAAGGTATGTGCTATTACTACCTCTAATGATGTTGTTCCAAAAGCTAGCAATCCTCTTACTTTGATTAGTGTAGAGAAATCTCCTACTCCTTGTGCGAAAAAGCCCAAAACTGCAAAAACTTTCTCTCAAAAGAGTGCTGAAATTTTTCAGAGTATGGGAGATGATAGCTCTATTTCTTTTAATGATTTTAATGTTGATGGATGCAATATATCTGAAGTTATTTTGTTCTTACAAAAGCTTGCCTTGAGTCCTAATGCTAGTTCTTTGAATGTTGCTTTTACGAACCATATTACAAATGCTCTCATGAAAATTAGGGAGGAAAAGTTGAAACAAAAAGCTTCTATTCCCAAGAAGTTAGAAGATGGTTGGGAGCCCATCATTGATATGCATGTTAATGGTTTTGATTTCCATGCTTTATGTGATCTAGGTGCTAGTATTTCTATTATCCCTAGAAAGATTTATGACATGCTTGGTTTACCACTGCTTGAAAAGTGATATTTTGATGTTCCTCTTGCTGATGTTGCTAAGAAGAAACCTTTGGGAAGGATTAATGATGTTCTTATTATGGTTAACAATAACCTTGTTCCCTTTAATTTTCTTGTTATGGATGTTGAATGCAATGCTTCATGTCCTATTATTTTGGGAAGACCTTTTCTTCGAACTGTAGGTGCCATCATTGATATGAAGGAAGGCACTATTAAATATCAATTCCCACTCAAGAAAGGTATGGAACACTTTCCTAGAAGAAGGAAGAAATTACTTTTTGACTCTATTCTTAGAGCAAATTATGAACTTGATGCTTCATCGCTTGATATTACTTCATTTCCACTTTCTGCGCCTAGCTCAAAGGCGTTAAAGAAAGCACTCTTGGGAGATAACCCATTGTTTTCTTTTCAGTAATTTTTCTTTTATTTGAGTCTTGGAAGTTATTACTACTGTAATGACCTCTCCTTATCATTTTTATTTCGTTTTTGTGCCAAGAAGAACCTCTAATTTGAGGGAGGTAAGATTTGGGAAGTTGCTGTCCTGAAACAGATTTCAGTGCTACACTGTAAAAATTCTTGAACATTCTCAGTATATCTTTTTGATCTGAGATTCCTTGTGCATATGCCCCAGGTTATATCCAAACTTTCATTAGTTTTGCATTTTTCGATTTGAGCAATAGAAGGTCCTCGAAAAAATCGACCTTTGTCAGCTGTTCTATTTTGACAGATTTCTGCCACTATTTGTGTTTGCCTCTCGATCGCTTTCTTTTTGAGTTCTTTTGATCATGGAACTTTTGAGGAAGTTGCTACAGTAGTGTATGCTTTATATGTGGTGTTTTTGAGTTGAAACCTGAACCAAAAGGGTTGATTTACTATTATGCTTATGCTAACGTTGCTAATAGAATTGTGTGAAGTTTTGTATGAAGGAAGTTTTCAAGTGTAGGGATTGGAGAGTGATGAGATGAGATTAAGTATGGACAAAAGCTCAAGCTTGGGGATGCCCATGTCACTCAAATAAATATCCAAGAGGTACAAGCATCAAAGCTTGGGGATGCCCCCGAGGCACCCCTTCTTCATCGGTAAAAATCAGGTCACCTTTCAACACACTATATTTTTATTGCTTCATGCACTATGCATTTTTGTTGGAGCGTCTTTACTTTTGTTTTCAGTTTTGTTTTGTTTTGTTTGCTGAAATAAATGGTTGGACCCCAACAAATTTCTTTTGGAGAAGACGCACTCCGTTTTTCATTTGCCAAGAACACTCTATTTTTCACTCTTATCGTTCAACAAGTGTTCTCTTTTTCTAGTACTGCGTTTAGCTTTCGTTTTTTGCCTTGATTTATGTTCAGATCTTGTTATATCTTTGCATCAAGGTGTATTTAGACCACTGGTCTATGTTTGTTTTCATCAAAAGAGTTGTTTCAGAAAGGTTTGAATGGTGTTGGAAAAGAGAAAAAGTTTCATGCAAAAAAGTGGTACAAAAAGGAGCTTGTTTAGACTGCGGCTTAGACTTTTGCATGCCATGCTTAATGTCGTTTTGATAGTATTCTTAGTGATTTTTTCTGTAGCATGACTTGTCTCAAATGACTGAGATTGCTTAATGAGCCTTTGAAAAAATCATGCGTTGTTTTTATTATATGGACGCATTTATTGGTTTTCTCCTTGATGCTTTATTTGGGTTGACTTGGTGCATGCTTACCACATGTTTGACTCTAAGAAGTCGCCATAAGCCTCTATGATCATTTGGTTTTTGACTTGTGATTCCATTTTATGCTTCTTTTAATGATGTTTTGTCGCTATGCATGATTATGGCCGTTATTGCTCTCTTAGTTGGTCGCTCCCAGTCTTTTGCTAGCCTTCATTTTGTACTGAGTATGAGCTCTACTTGTGCATCCAACTCCCAAAAACCAAGTTATTCCAATGTGTCCACCATACATACCTATTAGCAATTTGCTATTCCAAAGTACATTTGACTTGCTTTTATCTATCCTTCAAATTAAACTCTTTTTGGTGTTATGCGAAAATTAGTCAGTAAAGCTCTCACGAACCTGATGGTACACTTTACTTTTCTCGCTTTTAAAATTTTGACATTGTGGCTCTCTTATGTTGATGTTATGCTTGCAAGTTGTAAGTTGGAAATTAGCCAAACCATGTCATCATGGGGAAAGCTTTCAACATTGCACTTCTCTCATTTGAGTTGATATCGTGATCTTTTGTTTATGGATACTCGCGATGTGAAATAAGTTGGGATCTTGCGAGATCATGGAGTTTGTATATGTGTTAGAGAAATGCCTGGGCCGCTAATCTAAGCCATGCATCATTCATGGTGGAAATTTACAGCATGCCCATAGTGGACATTCGACGATGCATCTCACAATAAAAAGCTATACCAATGGTATATAAAAGAGATGTCGAGGTGTTCATTGTCTGTTTGTCTTGTAATTTTGATGTGGGATTGTTCGATGTCATTGGGCAGGAGGTACTCCATTGGCAGTTCTCGATGATACGTGTATGCTTACAATGACAAGAGCTTGCTTGGGACCTAAGTCGAGTAGCATGAGGTTTGGGCATTCGTACTTCACGGGACACGAGGTTTTCAACTTATGATTTGTTAAGCATATGCTTCGTAATTGTACTCGCATTAACTTTAACCACTCAAGATTCCTATGATGGGGGCAATGAGAGCTCAAAGCTAGTAAGTACCATAATTTTTTAAGGTTTATAAAACTTGCAATCTTGGCTTCCCTCTGCGAAGGGCCTTTCTTTTACTTTTATGTTGAGTCTCCACCTTCTACCTTTATGCATCGTCTAAGAGAGAATAGTTGCCATTCTAAGTTTAATGTGCATAGTCCCAAAGTTTATCATTGATTGATTCATGATTATGGTTTTGCTTATTCTTAAATTATTTGTATCTAGTCGCCCTCTTAAACTTGAAGGTGTCCTATGCATTTATGTTTTGCTATTCCATGAAGGACAAGCTGAAAACCACTTGATATGTTTTTCCATATGATTTGAACACACATTTGACTTTCATTGTTTCATTATTCTTGATCTTTCGTTTGTGTTTCTTTTCATGTTATAACATGGTTGCTAAGTTTTATTGTCAAGATTATGTCTTTTATGCCCATGTTTTAAGTTCTTTGATCCCAGCACTCAATGCTTTACATCGTTGATCAAGATTGTGATGGTGCATGTCACCTCAAAAATTATTCTTTTGTTATCACTTACCTACTCGAGGACGAGCAGGAGTTAAGCTTGGGGATGCTTGATACGTCTCAAACGTATCTATAATTTTTGATGCTCCATGCTTGTTTATACACCATTTGCTTTGTGTTTTGTTATACTTCGTGGCGTTTTTATGCATTTTTCGGAACTAACCTATTAACGAGATGCCACAGTGCCAGTTCCCTGTTTTTTTGTGTTTTAGAAAAGCTACACAGGAAATATTCTCGGAATTGGACGAAACAAAAGCCAAACCTTCTATTTTTCCCGAAGCATCACGAAGTCCAAAGATGAGACGGAGGGGGGGCAGGAGCCAGGCACACCGTAGGGTGGTGCAGCCTACCCCTGGCCCGCGCCACCATGGGGTGAGGCCAGCTGGCCCACCTCCTGACGCTGCCCTTTCGCCTATATATTCCCCTCGATGGGAAAAACCTAAAGGACGA
Source organism: Dactylis glomerata (assembly GCA_007115705.1). NCBI lineage: Eukaryota > Viridiplantae > Streptophyta > Magnoliopsida > Poales > Poaceae > Dactylis > Dactylis glomerata. The sequence goes on from QXEO01000553.1 coordinate 15,962,930, forward strand.
ATCGCTTTTCCTCAAAACATACTGCAAGCCGCCGCCATCGCCGTCGCGAGATCGGGAGGATCCAGGAGCTCTTCCCGGCACCCTGCCGGAGAGGGGAATCCTTGCCAGAGGCCTTCTCCACCACCATGGTCACCTCGGGAGTGATGTGTGAGTAGTCTACCTTGGACTACGGGTCCATAGCAGTAGCTAGATGGTCGTATTCTCGACCATGTGCTTCATGTTTAGATCTTGTGAGCTGCCCTACATGATCAGGATCATCTTTATGTAATACTACATGTTGTGTTTGTTGGGATCCGATGAGTATTGGTACTATGTTAAGTTGATGTGCTGAATATTATCTTTTGTTATCTCTATGTTATTTATGATCTTGCATGCTCTCTGTTGCTAGTAGATATCTTGGCCGAGTAGATGCTAGTGACTCCAAGAGGGAGCATTTATGCTCGATAGTTGGGTTCATGCCTCTAGTAATCTGGGGGAGTGACAGAAACCTCTAAGGTTGTAGATGTGCTGTTGCCACTAGGGAGAAAACAACATTCTTGTGTCCAAGGACATCTGCTTTGTTTACTTTACGCACTTTTCTTAATGCAATTATCTGTTATTCGCAACTTAATACCCAATGTTTGCTCGGACGACATTCGGAGGGTGGGGTCTACGTATTTTGTCATAATGCCCAGAGTGAATCTCATAGTGATCCTCATGACATATGTATGTTATCTTTACTCTATCAATTGCCCAACTGTAATTTGTTTACCCAGCATGTTGTTATTTATCTTATGGAGATACACCACTCGTGAACTGTGGACCCCGGTCCAATTTCCTTTACAGTGCTATACCGTTTACTTCTACTCGCACTATTTACTTTTACTTGCATACTATTATCTTATACCACTCGATACGCTCAATCCTTTGTTTACAGCAAACCGGTGAGATTGACAACCTCATCGTAAGTTGGGAGCAAAGTTCTTGGTTGTGTTGTGTGCAGGTTCCACGTTGCTGCTGGTGCAAAGCAAAGCCCTGGACGAGGCGCCTTATAAATTGTCCGGAGCTATCGCGAAGCTAGCAGGCATCACCTTCTGAAGTTTGGCTTTCTCCTACTGGTTCGATAAACCTTGGTTTCACAACTGAGGGAAGACTTGCTGCCGTGGTCATCATACCTTCCTCTTGGGGTTCCCAACGGGGTGTAATCTATACGCCATCACTACGCAACCCCAAATTTCCCAAGGACCTATCTATTAGTAATGTTGTAACGATAAAGAGAAGTTCGGACACATAACCTCATAGACCGAACGCGGGAATTACGCTCCCGCACATGCGTTGACGATGAAGACGATGTAGCTGACCTCAAGGTCATGAAGATCTTGGAGCAGCGACTCCGGCACCGCACAAGCGGCACCTCTGTGTACTCGCACACTGATACATCTCAAACGTATCTATAATTTTTGATGCTCCATGCTTGTTTTTACACCATTTGCCTTGTGTTTCGTTACACTTCGTGGCGTTTTTATGCGATTTCCGGAACTAACCTATTGACAAGATGCCACAGTGCTAGTTCCCTGTTTTTTGCTATTTTTGTGTTTCAGAAAAGTTACACAGGAAATATTCTCAGAATTGGACAAAACAAGTTCAGAAACTCCTATTTTTCCCGGACGAAGGACGAAGACCAAATGGGAGCCGGAGAGGGGCCAGAGCTGGCCACACCACAGGGGGGCGCGGCCCAGCCCCTGGCCGCGCCCACCCAAGGTGAGACCACCTGGTCCACTCTTGACGACGCCCCTTCGCCCTTAAGAAGCCTCCCGACGGAAAACCCTAAATAAATCAGCAAATTTCCAGAAAGAGTTCCGCAGCTCCTCTGCCGCCGCTGACGAATTTCGGGGGACAGAAGTCTCTGTTCTGGCACCCTACCGGGATGGGGAAGTGCCCCCGGAGCTATCTCTATCGGTCTCCATCACCGTCTCCACTATCTCCATCGACCTCACCGCCATCTCCATCAACCTTGCTATCTCCTATGAGGAGGACGGAGTAGTTCTCCCCCGGGGCTAAGGGCTCTACCGGTAGCTATGTGGTTCACCTCTCTCCCATGATGTGATCTTTATGTGATCGTGAGCGTTGTATCTAGTTGAATTGGTAGATGCTATTATTCAGATATTATGCTACTCCCGTGCTTTATTATTGTAATCTCCGGAGATACCTTGTATCATGGTGTGAAGGTGACTAGTGTGCGCATCATGTGTATCTTTTTGGTTAATGTCTCAATGAATTGTTGGTGTTTGTTGGAACCATCTAGTGCATTCATGGTGATAGTATGGGACAATCTAGTTTGGGGAAATACGGACTTTGAGGAGTGCTTCGTAGCCCTACGCATGATTAGTGTTCGTTTTCAATTTGGAGAATTGTTTTGAGTTGCATATTGAAGTTAGTATCTATTGGTTCAATTATGTTATATTTGTTGAGAGTGTGTCCAATAGTGAAAGTATGATCCCTAGGCCTTGTTTCCAAGCATTGCACACCATTTACATTCAGTTTTGTTACATGTTTGCTCACAGCGATACTTATTTCAGATTACATTTACTACTTATAATCATCACTACTACTTATATTTCACTATCTCTTCACAAAACTAGTGCACCTATACATCTGACAAGTGTATTGGGTGTGTTGGGGACACAAGAGACTTTTTGTATCGTAATGGCATGGTTGCTTGAGAGGGATAGCTTTGACCTCCTCCTCCCTGAGTTCGATAAACCATGGGTGATCCACTTAAGGGAAACTTGCTGCTGCTCTACAAACCTCTGCACTTGGAGGCCCAACACTGTCTACAAGAACAGACGTGTGCGTAGACATCAAGCTCTTTTCTAGCGCCGTTGCCGGGGAGGTAAGGTAAAAGGTACTCACATCCTCCTGTGTGAGTGCTCGAAGTTATTTCCTTTAGATTCTGCAATTATATATTTTTGTTTCTTGTTTTTATTTTCTCTAGTTAGGCTTAATGGAAAACAAAGAGTTCTTTAGTATTTTTCCTGAGTTAGGATATGAAGTGTTTGAAGAGAAAATTGAAAAACCTTTGGAGCTTAATTTGCATGCTAATAGTGTTGTTAGTATGAATGCTTTGAATACCGTTATTGCTAATGCTATAGAAAAGTCTAATCTTGGGGAAGCTGGTTTTGTTAAGCATGATATTTTTAGTTCCCCAGCTTTAGTGGAGAAAATTTGCTCTGATGATATTTTATCTCCCATATGTGATGATTCTAATGATGCTTGTGCTCCTCATCCTTTTAAAATACCTATGAAAATTGTTGAACGTGATATGGATAACTGCTATTTAGAAGATGGAACTGTCCATCCTGGTGATCATTTGCTCTTTATACATGAATTATGCGAGTTATTCAAGTGTGCAGGTATTTCGATGAACCATGTTAAGAGGAAGCTATTTTTTTATCACTGAAGGGCAGAGCTGTGGAATGGTATAAAACATTGAAGGATGGCCGACCTGTTGACTGGGACGAAATTGTACCTCTCTTTTATTCTAAATTCTATCCTTCTAGTGAAGTTTATAAAGATAGGAATTGTATTTATAATTTTCATCCGCATGAGGGAGAAAGCATTGCCCAAGCATGGGGAAGATTGAAGTCACTAATGCTCAAATGTCCTATTCATGATCTTCCCTGTAATATTGTTATTAATAATTTTTATACAAGGCTTTCAGGATATTACAAGGACTATCTAGATGCATGCTTTGATGGGTCTTTCACAAGCAAGGAGGTTGATGTTAAGTGGGATCTGCTTGAAACAATTCAAAACAATATTGAAGATTGTGATAGCGTCAAAGGTAAAGGATCAGGTATAAATTATGAGTATGATTGCATTAAGTCTTTTGCTGAAACTGCTGATTTTCAAGAGCTTAGTGCTAAATGTGGTCTTGATTGTTTTAGAGCCTTTGCTTCCCATATTAATGTTCCCAAGGGAAATGGGGATGTGTATCATGAACCTTTTAAAGACACTTGCATAGAAAGTGATATTGTTATTGATGATTGCAATAAACATGCTCAAACTTCTGAAAGTACTATTTCTTATAAGAATGTTAATTTTTGTGTAGTATTTAGACCTTGTGAATAGAGTCACAACAAGGAAGATTATTGTATCCACCATGGGAATGAAGAAACCCGAATGTGGCACAAGGCTCTAGATGAGCTTGGTGAAAAGGTTTGTGAGCTTTATCCTTTTATTTGTGAACTTTGCCATGAAATAGGGCATTTTAATTTTCAATGCTCAGGCCCTAATAATGACCCTTCTAATCGAATGAGTACCGCAAGTTTGTATTGTGATAACAAGATTACTCTCAATCAGCATGATGAGCTTACTCTGTTTTTGGGGTGTGAAGAGATATCTAGAAAGACTTCTTTGGTAGATATGAGTGCTCTTGATATTAATAGCACCCTTCGTGGTTGTCGTCTCTATTGTGTTAAAGATTGCCTCACAAATACTTACATACAAAATGTTATAAAAGAGGATGCTTTACCCAAATTTGACGGGGATGATTTTTGTTTCTATCTTATTAACAAAGAGGAGAAATCCTCCAAAGTTTCTTCTGTTGTTTCTGTCAGCAAACCAGATTATGTGGAGAAGATGCCTTTCAAGTCTCTCCCTCCTAAAGGAGAGAGTAAGAAGAGTAAGAAGAAGAAGAAGAGGAGTAAAAGGAGAGAGGAAACGGTATCTTCCCCTAAGCATGTTGCTCCTATTATAGATTATGATAATTCTGATCTTATTGATGTTCCCATGCCTGTTACCTATGTTAGTGATCATGATTGGGAAAAACACTCTACTTTTGATATTGAAAATCTTTTTGGTACCAATTCTAAGGTTAATAATTGTTGTACCATTAGTAATATCCATGTTCCTTCCTATGATGATATGTTTGATGAATATGCTTTGCAAGATAGCTATTCTATCGCTTATGATGATACTAAACCTCTAGTTTATGATGGTTACAATGATGAGTATAATATTTTCAGTTCACCTACTATTGAGGAGAAAATTAGTTATGATTACAATATGCCTCCTATTTTTGATGATTATGGTGATGAGAATAATTTTGTTGAATCTGCTCCTCCTACTATTGTTCATGTGGGGAGTATTAATTCTTTTACTCATGTGGCTCATGATAGGGATGTTTTATGTGATAGTTATATTGTTAAATCTATTCATGATGCTACGGAAATTACTATGAGAGAGGGAAACATAGTTTTATGGATCTCAACAATATTAAGTTTCCCCTCTTTATGTTATAGATCTTGAAGTGGCACTTTTTTTATCTATCCATGTTTGCTACTATGTGCCTCGTTGATTTATTTTCTTACAAGATTCCTATGCATAGGAAGTGGTTTAGATTTAAATGTGTTTCATATTTGCTTTTTAATGCTCTCTATTGCTTCAAGTTCTTTTGTGGCGCATTTGCCTGTAACAACTCAGAAAATTGTAATCCACTTCCTATGAATTAAAGTACCAAATTTTGGACCAAGATAAAACTTTTTATCTATTATTGCATGTATGCATGTATTTCCTATTATATGTATTTTATGATTTCATGTGTGTTATTAATTGTTGTGCAATAGTTAGCTAATTCTAACCTAACCAACAGAAGCATTAGGGAAAGATTATCAGAGATAAAGAAGCAAGAAACAAAAGAAAGAAAGAAAGAAAGAAAGAGAGAAGAATAAAACAATCTAGAAAATATTATTGACCACCCTACTTTGGACCCTTGGAATAAGAAATCTGTAACTCAAGCAAAGGTTTGGCAAGCTAGTTGAGCTTGACCAAGTTATATACTAACTCAACCAAGAAGTTTCTAACCAAAATTCAAATCAGAACATCACCCAAACTTCTGCCAAACTTTGAATCTGAATCAATGACCAAACTTCAAATTCGAAATAAGATTTCTGCAAAACATCCCATTTCTTCAGAACAAAAATATCATTGGAAACCTTGGCTAACATGTTGACCACCCAAAGTGAAAAATTTCAAAAATTCGAATTTGAATCTCTTGCGGGCATTGTGTCGAACACCTGGCAGACAAAAATCGAGCAAAATCAAGTTACTGTGAGGATCACTATCGCCGTCCGTCTCAACCCTGTAGCCATGCTCGTGGACGACGCCGCGGTCGAGCCCAGCCCCCTCTGCCCCGACCCGAGCCGTGAGAAAGGGAGGGAAGAAGAGGAACGCGCCCAGGACCCCCCTCTCTGTCTCTCCTCTTCCTGCACGACGCCGACCGCCATGACTGCGCCAGAGCCGACCCACAGCACGCCGCAGCCGAGACCAAACCCCCCCAGCACGCGAGCAAGGCCGCCGTGCCCGGTGTTGCTCGACGCGCGTTGCCAGGGCCCCCGCACCGGTGAGCTACTGGACGCCCTCGCCCTCGTCTCTCTGGCCTATAAAAGCCCCCGCCGATCAAACGAACCAACTCGCCCCGCTCCCAGCTACCTCCCAGACGCCATCTCTCCCTCCCTCTCGCTCTAGTTCGACGACGCCTGCACCGCCGGCGAGGTACTGGATGCAAGCCGCGCCGCCGCATTGAGCCGCCGCTGGACGAACGGACGCCGGGAGCTGGAGGAGGAGTGCTGCCGGAGCCTTTTCTGACCGTCGCCGTCGAGCTCTGCTTCCTCTACGCACGCCGCCGTCGCCGTCGTCTTCTTCACTGCGTGCAGGTGAGCTTCACCCTCGCCGTCGAACACGATGCACCAGAGCCGTTAGATCTTGATCCGTCGGTCGCGTACCGGTTCGGTAAACTTAAGTGACCTGACGAGCGGACCCCACCTGTCAGGTTCAGTTTTATTTATTTCCCGCCTGGGGTGAAGCGGTATGGGCCGGCCCGTTCGGGATTCTTTTGAAATCGGCCCGGTTCAGTTTAGTTTCGGTCCGATTCGTTTTAATTAAATTTCCCGCCCGTTTGAATTAATTCAAATAAGTTTCAGATATAATTTTCAAACTTAAATTCCAAGAGATTTACAAATCCATTTCTAGCAAATAAATATGCGTTGGAAAGCTTAGAAAATGCTCTACACTCCAGAACTGGTTAGAATTCAAATTGAGTTAGGGATTTAAATAAATAAGAATACCTTGACCATAGCTTTATTAATCATAGGAAAATTCTAGAAAATTGTTTAAGCCTCCTAAAATTATGAAACTTGAAGTGTGAACTCACTAATTACCTCCCCTACTGTTTAGTCCACCTTAATCAACTCAAACCTCGTTAGTGGTAACAATTAGACCCTAATCCAATCTTAGTTTGAAGCATAAAATGATAGAATTCTATTGCACACTTAGAATTAATTTTTGCCCTCAATCCCAATCCACTTAATTAAACCCTCCTCACTTGAACTAGTCCAACTACCCTTAGTTCAATACCACTGCTTGGAAAGTAAACCACCTATGATATTTGGTAGAAAAATCTAACTTGTGCACTTAATAAAACCTTGGAAGAAAAACTTGCAACCCAATTCTATAAACTCCACCATGAATATTATTGTTTGAAAACAAGTTTGTGTGTTTGAAGTGATGTTAGTATTGTGTGGTGATTGTGTGTATTGTGTTTATTCGTTATTAGACGCTAGTGTTGCTGAGGAGGATATTGAAGGGGAATTTTATCGAGAAGAAGAAGAATACCCCGGACACTTTGCCAACCAAGGCAAGCCATCTTTTGAATCATACTCCACATGCCTAGTTTTACTATGGCATTTTACCTGTTTAAGTAAATTGCATGATTGAATTGCTAGAGTAGAATGATAGAAGTGTAGGGATATCTTGCTTAGCAAGAGCATCAAGCTGAGTTTATCCAACTATAGCTTAGTGGTATCATCACTCAATATAGTTGCTTAGTCGCTAATAAAATTGAGGCCATCTCTAAGAGGAGACCCATCTGAACTTGGTGACTTGAACTTGAAAACTTGAAATGGAGATTCTCCTACATGATGGTCTTATGAAGGAAAATAATATTGACTAAGAACTATGGAATGTATTTGCTAAATGATAATAAGTGAGGTACCATGTGAGCCAACCATTACCGTATGACCACATTACCCCTAAATGGGAAGGGGCTTAGTCCGTAGCTTGTTCACCCTAGTATGGGAGGTCTTGTATCATCCTTTATAGAAGTGCACCGTGCGCGGGTACTTCTGAACCGAGTGGAAATTCCATTCATCCGGTACTCCGGAGCGGGCAAAACTAGAGACGCCGGAACGGAAGATATCCGTGTCTCGGGCTCTAGGGAAGGATCCTGTACTAGAGTGAGCAAGTGAAAGAGTTTGTTTGATTATCTGAACCTCGCATACTTTGTGTATGACGAACCATGGATTTCTCCCGGCAGATGTATCGAATCTTGTGGGTAAAGTGTACCCCTCTGCAGAGGTTTCAAACTATTCGAATAGCCGCGTCCTCAGTTATGGACAGTTGGCAACTGTACTTGACTTTTGTCAAGAATGATAATAACTTATGGTGAACTGGGTGAATGACATGACTTGACTTGACCTGACATTGATCTTGACACACTTGAAGTTCCTTTTAGATTGAGCTTAGAGAAATAAACCTCTTTTCTACCAATGAACATTCTTGGGAAATAAAACTAGCTTTTGCAAATAAACTTAGTGCTTAGTCCACTATATCAACCTTGCATATCTACTTCATTATTTCCTTTGTAAGATGGTTTGCGAGTGCATCCAATGTACTCATGGCTGTGTCCCTGGCTATCAACTTGGCCAGACTATGGGGAAGAGTATCCGGAGGAAGGGTATGAAGAAGAGTATCAGAACTAAGATCTTCTACTGAGTCGCCATTGCCTATAGGGTGAAGGCATGGACCCGAAGACGTTATTTCCGCTGCTATATTGTGTTGTAATATGAACTTGGTCTCTATGACCATTGTATTTGAACCATCGTATTGTAATGTCTATGGAACTGGTTACCAACTACGTTATGTGTATCACAACAATGATTCTGGGATTGTGGTGGAATGCATAACGGGCACTTCAAATTTGTGATAAATTCGGGGTCGTCACAAGTTGGTATCAGAGCCTAGGCTGACCATAGGAGACCTTAGTTAGAATGGGCGTTAAATGAAACCTTTACAAAAGCAAAGATATAAGTAATGGTTTGAAATTGCTTAGTCTTTCCTCTCTGTTTACAAAGTTTTGTACATGCTTCAGCTTTTACCACTTAAAAGTTTGCACACTTGAGTTGATCACTAACTTCATCTAATCTAAAATTTTGTAGATGACCCCGGTATTCACTGAGCAGTGCCAGTTGGGCCATGGGGGCAGCCTTTGTTTCGAGCGCGACCTCACCACCCTGACCTTGTTCCTGAACCGTCTGTATCCGGAGTTCAAGGGAGCCGTGCTCAATGAGCACCCGGATGGAGAGCTACGGTGGCTTGTCAGGGCCAGTTGCCGTGGAAAGAAGGGAGATTTGAGTTCTCCAAGGATCAAGTTTGAGCTTGTGGAGAACACTTGGGCCGATGGTTTGGTCCGAGGTATGCAGGAGATGCATGCCCGCTTGTGCGGACTGCATGCTGAGGAGGTCCAGGGGGAGCATTTTAGGAGCTTTGCTCGGCGTGATGCGGATGGGCGTCCCGCAAACATGCCAGGGCAAAATGAGCCAAGTACATACGTCGATCACATGGACTTCTTGCTGTACTCCACTCAGCAGGAGGCTGATCGTGCCCGTACCAAGGCCAACCTTGAGCACTTCGCACTGGTGGAGGCAAGGAGCACTATCAGGATTCTTGCTAGGGATCGCAAGAGTCTTCGCCGCCAGCGCGATGAGAGGGATCACACCATTGATGAGTTGAAGGCCAATGTGGCTGAGCTGACTGAGTACATCGAGAGTCTCGAGAGCCACCTTGGTGAGGAGGAAGGCATTGATCTCTGCAAGGAGGATAATGCCCTCATTAGTGATGAGGATAACTTCATGGAGGACTTTGATGATGAGGAGCATGATGAGGATGTTGGATTCATTGTGGATGATGAGGAGGAAGACCCCGAGGAGCCCGATATTTAGATTGGAGATCCCCGTGTTATCTAGTTATGAGTTTTACCTTAAGTCACTTCGTGTAGGTGTGAGTTGTATCCCCCCACTCTAGTAGACGAGTCGCAATGGTTTGATGTAAACCATTTGTAATGTGTGAACTCGTATGTATGATATGTTTGATGCTTGTTGAATGAAATATGAATTTGGCCCTTAAGGCCTTAGTAAGACAAAAATTGCATCACCCATGTTACCTTTAAATCTTAGCAAATTAGTTTTTCCCTCTTGTCTTACACACCTTATCTTCAGATGCCGCGAGCACCCCCACCCCCGAACCCGGAAATGACCGAACTGCTAAGGTTGATCATGGAAGACCGAGAAACAGCCCGAGCTGAGTGCCAAGCTAACTTGGCCACTCTCCAGCAATTAACCCAGATGGCAATGAACCACAACAATGGCAATGGAAATGACCATGGTGAAGGACAGAACAATGGCCATGGTGATCACCGATCCAAGTTAAGGAGTTTCCAAAACACCAACCCTCCAATGTTCACTAAGTCTGAAGAACCCTTAGATGCCGATGACTGGCTTCGCACTATGGAGAACAATTTGGCAGTCGCCGAAGTTGGTGAAAATGAGAAGGTCTTGTACACCACCCACTATCTTGCGGGAGCCGCAAGAGCTTGGTGGGATAGCACTCGTGCAATGCAAGCCCCAGGGTATGTGATGCCTTGGGAGGAGTTCAAGAGCAAGTTTAGCAAGGCCCATGTTCCTTTGGGATTGGTTAAAAGGATGAGAGATGAGTTCAGAAATCTGAAGCAAGGTTCCCTATCTGTGGTGGACTACCGTGACAAGTTTCTTACCTTGTCTAGGTATGCCCCAGATGACACTAACACCACTGAAAAGAAGCAAGAAAGGTTTCTGGATGGACTTCATGATGAGATGCAATGCGTCTTGGTCAGCATCCACTTTGCCGACCTGGAGTCATTGGTTGATTCTGCCATCCAGATGGAAGGCAAACTCAAGCAAGCGGCAGAGAACCGCAAGCGCCGTATGATGTACCAAGGCAACTCGAGCAACTCGCAGAAGCCGAGGGGAAATCCACCCATGGGTTTCGCCCCAAGACCTATAAGGCCATCTGCACCTGCTCCACGTCCCAACTTTCCTAGCCGTCCACCCGGCAACAACTTCAACCGTGCACCTCCGAGACCTAATGGCCACAACTTCAACCCCAATGCTCCCAGGCCCAATGGAGCACTTGTGCCACCCAAGTCTGGTGACAAGTTTGGTGTTACCTGTTATGAGTGTGGACTCAAAGGGCACTACTCCAATGAGTGCCCCAAGAAGCTAAATGATGCATCCAAGACCACTGCTCCCGCTCAGCAGCAGCGCCGTGTTGGAAATGGCAAGAATTATCCACCAAGGAACCAGCCTCACCCTCGAGGCCGTCTGAACCACATGAATGTGGAAGAAGCTCAGGAGGCAACCGACGTTGTGCTTGGTATGTTCCCTGTTAATTCAGTTCCTGCAAGAGTTCTGTTTGATTCTGGAGCTTCACACTCGTTTGTTACTAAGTTATTTGTTGATAAAAGTGGACTTCAACCAACACCCCTGAAACATGCCATGTTAGTACAAATCCCTGGGTCAACAACAAGGGCTGAGTGGAACTGTTTGGCAGTTCCCATAGAAATTCATGGAATATCTTTCTTAGCCAATTTGATAGTTTTGGGAACCAAAGGTTTGGAAGTAGTTCTCGGTATGAATTGGATGTCTTCCCATCAAGGAGTGATAGATTGTGCCAAGAAGACCATCACCATGGAGAGTAGCACTAGAATTGTAGTAAAGCATGTGTCCGTAAAACCACCCCAATCCACAAGATGTCATAAGAGTATCTCAGGACCCACTATAGAGGAAGTTCCCATCGTCTGTAAATACCCGGATGTCTTTCCCGATGAGCTACCCGGAATGCCACCGGATCGGGATATTGAGTTTATCATTGAGCTTATCCCCGGAACTGGATCCATAGCCCAACGACCCTATCGTATGAACCCAGCTGAACTAGTGGAGTTGAAGAAACAATTGGATGACCTTTTGAGTAAAGGATTGATTCAGCCAAGTTCTTCTGCCTGGAGATCACCCGTCTTGTTTGTGGATAAAAGTGACGGTTCCAGCCGACTGTGCACTGATTATCGCAAGCTAAATGATGTGACCATCAAGAATAAGTATCCTCTTCCCAAGATAGATGATCTGTTTGACCAATTGACCGGAGCTCGAGTTTTCTCAAAGATAGACCTTAGAACTGGATACCATCAGCTAAAGATCCGTGCAACTGATATACCTAAAACAGCCTTCACTACCCGATACGGATTGTATGAGTACACCGTAATGTCCTTTGGATTAACCAATGCGCCTGCCTATTTCATGAATCTCATGAATAAGGTTTTCATGGAGTTCCTGGATAAGTTTGTTGTTGTCTTTATTGATGACATTCTTATCTACTCCAAGTCCGAAGAAGAGCATGCAACCCATCTGAGATTAATCTTAGAGACTCTGAGAGAGCATCAGTTATATGCCAAGTTCAGTAAATGTGAGTTCTGGTTGAAGGAAGTTGGATTCCTAGGCCATGTGTTATCAGCAGGAGGAATATCAGTAGACCCAAAGAAGATGAAATCAGTCATGGAATGGGAAGCCCCTACCACTCAAACCGAAGTTAGAGGTTTTCTCGGATTAGCAGGATATTACCGCAAATTTGTTGAAGGATTTTCCAGCATTGCCAGACCCATGACCCAATTGTTGAAGAAGGACAAGAAGTTTGAATGGACCCCTAAGTGTGAAGAGAGTTTTCAAGAACTCAAGAAGCGATTGGTGACCGCCCCCGTCCTAACCATGCCCGATATCACCAAGAACTTTGATGTCTATTGCGACGCATCCAAACTTGGACTTGGTTGTGTGTTAATGCAAGAAGGCAAGGTCATAGCTTACCTCTCCCGGCAGCTTCGACCTCATGAAGAAAACTATCCCACCCATGATCTGGAGTTAGTAGCTGTAGTTCTAGCTTTGAAGACCTGGAGGCACTATCTTATGGGTAACCGTTGCGAGATCTACACTGACCACAAGAGTTTGAAGTATATCTTCACTCAGAAGGAGTTGAACATGAGACAAAGAAGATGGATAGAGTTGATCAAGGATTATGATCTAGAAATTCATTATCACCCCGGTAAGGCCAATGTAGTTGCCGATGCCTTGAGTAGGAAGCCCTGCTCGTTGAATATGATGATCAAAGATGAGCAACCCCTGTTGCACCAAGAGTTTGAAAGGTTTGGATTGGAACTAGTCAGTCGAGGATTCTTAGCCAACCTTGAGTTTCAACCCACCTTGATAAGCCAAATCAAAGAAGCCCGGAAGGGAAATGAGAGTATTGTCGGAATTAAGCGCAGAATTAGTTCAGGCAAGGTGCCAGGATTTGGAGAAGATGATCAAGGAGTTCTTTGGTATAAAGGACGTATTTGTGTGCCTGCGGACTCAGAATTGAAAGGAGTTATTATGAGAGAAGCCCGTGAGACACCTTACTCCATCCACCCCGGTGGAACCAAGATGTATCAAGATCTAAAGGAGCAATTTTGGTGGCATGGAATGAAGCGTGAGATTGCATCGTTTATATCCAAGTGTGATATTTGTCAAAGAGTCAAGGCTGAACATCAACGTCCTGCGGGATTGCTGCAACCGTTGCAAGTTCCGGAATGGAAGTGGGAATCTGTTGGAATGGATTTCATCACTGGATTTCCAAGGTCTAGCCGTGGAAATGACTCTATCTGGGTCATTGTGGATAGACTTACCAAAGTTGCCCACTTTATTCCTGTCAAGACCACTTATACCTCCGGACAGCTAGCAGATCTTTATCTATCCAGAATCGTTAGTTTGCATGGAGTCCCTAAAACCATAGTTTCTGATCGAGGAACCCAATTCACCTCGAGATTTTGGAAAAGTTTGCATCAAGCCTTGGGAACCAAAGTAGCCTTTAGCACAGCTTACCACCCCCAGACTGATGGATAGACTGAAAGAGTAAATCAAATACTTGAAGATATGTTGAGAGCCTGTGTTCTAGCCTATGGGGCTAAGTGGGAAGATTGTCTGCCTTTCGCGGAGTTTTCCTACAACAACAGTTATCAAGCCAGTTTGTAAATGGCCCCATTTGAAGCTTTATATGGAAGAAAGTGCCGTACCCCTTTGAATTGGTCAGAAACAGGAGACAGTCAGATATTTGGACCGGACATTCTGCAAGAGGCTGAAGAGAAGGTTCGCATGATTCGTGAGTACCTCAAGGCAGCCCAGTCTAGACAGAAGAGTTATGCCGACAAGAGACGTAGAGAACTGACCTTTCAGATTGGAGATTTTGTTTATCTTAGAGTATCACCTCTCAAGGGAATGCAGAGATTCCAAGTAAAAGGAAAGCTTGCACCAAGATATATTGGTCCCTTCAAGGTACTAAGCCGCAAAGGAGAAGTGTCTTATCAGTTGGAAATGCCCCCTGAATTGTCTGAAGTGCACGATGTCTTTCACGTGTCTTTACTTCGGAAATGTCTTGAAGTTCCGGAGAAGCCAGAAATCTTCAAGAATATTGATCACCGTTCTGTGGACATCAACAAGGATTTGACCTATCGTGAAGTGCCTACCCGTATCCTCGAAGAAGCTTATCGAACCACTCGAACCCGAAGCATCAAGTTTCTGAAAGTTCAGTGGAGTAATCACAACGAAGATGAAGCTACTTCGGAACGAGAAGATTACCTTCAGAAAGAATTTCCCAATCTTTTTAGTTCTTAATTAGTGAATCTCGGGGACGAGATTCTTTTTAAGGGGGGAAGATTGTAACAACTCAGAAAATTGTAATCCACTTCCTATGAATTAAAGTACCAAATTTTGGACCAAGATAAAACTTTTTATCTATTATTGCATGTATGCATGTATTTGCTATTATATGTATTTTATGATTTCATGTGTGTTATTAATTGTTGTGCAATAGTTAGCTAATTCTAACCTAACCAACAGAAGCATTAGGGAAAGATTATCAGAGATAAAGAAGCAAGAAACAAAAGAAAGAAGGAAAGAGAGAAGAATAAAACAATCTAGAAAATATTATTGACCACCCTACTTTGGACCCTTGGAATAAGAAATATGTAACTCAAGCAAAGGTTTGGCCAGCTAGTTGAGCTTGACCAAGTTATATACTAACTCAACCAAGAAGTTTCTAACCAAAATTCAAATCAGAACATCACCCAAACTTCTGCCAAACTTTGAATCTGAATCAATGACCAAACTTCAAATTCGAAATAAGATTTCTACAAAACATCCCATTTCTTCAGAACAAAAATATCATTGGAAACCTTGGCTAACATGTTGACCACCCAAAGTGAAAAATTTCAAAAATTCGAATTTGAATCTCTTGCGGGCATTATGTCGAACACCTGGCAGACAAAAATCGAGCAAAATCAAGTTACTGTGAGGATCACTGTCACCGTCCGTCTCAACCCTGTAGCCATGCTCGTGGACGACGCCGCGGTCGAGCCCAGCCCCCTCTGCCCCGACGCGAGCAAGGCCGCCGTGCCCGGTGTTGCTCGACGCGCGTTGCCAGGGTCCCCGCACCGGCGAGCTACTGGACGCCCTCGCCCTCGTCTCTCCGGCCTATAAAAGCCCCCGCCGATCAAACGAACCAACTCGCCCCGCTCCCAGCTACCTCCCAGATGCCATCTCTCCCTCCCTCTCGCTCTAGTTCGACGACGCCTACACCGCCGGCGAGGTACTGGACGCAAGCCGCGCCGCCGCGTTGAGCCGCCGCTGGACGAACGAACGCCGGGAGCTGGAGGAGGAGTGCTGCCGGAGCCTTTTCCGACC
This sequence comes from Dactylis glomerata, assembly GCA_007115705.1. Classification (NCBI taxonomy): domain Eukaryota; kingdom Viridiplantae; phylum Streptophyta; class Magnoliopsida; order Poales; family Poaceae; genus Dactylis; species Dactylis glomerata. The sequence continues at coordinate 15,978,823 of QXEO01000553.1, forward strand.
GTCGCCGTCGAGCTCTGCTTCCTCTACGCACGCCGCCATCGTCTTCTTCACTGCGCGCAGGTGAGCTTCACCCTCGCCGTCGAACACGATGCACCAGAGCCGTTTGATCTTGATCCGTCGGTCGCGTACCGGTTCGGTAAACTTAAGTGACCTGACGAGCGGACCCCACCTGTCAGGTTCAGTTTTATTTATTTCCCGCCCGGGGTGAAGCGGTATGGGCCGGCCCGTTCGGGATTCTTTTGAAATCGGCCCGGTTCAGTTTAGTTTCGGTCCGATTCGTTTTAATTAAATTTCCCGCCCGTTTGAATTAATTCAAATAAGTTTCAGATATGATTTCAAACTTAAATTCCAAGAGATTTACAAATCCATTTCTAGCAAATAAATATGCGTTGGAAAGCTTAGAAAATGCTCTACACTCCAGAACTGGTTAGAATTCAAATTGAGTTAGGGATTTAAATAAATAAGAATACCTTGACCATAGCTTTATTAATCATAGGAAAATTCTAGAAAATTGTTTAAGCCTCCTAAAATTATGAAACTTGAAGTGTGAACTCACTAATTACCTCCCCTACTGTTTAGTCCACCTTAATCAACTCAAACCTCGTTAGTGGTAACAATTAGACCCTAATCCAATCTTAGTTTGAAGCATAAAATAATAGAATTCTATTGCACACTTAGAATTAATTTTTGCCCTCAATCCCAATCCACTTAATTAAACCCTTCTCACTTGAACTAGTCCAACTACCCTTAGTTCAATACCACTGCTTGGAAAGTAAACCACCTATGATATTTGGTAGAAAAATCTAACTTGTGCACTTAATAAAAACTTGGAAGAAAAACTTGCAACCCAATTCTATAAACTCCACCATGAATATTATTGTTTGAAAACAAGTTTGTGTGTTTGAAGTGATGTTAGTATTGTGTGGTGATTGTGTGTATTGTGTTTATTCGTTATTAGACGCTAGTGTTGCTGAGGAGGATATTGAAGGGGAATTTTATCGAGAAGAAGAAGAATACCCCGGACACTTTGCCAACCAAGGCAAGCCATCTTTTGAATCATACTCCACATGCCTAGTTTTACTATTGCATTTTACCTGTTTAAGTAAATTGCATGATTGAATTGCTAGAGTAGAATGATAGAAGTGTAGGGATATCTTGCTTAGCAAGAGCATCAAGCTGAGTTTATCCAACTATAGCTTAGTGGTATCATCACTCAATATAGTTGCTTAGTCGCTAATAAAATTGAGGCCATCTCTAAGAGGAACCCCATCTGAACTTGGTGACTTGAACTTGAAAACTTGAAATGGAGATTCTCCTACATGATGGTCTTATGAAGGAAAATAATATTGACTAAGAACTATGGAATGTATTTGCTAAATGATAATAAGTGAGGTACCATGTGAGCCAACCATTACCGTACGACCACATTACCCCTAAATGGGAAGGGGCTTAGTCCGTAGCTTGTTCACCCTAGTATGGGAGGTCTTGTATCATCCTTTATAGAAGTGCACCGTGCGCGGGTACTTCTGAACCGAGTGGAAATTCCATTCATCCGGCACTCCGGAGCGGGCAAAACTAGAGACGCCGGAACGGAAGATGTCCGTGTCTCGGGCTCTAGGGAAGGATCCTGTACTAGAGTGAGCAAGTGAAAGAGTTTGTTTGATTATCTGAACCTCGCATACTTTGTGTATGACGAACCGTGGATTTCTCCCGGCAGATGTATCGAATCTTGTGGGTAAAGTGTACCCCTCTGCAGAGGTTTCAAACTATTCGAATAGCCGCGTCCTCGGTTATGGACAGTTGGCAACTGTACTTGACTTTTGTCAAGAATGATAATAACTTATGGTGAACTGGGTGAATGACATGACTTGACTTGACCTGACATTGATCTTGACACACTTGAAGTTCCTTTTAGATTGAGCTTAGAGAACTAAACCTCTTTTCTACCAATGAACATTCTTGGGAAATAAAACTAGCTTTTGCAAATAAACTTAGTGCTTAGTCCACTATATCAACCTTGCATATCTACTTCATCATTTCCTTTGTAAGATGGTTTGTGAGTGCATCCAATGTACTCATGGCTGTGTCCCTGGCTATCAACTTGGCCAGACTATGGGGAAGAGTATCCGGAGGAAGGGTATGAAGAAGAGTATCAGAACTAAGATCTTCTACTGAGTCGCCATTGCCTGTAGGGTGAAGGCATGGACCCGAAGACGTTATTTCCGCTGCTATATTGTGTTGTAATATGAACTTGGTCTCTATGACCATTGTATTTGAACCATCATATTTTAATGTCTATGGAACTGGTTACCAACTACGTTATGTGTATCACAACAATGATTCTGGGATTGTAGTGGAATGCATAACGGGCACTTCGAATTTGTGATAAATTTAGGGTCGTCACATTGCCTTAAGTTCTTCTCTGGCGCCTACATGAGCATCTTTTCAAATTACTGCGCCTAGCTCAAAGGCGTTAAAGAAAAGCACTCTTGGGAGATAACCCAATGTTTTTATTTTCAGTACTTTTTCTTTTATTTGAGTCTTGGAAGTTATTACTACTGTAATAACTGCTCCTTATCCTTTTTATTTTGTTGTTGTGCCAAGAAGAACCTCTAACTAGGGTGAGGTAAGATTTGGGGAAGTTGCTGTCCTGAAAACAGATTTTTGTGCTAGACCGTAAAAATTCGTGAAAATTCTCTGAATCTCTTTTTTACCTGCGATTTCTTGTGCATATTCCCCAGGTTATATCCAAACTTTCATTAGTTTTACACTTTTCGATTTGAGCAACAGAATGTACTCGAAAAAATCAACCTTTGTCAGCTGTTCTGTTTTGACAGATTTTTGCCACTATTTGTGTTTGCCTCTCGATTGCTTTCTTTTTGAGTTCTTTTGATCCGGGAACTTTTTGAGGAAGTTGTTACAGTAGTAGATGCTTTAATATGTGGTGGGCTTGAGTTGAAACCTGAACCAAAAGGGTTGATTTACTATCATGCTTATGCTAACGTTGCTAATAGAATTGTGTTGAGTTTTGTATGAAGGAAGTTTTCAAGTGTAGGGATTGGAGAATGATGAGATGAGATGAAGAATGGACAAAAGCTTAAGCTTGGGGATGCCCATGCAACCCCAAGAAATATCCAAGAAGTACAAGCGTCAAAGCTTGGGGATGCCCCCAAGGCACCCCTTCTTCATCGGCAAAAATCAGGTCACCTTTCAAAAGACTATATTTTTATTGCTTCATGCACTATGTGTTTTTCTTGGAGCGTCAGTTGTTTTCGCTTTCAGTTTTCTTTTGCTTTGTTTGCTGCAATAAATGATTGGATCACATCATGTTTGTTTTGTAGGAGATGAACTCCGTTTTTAATTGCCAAGAACACTCTAGTTTTCACTCTTATCGTTCAACGAGTGTTCTCTTTTACTGCTACTGCGTTTAGTTTTCGTTTTTCGCCTTGATTTTTGTTAAGATCTTGTTATATCTTTGCATCAAGGTGTATTTGTACCTTTGGTCTATGTTTTTTTTCATCAAAAGAGTTGTTTCGAAAAGATTTGAATGGTGTTGGAAAAGAGAAAAAGTTTCATGCAAAAAAGTGGTACAAAAAGGAGCTTGTTTAGACTACGGCTTAGACTTTTGCATGCCATGCTTGATTGCATTTTGATAGTATGCTTAGTGATTTTTGCTGTAGCATGACTTGTCTCAAATGACTGAGATTGCTTAATGAGCCTTTGAAAAAATCATGCGTTGTTTTTATTATATGTAAGCATTTATATGGTTTTCTCCTTTGATGCTTTATTTGGGTTGACTTGGCACATGCTTACACATGTTGACTACAAAATAAGTCGCCTATAGCCTCTATGATCATTTGGTTTTTGACTTGTGATACCACTTTATGCTTCTTTCAATGATGTTTTGTCGCTATGCATGATTATGGCCGTTATTGCTCTCTTAGTTGGTCGCTCCCAGTCTTTTGCTAGCCCTCACTTTGTACTGAGTATGAGCTCTACTCGTGCATCCAACTCCCAAAAACCAAGTTTGCCATTGTGTCCACTATAAATTCCTATACATGGTATCTGCAAGCCATTCCAAGTAAATTTTCATGTGCTACCTTTCAAAAAAACCTTCAAAATACCTCTCGTTTTGTGACACTGTTTTTAGCTCATGGGGACGTAGTGGTCAGATTTGCTATCTTCCATATTACTAATTTCCAAAAAAAAAGAAAAAAAAAGAAAAAAGGCACTCCTCCATGGTATGTGAATGATGGTGGGCACCTGACGAGGGGTTAACTCGACAAATGTCCTACATGAAGGACTTAGGATCGGGGAGACAGGGCATCGGATGAACTCGAAGGTAAAAGTCAGTCAAACAAGATAGCTATGAAAGTAAACGTGGGTGTAGAACCTAGCTTGCTTTCAATCTGTCCCACACCGTCCCCTCCTGGCCCCTTTATATAGGTGGCCAGGTCTCAAGGATCGGGTGGGATCCGATACAGATTACAATATCGATATACGGCATGAACTCATATTTCGACTAATATTACAATTGGGCCTAGCTTAACGGGCCTCAGGGTTACTCAACTGACGGGCTCTATTATCTATACCCTTGTCAGTAGCCCCTGAGATTCTACCAGAATTGCAGATTCGGGTTGAATCGCTAATCTTTAAATCTTCGACTTGATCATTTATTTGACTTCTTCATATCTTCAAATCTTCGACTTGGTCTTTCAACTTATTTTTATTATAATATCTCGCAAGGGGTTTTGATAAACAAGCCTGACAACTCTGACGGATCAAGTGGCCAGTTAACTACCGGAACAGATACTTGTCACCTACTTCAAATTCAATCCCCTTGGACTTGAATTCGGGAAACCGGTCAAATCCATTCTTTTGCCGCATTTAGGACTTACAAAGAATGAATCCCAGTAGTTCTCAGGGTACCCAGTGCATCCACCAGGATTTTTCTTCGCGTCGTAGACACGGATATATACCAGCAGAGCGCATCCATGTGCGTATACCAGGCCACACAGGACGAATCCCGGGGTCTTACCTTCGTGATAAATCACGGCATTCGAGTTTTGCCATGATGACGCAACTCGAGAATCATATGTCGCAGCCTTGTTTGACTGATCTAGTTCACAAAATATTCGGGTTATATAACCATGACTTAATGAAAACTCGCTCCCGATGGGAGTAATGATGTTCACCGAATCTTCCTTCACCTTCTTTGCTCCAGTATTCATGAATAAACATCGTCGGGTGCGCGCCCAGCGCTCCCGATGGGAGTAGCCCCCGAGGCTATAGTCGAAGAATTTTTTTTTGAGTATAGGCTCAAATATAATGTGCTCAATCTTTAACCTTCAATTTGAAACAATTTTGATGATAATATCGTCGGGGGCGCGCTCAACGCTCCCGATGGTAGTAGCCCTCGAGGCTATAGTCAAATATTTTCGGTTATAGTCTCCAAAACTGATTCCTGTATTGTCGGCGCCTAATCTTTTGTCAACTTCCTTGTCGTTCTTTATCCACAGATCATCATACTCAATATTTGTCGAATATACGCATTTGTCGAGTTTTATGTTTGGTCTTGTAACTTCTTCATGGCGTCAGTGGCCAAATTTCTCTATACGTCACTTTGACTGAGCGCGAACCGTTTCGTGGGCAGCGCGGTAATTTTGTATTTTCCCCGCCCATTAGTGGGCTGCCGTTTCCTCTCCTTGCGCCACGTCTCAGCCCACGTTCCTCCACCTAGAAAGGTATATTAGGGGAAAGTGGGGATTTGTACTGTTTACCAGCTCCTTGTCTCCGCTGCTGCCACCATTGTTGCAATCTCTGCGTCCTGCTATTCTCCTGCATAGCCCCCGAGCGCAAATCGTAGATGCGTGTGAAACATTTGGTGGCGAAGAACAAAATGGCCAAGGGGAAGGCGACGAATGCCGCGACGAGCTGGGTACCCTCTGCTTTCATGCAGAAGGAGCTGGATAAGGCCAAGGCAGATGGTCTCATCTCCAACAATGACTCCATCATCTTCCCCGGCACCGAGCGGATCCCCAAGCCCAAGAGCGGCTATCGGGTGATGTTTCTTGCCTTTCTTCTCCGCGGACTATCTATTCCTGCCCACGAGTTCCTTCGTGGGCTCCTTTATGTTTACGGTGTGCAGCTTCACCAGCTCACACCAAATTCCCTCCTCCATATCGCCTGTTTTGTGACTCTTTGCGAGTCGTTTCTGGGAATCGAACCCCATTTTCTTCTTTGGAGGTCCCTCTTTCGGCTCCGCCCTAGTGTCTCTTTATCAAATAAGCCTGAACTGGGCGGGGCTGTCATCTCCGTGCGTGCTAAAGCTCAATACTTGGAATTTTCCATGGCTGCATCAGTACAAGGTTGGAGGACCAAATGGTTTTATATCAAAGACCGTAAGGCCTCCTCCGATGATGAGTACGGCCTCGCCCCTTTTGATGCCTCCAAGGAATTGAAGAAATTGACATCATGGGATTCACCTCCCACAGATGCAGAGATGGAGGAGATCGCACCGCTGCTGACCCGCATCCAAACTCTGAAAGGAGGTAGAGGAGGCGCTCTGTCGGGTACCCGACTCATGGCATTTTTCGTGCAACGTCGAGTTCAACCCCTGCAGCATCGTCTTTCCAATCTTTGGAACTTCTCTGGCTTGGGAGATTCTTCTCGAGTCTCTGAAGATCTGATGGAGAAGCAGGACGCCGACAAACAGGTCAGAGCTCTTACCAAGCTCACCAAGGATCATGCAGTTGCGGATTTGGCCGCTGATTATTTTGACTCCGAGCACCCCTTGCCCAAGGTATGTCCTTTTTTGTATATCGATTTTCATCTTTTTCATCGTCTTTCCTACTGTCTTTCTTCTTATCTTGATGATTTTACTGACTTACTGATTTGCAGGACCACCAGTTCTTTGTTTCACGCCCTACCCTTCCAGAGGAGGGGCCTATTCCGGCGGATCTAGCTTCTGTTGTTTCCGAAGCCCCCGAGGCTGAAGAAAATCAGGACGGAGATGATGCCGAAGGATCAGAAGAAGATACTAGCTCAACGTCACCTCCTCCTGCACTTTCTGAAGATACTTGTGTTGACAAGAAGAGGAAACATGTCAAAGAGCTTGCTTCTTCGAGTACCTCTATTCAGAGAACTGTGGCCAGTGAAGCCCCTGTTCAAGAAGAGGATCTAGAACTTTTCGACTTCATGGCCTCTTAAATGTTCTGCGAACTCTATGACTTTGTTATATTTGCTTTCTTCCCTTCGGGTTGTATAAAATATGTTTCCTTTTTTGCTTTCTTTGCAGTGATGATGAGGACCCGAAGAGGGATGCTGCCACTGCTCCTTCCGCTGAAAATATAGTTGTTGATGAACCTCCTGTGCAAGAGGCTGAGCCGGCCATGAAGTCTCCGAAGGCTCCTAGAGCTCCTATCAAGAAAGTTCCTATAGCCCGGAGCACCAAGCGGTCGAAAAAATTGAAGGAAGCCGATGTTTCCCTTGAGGTCCACGATTCCACGAATTCCCCTGATGATTTGAGTAATTGTCCTTCCTTATGTTTCTTGCGCGATCCTTATACTCACGTGGTTTTTGCCTTGACAGGTACTGATGAAGAAATTTGTCGCCTTGGGCACTGAGTGTGCCAAATACTTGAAAACTGCTAGGGCTTCCGAGGGTAATCTTCTTGTCTGTGCTCTGCTTATCTCGAGTTCCTTTATTTGCTTCTTTATCATACTCACTCTTCCCCTTCTCTTTTTTTTCCTGATTATAGAAGCCTTGGCGACAACTAATGCTCGTATCTCATCCTTGGAAGCTGAACTCAATGCTTCGAGGAAAGCTTTTGACGCTGCCACTGCTGCCAAGGTCAGTGCTAAGAAGTCGACTAAATTAGCACTAACTAAGGCGAAGAAGGCGAAAAAGCCTTGACTGATGCTAACAAAGAGCACCTCAAGCGAGAACAGGCTGTGACTGAGCGGCTGAATACGATGTCTGCCGCTGCTGGCTGTACGTACTATTTCCTGCTGTTCATTTGCTTGATTTCTTGTACATGCTGATATATTCTTCTCTTGCTGCTTTCTGTTTCCTGGTTCTGCAGAGTACACTAAGGTGTCTACGTCAACTTTGCAACCCTACCACGATAATCTCATGGCCGCGGTTAGCTTACTGGGAGCGAACTGGATATCCATCTGAGAAATCTTTGAGTTAGTTAACCGCATTCTTACGCGAATTTTTGTCGGGTTGTGGCCCAAACAAATGGCGGAGGTGCCAGATAATGATGTTAAGAAACTCGCCCAGGCCTTCGACACCACTGACGATCCCATCCTTCAGATGAAGGGCCTTTCTTTGAAGCGAGGTGCCGAGGGGGCCATTGCATTTTCATATGCACATGGTGAGGAGATTGACTGGGAGAAGGTTGGCTCCTCCCATGGCCGCTCCCGTTCAGAGCTAAATGCTTTCTTTGAGAAGGCGAAGAGGTTTGCGCCTGCCATCGTGGCGATGATTTCTCCTTCAGCAGCTTTTGCGGCTTCTTCTACGCCGGTTTCTTCGACTCCAGCGATGAATGAATCCGTGCCTCCTCCAAATGCCGATGCTTCTTTTGCCATGCCTTCTTCTGCTGCGGATCATGAGGCCGAGGTGGCGTAGACTTGGCCTCCTTTTGTAATTTTTAGTTTTTGCTTTCGATGTAGTAAACTTTTAATCGTATGCAGCATGAGAACTTTAATTAGAGGGCTTATGCTTTTGTAAATATATCCTCTTTTGTGAAATGTCGTGTTCGGTTTTAGCTTCTGAGATGTTCCTCTCTTTCTTTTTCTTTTGCCTTCCAGCCTATGCGTGCTGGTGGATCGTTAGGTCGCGATCAGGCTCCATCCTCCGCCGATGCTTTCGACTCCAAAGTTTCATCGCCTTCTCGTCGTTCTTGCCAATGCGCTGAGTATTCTTTGAGGATTTCAGATCTTGAGAGCCGCTTGACTTTGGCAAAACGCCAAGCACAGATGGCTATGGATAAAGCCAGCAAATCTTGCGGGTTTATGAAACAGATATCCATTCTGGAAGATAAGGTGTCGGGTCTGATGGCGAAAATCATTCATCTCAAAGAATGCGACTCCTTCCTTATCGGTATTGTCGAGTCTGCTTGTGAGATGTTGCGATGTGAGATTCCTTGTGGCTTTCTCTTGTTTTTTTATTCCAATATTGCCGTCTGATCTCTTCTACTGTCTTAGGTACTTGTTTGGACTTTGCTGCTGAGGCATGTCGGATTGCTGAGCGGAATACAACTCTAGAGAAGGCATCAGAGGGGATCGACAGTTTGTGGTCCGATTCTCAACGCCGTCGTGCTGTTGTGTTGCTTCAAGATCGTGCTCAGCATATCAGAGAGGCAGTTGATGGTTGTCGAAGATCTCTCATAACCATGCACTCTGTCATGCTTCCTCGCAATCCTCTGCCAGGAAGCTTTCCGTTGCTACTCGATACTTTCAGATCCAGCCAGCGAATTCATCGGCTGATAGAGCTGAACTTGGTGGCTGGAGCCAATTTTGCTCTTGGGTGGACGCGTAAGTGGCATCCACGGCTTAATTATAGTTCCATGTCACTGAATTATCCTTCAGGTGGAGCTAGTTTGCGAGTTCATCTGGAGAATACCTTGCAGCCTGCCAGAAGGATTATAGCTAGGCTGTTGCGAGAGGATGCCACGTTTTTCTGCGAGCATCATTACTTGGATCCCCTGGGGGTGGATGACTATGATAACCTGATGCTATGATGTGATAAATGTATACATATATTTTTCGCGTGTATAATATGAGATTTTTTATTCTCAGAGCATTTTTACTTTGTACGTATATTGATGCGCTTGCCGCGACTTTTAAAGACACGTAGACTCAAATAAGAGGAACTTTTGTCTTTTTTATTTATGCATGTAATGTAAGATACACGGGATGACCCAAGAGATCCGGCCGGTGACCTGTGTTCTGGACCTAGAGGGCATTGCCCTGGGGTAACTCGTGGCTTTTACAGCCTTATTTCCTACTCGACTAATTTTTTATATCTTGTCTTCTATGTTGCTTTGAGTCTTCTCTTCTTCTCTTGTAATCTTCTCTTGTTCGGGTAGCTGTACCCGAGGTTTCTTGACTTCTGGTTCCTTGGAGTTTCCTTCGAGTTGCCATATCGCTTCTGTAGTCGTGCCTTTTGCTTTGCAGTTGGGTTCTTCGTAGCTTGCCATCATACCGAAATTTTGGGCCATCTTATGAAACTCCTTGTCGCACAGAACTGATAACTCGAAGCTTCCCTTTACTATAATAATTCCTTTGGGTCCTGGCATTTTCAGTACCAGGTAAGTGTAATGAGGTACTGCCATGAATTGCGAAAACGCGGGTCGCCCGAGGATCGCATGATATTGTGATGGCCAGTCCATGACTTCGAAGTCGAGTTTCTCCCTTCTGTAATTTTGCCGATTTCCGAAGCAAATGTTGAGTGCTATTTGACCAAGTGGATAGTTGGCGCTCCCTGGGACTATTCCGTGAAAGAAGCAATCTGTTGGCTTCAGGAACTCTAATGAAATGTGCATTGCCCGTAGGGTTTTTACGTAGATTAAGTTTATTCCACTTCCTGCGTCCATGAATATTCTGTCAACATCGTACGTCCCTATTTGAGCTTTGAGTACCAAGGGCGCGTTTCCTGGCCGAGGTACTGTTATTGGATGATTGTCTCTGCTAAATTCTATGGGTTGCTCTGACCAATATAGATATTCTGTTGTTGCTGGCGGTGAAGTTATTGCGAGGTTAACTTGTCAAGTTATGCTTTTCTCCTCTTTGTTCGACTTGGGCATTGGTTGTATCATTGCTGTGATGTGCCCTTTAGATGGAACGTATCCTTCATCATCGTCGCGTCCCTGGTTTGATTGATCTTGGCCCCTGGGAGCTCCACTGTTTCCTTGTTGGGTTGCAGGTGTGTTGCTCGTGTTTCCTTCGTATCCCTGCCGTTTTGCCTCGGCTTGCTTGTTAAGTGCTGCTTCTTGTAGTTTCAAGAACATGGTGCAATCTTTCATTGCGTGTCTGGATACTCGCTTTCCATCGACGAACGCAGAGTGAATATGACATGGTCCGTTGAGCATATCTTCTGGTGATGGTTTGTACTCTCTGGATTCCCTTGGCCCGAACTTTTATGGTCGTTGCCTTGGTAGCTGTTGTCTTTGTATCCCGCGGCTATTTGGCTGTGAGAGCCATAGTTGTCGTAGTTGCGGGATCTTCTGTGTTGACCTTCATATCTGTTACATCTATCATCCTCTGGTGATCACGTTCGTTTATTGTTGCACGCATCTTCTCCATCTGCAAATCTGTTTGCTACATCCATTAGATCTGACACTATTTTCGGCTTGATCCTGCCCATCTCTTCGACTAGGTCTCCTCGTCGTAACCCGACTATGAATGCGTCTATTGCTCTTTCGTCTGAGACTTCGACTGCCGAGTTTTTGATTATACTCCACCTTTGGATGTCTGCCCTTAACATTTCCCCGCGTTGCTGCACGCAGGCTTTGACTTCTTCTATAAATGCTGGCCGCTTGTATGTCGACTTGAAGTTACTCGTGAATTGCTTTGTGAGCTCCTCCCAGCTTCCAATTGTTTCTTCTCCCAGTTTGCTTAACCATGACCTTGCTGCACCGGTGAGGTTTAACTGCAGACTTTGCATTGCTGTTTCCCTGGTTCCTCCTAATATTTTTACTGCTTGTAGGTAGTCTGAGAGCCATGACTCTGGTTCCTGAGATCCGTCATACTTTTGCTGGTCATGAGGTAATTTGAAACCTTTGGGTACCGGCGTGATGCGAACCCTACGGGTAAAGCATGGCGCCCCCATCTCCTTTTCATCGTCTTCATAGTCGCGTGTTTTATTAGGAGTTCTGGATCGTCGGGTTCCTTTGTTCTTTGGACTATTGTATCGTCCTGGTGATGCCGTCCTAGATCGTCGACTTCCACTTCTATGCCGAGGACTGTTGTGACGGCGTGGTGACCTTGGTTTATGGGTTCCTTTGTTGCGATACGCCTCTTCCTCTTTTGCTGATAATTTGTCGCCTACCATCTTCAATCCATTTAGTGCTGCGCGATGCATATGTTCCCTCGGGTCTCCTGGGTTTGGTCATGTTGTATGCAGGTATGCTTGGGCTGCCACCAATGCTGCTTCAGGAGTTTTTGGTATAATATTTCCTTGATCATCGACCGATAGGAAGGACGAGTCAAGGTTTTTTGAGATACTTTGCCTTTCTGAATACCCGAGATTTTCATATCTCGATCCATGTCGATGATGCCTTCTGTTTGTGTACGATGCATCACTACGTGCTCTGCGAGCAGCGTCGCTTGCTGCAATGGCCGAGTCCTTCCTTTTCTGTATTTCAATCCTTTCTTTTGCTAATTGCTTCGCCTGCTGCCTTAGGGCGTAATGGTATCCCAAGAGCATGTTTTGGCTGGAATTTGTTGGTATTGGTGTGCCGTGCTCCACGGCTGTATTGGTTGTTCTCCACTCATCTTCTGATAGTCGAACTTTTACCCTTGTTGCGAGGGAGTCAGTGGTTTCTCCTTCTGCTAAGTGGTTTGCCCCTCTATTTATATTTGTTGGATTAAGCACTTGGTTGTTGTTGTCATCGAGTTCTTCTGAGTTACCTTCTGTGATGGCGAGTATCTGATACCGATTGTTGAGCTTGCTGTTGCGACTTGAGAAGATCAAATTGTCATCTTCAGAAAGTTCTAGTCCCGTTTTCCAGGTGTCTGTTGATTGATCTGAGGTGTCATCATGGCAGATCATGTGATCTTCGAGTTGTACTTCTAAGTCAAAATTCTCCATGGTTTCGTCGCCTCCTGGGATTTTTCCTTCTTTTGCTTCTACTAAGCTGACCGGCGAGTTTACCTCGCTGGAAGAGCCTTCTGATGATTCCGACATTGCTACTGTCTCGGGTTCACTTGCCGACAGACCCGTTTTCATCGGGTCTGAAAGGCGAATCGAACCTAGTGATCCGACGCGAAAGTTTAGACTTCCGATTGTCAAATCCATATCTTGATCCATACTCTCAAATACTTACATGAAACTTGACTGGTGAGGTTGAAAATCGACGGTCCCGAAGCGTATCTGAATTTCGTCGACTTGCGAGTTGTTGTTGGCTGAAAGCGAAAAAGCCGTCGAATTCATGATTCCAACGCCCAGAGTCCCCACGGTCGGCGCCAATTGACGAGGGGTGAACTCGACAAATGTCCTAGATGAAGGACTAAGGATCGGGGAGACAGGGCGTCGGATGAACTCGAAGGTAAAAGTCAGTCAAACAAGATAGCTATGAAAGTAAACGTGGTTGTAGAACCTGGCTTGCTTTCAATCTGTCCCACACCGTCCCCTCCTGGCCCCTTTATATAGGTGGCCAGGTCTCAAGGATCGGGTGGGATCCGATACATATTACAATATCGATATACAACATGAACTCATATTTCGACTAATATTACAATTGGGCCTAGCTTAACGGGCCTCAGGGGTACTCAACTGACGGGCTCTATTATCTATACCCTTGTCAGCACCCAATGGAATCGGTTACCATAGTTTGTGAAAGGAAAAAAGATGGGGAGGAGTGCCAAGCTTTATAAAAGAGCACCAAAGTGCCAATCTCTCTCTCAAAAACTTGCTTCATTTTTGTATGGAAGATAGTACGAACCCCATTGCCAGTCGTTGACAAAGACAACCACCTCTCAAAACCAATTTTTTATCTCTCTGTTTTACAAATGAAAACCTCTAGCACATGTTTAATCACTGCTTCCCTCTGCGAAGGGTCTTTCTTTTACTTTTATGTTAAATCTCCGCCTTCTACTTTTATGCACCATCTAAGAGAGCATAGTTGTCGTTTTGAGTATAATGTGCATAGTCCCAAATTTACCATTGATTTATGATTATGGTTTTGCTTGTTCTTAAATTATTTGTATCTAGTCGCCCTATTAAACTTGAAGGTGTCCTATGCATTTATGTTTTGCTATTCCATGAGGGACAAGCTGAAAACCATTTGCTATACTTTCCATATGATTTGAACACACGTTTTACTTTCATTGTTTCATTATTCATGATCTTTCGTTTGTGTTCTTCTTCATGTTATAACATGGTTGCTAAGTTTCTTCTATCGAGATTATGTCTTTCAGGCCCATGTTTTAAGTTCTTTGATCTCAGCACTCAATGCTTTACCTAGATGATCAAGATTGTGATGGTGCATGTCACCACAAAAATTATTCTTTGTTATCACTTACCTACTCGAGGACGAGCAGGAGTTAAGCTTGGGGTTGCTTGATACATCTCAAACGTATCTATAATTTTTGATGCTCCATGCTTGTTTTTACACCATTTGCCTTGTGTTTCATTACACTTCGTGGCGTTTTTATGCGATTTCTGGAACTAACCTATTGACAAGATGCCACAGTGCCAGTTCCCTGTTTTCTGCAGTTTTTGTGTTTAAGAAAAGTTACACAGGAAATATTCTCAGAATTGGACGAAACAAGTTCAGAAACTCCTAATTTTCCCGGACGAAGGACGAAGACCAAACGGGAGCCGGAGAGGGGCCAGAGGCTAGCCACACCACAGGGGGGCGCGGCCCAGTCCCTGGCCGCGCCCACCCATGTTGAGACCCTCCCGGTCCACTTCTGACGACGCCCCTTTGCCTATAAGAAGCCTCCCGACGGAAAACCATAAATCAATCGACAAATTTCCAGAAAGAGTTCCGCAGCTCCACCGCCGCTGCCGACAAATTTCGGGGGACAGAAGTCTCTGTTTCGGCACCCTGCTAGGACGGGGAAGTGCCCCCGGAGCCATCTCCATCGGTCTGCATCGCCGTCTCCGCCGTCTCCATCGACCTCACCGCCATCTCCATCAACCTTGCTGTCTCCTATGATGAGGAGGGAGTAGTTCTCCCCCGGGGCTGAGGGCTCTACCAGTAGCTATGTGGTTCACCTCTCTCTCCCATGATGTGATCTTTATGTGATCGTGAGCTTTGTATCTAGTTGAATTGGTAGATGCTATTATTCAGATATTATGCTACTCCCATGCTTTATTATTGTAATCTCCGGAGATACCTTGTATCATGGTGTTAAGGTGACTAGTGTGCGCATCATGTGTATCTTTTTGGTTAATGTCTCTATGAATTGTTGGTGTTTGTTGGAACCATCTAGTGCGTTCATGGTGATAGTGTGGGACAATCTAGTTTGGGGAAATATGGACTTTGAGGAGTGCTTCGTAGCCCTATGCATGATTAGTGTTCGTTTTCAATTTGGAGAATTGTTTTGAGTTGCATATTGAAGTTAGTATCTATTGGTTCAATTATGTTATATTTGTTGAGAGTGTGTCCAATAGTGAAAGTATGATCCCTAGGCCTTGTTTCCAAGCATTGCACACCGTTTACATTCAGTTTTGTATACATGTTTGCTCGCAGCGATACTTATTTCAGATTACATTTACTACTTATAATCATCACTACTACTTATATTTCACTATCTCTTCGCGAAACTAGTGCACCTATACATCTGACAAGTGTATTGGGTGTGTTGGGGACACAAGAGACTTTCTGTCTCATAATTGCAGGGTTGCTTGAGAGGGATAGCTTTGACCTCCTCCTCCCTGAGTTTGATAAACCTTGGGTGATCCACTTAAGGGAAACTTGCTGCTGCTCTACAAACCTCTGCACTTGGAGGCCCAACACCGTCTATAAGAACAGATGCGTGCGTAGACATCACACACATACGGCGATCACGATGACTCCCGGAATCCCTGATCCAGCCAAGATTGCGGAAGTAGATTACTTCGGACAGGGATTCAGAAACTCCGCAGCACGACGACGTGTAGCGGCGGTGATCTCCTTCTCCTACGCAGCCCTTCGAGAGGCCACGCGGGAGTGAGAGAGGTGGAGGGCAGCGGCCAGGGTGTGGCCGGCGGCCAGGAGGTGGAGGGTGCGGCTAGGGAGGAGAGGCTCATGGGAATTGGTGTGTGCTCTCCTCCCAAAGGCCCCTCCTTATATAGGGGATAATACCAAAACCATCTCTAGCATCGAGATCCCTTAAGTGTGTTACCCAACGGTTCGAGAATGTGACAGACATTACCGAGAACTATCTCCGGTAAATGACCATCAATCAGATCTGGAGATCCGTGATGACACCTGTGCATTCTACGAAGTTCTTTTAGTTGTTCAACCATAAGTGTCGATGTACCTTTTGTAACACCCCACTTTTTGCATATCAAATTAAGACCTTGTTTAAATGCTTTATCTTGGGTGAATTAAAAACTCTTGCTAGGCAATGTGCTTGTGTGCTATGATGCATGACTGCATGTGTGTGTTATCATGTGTGATTTCATGTGAGTGCATGAACATGATTTTATGTGTATATGTGTGTGCTTTATGGCATGTTTTTAATTCTAGAATTTCCAACACTTGTGCATTAGGAACTAGAGTTAGTGTTATGATTTTATGCATGAAATATTAAGCCTAGACTTAGCTTGTGTACACCATAAAACCTAGCATGGAATTCTTTGCTTGATCACATTACCTTTTCTTTTATTTCTCTTTTCTTTTGCTTATTTGTTTGAAAATAGAGACATCTCCAAAACCCTAGCTTAGCAAGATCAAAAATCCTCAAACTTTGGCTATGACCCCTTGGTTATGCTTGAAACCCCTAGAAACTATTTTGGTAGGTTTTCAAATCTTTTTCAATCGGATTCAAATTTGAAATTGAATTTCGGCAAAGACACCCCAGCCTTTGCTAATCTCTTCTCTCTCTCTTATTTCTTTTGCAAGACGACCAAGAGGAGGAAAGGATCTGCTGGGGATCTCTCTCTGAGTCCAGGGATCTTCAAAAACCCTTTTCCATTTGTCCTATGCACTTGGTATCGAGGGGAGAAGGGAAGCCCGAGGCCACCTGCCAGAACTTCTCCCTCTCTTCTGTTCTTCGACCATCCCACCGCCATCGACCCCCAATGCGTGGGCGCCGCCCTGCTGACACCCTAACACCAGCCCCACCTCGCAGAGACATTGCACCAACACCCCACGCCGCCTTGGACGTCACCATGGCCACCGGGGGCACCCAACGTGGGCAGAGCTCCACCGACCATCCCCAGACCAGTCACCTCGCCGCCAGCCCCGTGCTGACCCCTGGATCAATTCCCCGAGCCGAAACCGCTCGAGTCTCCCCGTGCACGCCACCCCGACCGAGCCAGATCGACGCCGTCGTGCCGTCCAGGATGCCCAGAGCGTGCCAGCCGTTCCCGTGCGCCTCGACCCCGCCTGGCCCCGCTCATCACACTCCCGTGCACGACACATCACACGCAGCACGTTGCCACCCCCACCTTGCATCGCGGTGCACCGTAGCGACCGGACCGAGCCTGAATCCGACCGTGTCCCGACTGAACCCGTTCGTGTTTCGACCGAGCCACGTAGCCACCGACGAAACCGAGCAGACCCCTGCACTTAGCGCAGAATGCCGTCCCAGAGCACCGCCAGCGTCGGCCAATGGTTTCCGACGTGGTGCACCATAGACCGGGCTCACTCCGGCAGTTAAAAGCTGACCCTTCCCTCTGGAACTCTCCTCTTCCCCTCATTTGCCCCCTCTCCACTTCTCTCTCACCAGCAGGAGCTCGCCGACGCCTAGCCGAGAAGAAGAATCCACCGGGGAGCTCGAGGTCATCAAGTAGATCATCGACGGCGAGGGTGGAGGTTGCCGTCGACCTGGCCGTTCCCCTGCCTTTCTCTCTAGTCTTCGAGCTTGCTATCACCACCTAGACCTCACCCCTCCCTCTTTCTTGATCCAGGGATGCAGTAGCACATCGACATCATCGAACCCCTGCCGACGCTCATCGCGACGACGTCGACACCACCGCGAGCTCCATCGCCTCTGCATGCATGTCCGTCGGTCGCTCCACACCTCCTGGACCGCTCCGCTGCCAAACTGACCGCCGCCGACCACCAGCCGCCCCTTGGTGAGCCTCTCCTCGCGAAACCCTAGCCGGCATCGGCGCTCTCGCGCGCATGCAGCGTCAGCCGAGGACGACGGCGCTCGGCCGTCGATCGCATCCTAATCGGACGGCCGAGGCATCGTACCGATTCGCCCCTCCGCCCGGGCCGGCCGGCGAGCCGGCTGGGCCGATCCGGCCCTGATCTGGCGAGGCCCGGCCTGATCCGGCCTTCTTCTATATTTTCCCCCTATGATTATGTTGTTTAGTTAATCCCTGCTGCAAATAAAAATGCATAGAAAATATTCTAGACCTTGAAAATTGGTGATTTAAATTTTCCTGTGTTCCTTGAAATGTTATCTATCCACTGGTACTGCATGCTTGATTTTTAGGATCATACATATTATCTGAGGTTTAATGAAGGTAGATCTATTGATTTTCACTCATATATGCAAATATGTTGTTCTGTGCGGTGAAATTGGGTGATTCCAATTTTCAGTAGTACCTTACTGTTATACTGATCTATAGGAACTGGATTTACTATTTTAGGAGCTGTGCATTCCCCGCAGTAATTATTTTCGGGTGATTAGTTTTCTGCCTTGTTTTAATTATTGTGCACAATATATTATTTATTTTTGGGTGATTCCACTTCTGGTGTGTTGACCATTTCATTAGCTTTCCAGAATGGTCTCTGGTAGAATTTTAGGACTTACAGAAAGTTTTAGAGATTTATTTTGCTATTCTAGTGATTCATAGAATTAGGAAATTCATATTAAATCACCTTTTTAATCTTTTGGTTTGATTCCAATTGTGTTGGTTCTGTGGCATTGTTAGGTATCTGTAGGTATGCTGGATGTCATGCTTTGGTTAAACAAGACACTTGATGGTTGTTCGTTTGTGATTAGGGTTGCCATGTTAATAGGAGTTGTTTGTTATTATATTGGTTGTTTAATCCTTTGTAAAATAAATATTGGTTCAGATATCTAAACTTGTTTGTTTCTGATACTCAATGGTTGAGTGGTGTGATGCATGTTTTGGGTGTGATCCATGTATGCATGAATGCTTATTATGTGCGTTGTTGTTTTTCCGGCGATAGAATCGAACGACGATTGTGCGGAGGAAGGGGAGGTATTTGAGTATCAAGAGGAAGGTGACCAGGGACAAGCCAACCAAGGCAAACCATCTACTTGTTGCATATCTGAATCCTATTAAGTCACTATGCATTGTTCTACTCTTGCTTTTATTACTATGCATTGTTTTCTTATATTGTTATTACTCCCTATATAGCAATAGTTGGCGACTTAGCTCCACAAGTCGATTTGTTATCATCTATTAAGGATGACACCTTTGACACCTACTCAATACCCCTGAAAGTAGAGACTCGATGATTAGCATCGAAGTTCTTGGAAAACTTGTAGTGGAGCCAAAAACTCTAGGATTGGGAGTACTCTCTGGAAAGATTTTCGAAAATATTTTCGAACACTTTGGAGTAGTTGCTACTCCATTGAGATGTTTACAAATGGTTTTATAAACATGGAGTTGGACATGGGAGGTGAAGGAGTTGGTGGATTTCTGAAAAATGGCATTGTGTATAAGTGTTTGCCAAACCAATTACTCCCGTGCAACCACATTACCCCGGTATGGGACGGGGCTTAGTTTGAAGTTTATCTGCTTTAGTGCGGGGAGCCTCACAGCTATATAAGGGTCTGTAGGACCCCGGAATCCGGGTTGACGCCAAAAGAGGTCAACACATATCACGGCATATCCCGAGCCGCCGGAAGACACTTGGGTTCTCCCGCCGTGAGTTACGCTCTGGAGGAGGTACTGCCGAGACGTGCCGGGGAGGTAGACTCCACAGGGTAGGCACCCGTACTAAGGTAGATAGATGGAGGGCTCTGATCGATTATCCGAACCCCGCATACTTGTGTATGACGGTCCGTGGTGGTATCCCAGCGGATTTATCGGATGGTGTGGGTAAAGTGTACAACCTCTGCAGAGTGTAATCTATTCGAATAGCCGAGTCCTCGGTCATGGACGATTGGAATGGCCATACTTAACCTATGTCAGGTTTTGGTTTATAAATTGTTTTCAAGAAAAGTGGAGTTGTGCCGGACGGAGTACTTGTAGGGTACGGCCGTGGCACGGGTGTGGTTCAGAGTACTTGGAGGGTACTGCCGACGACTTGAGGTGGCCATGTTTGATTGACCGCCGACCTTATCTTACAAAGGAGTTTCCCCCTCTCCTAGAGCTTTTCCTAACATTGTTTTATAAAAGTCTTCTTTAATAAGGATATAGAGATGTCGTATGACATGCTATATCGACACGAGAAGTTAGTAGCACATAGTCACATGAAACCAAGCCAACCCTTGCTACAACCATATAGCATGTGAATGTTTCTCTCTTAGACGGTTTGCGAGTACAATTCCAAAATGTACGCACGGCTTTGTCCCTGGCTATTAACTTGGCCAGACTTTGGCGACGACTATGAGGAGGATGAGGAGGAGTATGACGACGCCGGTGAGAATTAGGAATCGTTTCCCGGTCAGCCACCTGTAGGGTAGTAGGCCTGACTTGGGTCACTACGCTGCATGTATCCGCTGCTACTTATGAATAAGTGTGTCAGTTGAACTTGCCCTGCGTGGCATTTATATTCAGCCAAGAGGCTTATGTAAGACTCTAATATTCGTTATGTAATGCATGATGTAATCTGAAATGCCAAGTCTGTCA
The DNA here is from genome assembly GCA_007115705.1 of Dactylis glomerata. Lineage (NCBI taxonomy): Eukaryota > Viridiplantae > Streptophyta > Magnoliopsida > Poales > Poaceae > Dactylis > Dactylis glomerata. The sequence continues at coordinate 15,999,481 of QXEO01000553.1, forward strand.
TGGATTCACGACGGTCTCCTAGGATCGTGAATTCCCCACAGAGTTGGTATCAGAGCCATCCTGACCTTAGGAAACCCAAGTTTAGCATGGGCATTAGACCGGACCAAAAAGTTATTTTCTAAAAACTAAAAAGAGATGGCTATATATATCAAAGGTAAATATATATTGCTCTCATCTCTTCCCTTACTCTTTAAGCATCTTTAATTACTTGCATTTTAATTCAAGTTTTTACTTATGTATAAATTTTGCACACTTGGGTAAGTCATTAATAAACTCTACTCTAAAATTTGTGTAGATGGACGCTCCTACTGCACACCGACAGATCGGCACCCACGACGACGTGCTGATTTTCGAGCGCGACTTGGTTGAGTTGGCCGTGCGCCTTGGACGCCCGCGTCCCGAGGTGCGAGGCTACCGCCTGTTCGAAGAGGGTACCCGGGAGCTGGCTATCCGTGTGGTTTGCCAGGTCCACGGGAAGGAGGTCCCGCCTATCTCACCGGAGTTCACCTTCGAGGTGATCGAGCGCAACTGGGGTGATGGCCTGATGCGCGTTCTGCGTCACGCCATCTCACGCCTCGTCCACCTCCACTACGACGAGCTACTTGGTACCCGCTACGAGCACTATGGGAGGGTCGACGCCGATGGCCTTCCCTACCAGGCGGCCGCGCACACCCCCTTCAGCCGCCACTTCTGCCACACCGAGGCTCTCCTGCACCACATGCAGGAGCATCTGGACCATGTCCGGATGGTCGCCGATGAGAGAGGGCTTGAGCTCGCCGTTCTTCATGAGGACCTCCAGGAGTCTATCTACTCACGTCACCGTCTCCTCTCTGCCAAGAGGAAGATCGTGAAGAAGAACAAGGCTCTTAGGAGGCGCGTCCGCGAGTTGGAGGACCACTTGGCTTCTCTTGAGAGCCACGTGTCCGAGCTAGAGGAGGAGACCGCCGAGCTCCGCAAGGAGAACGAGGCGGTACTTGGCCGTGACGACGACCACCAGGAGGCCTTCGACGAGGAGCCCGCTAGCACCGACGATGACGACCGTGGTAGCGAGAGCGGTGATGAACGCAACGCTATCCTTGACTTCTATGCTCCTGAGACTCCTAGTGAGGATGACCCCGAGGAGTTAGTCCCCCACGTTAGCAGCGACGAGTAGGTTCCACCACTCTACCTCTCACGTAGGCTGCCGCGTAGTTGTTAGTTTGATCCCTTTTGCGTATCGGTGTTGTATGGTCTTTATAGAACCATTTGCTATGTGTGATGTATGAGACTATGTGGTATGTGTGTGTGCCTGGACATGTTGGCACTCTTTTGCTTGTATATATTATGTATGCCTGGACTTGTTATGCATGGTTGTTGGAGCATGTTATGTATGGTTGCCATGGATGTTATGTTATGCATGAGTTTAGTCCTTTTTATTTGAAGCGTGCATAAGTTTCCTTGTTATGAATCTCACTAAACCACTTCTCTCCAGAATGGCTCCGGAAACGTGAGGCCAAGCTGGAGGCAACCCGCCGCCACCCCATGAACCCAGCATGGAGCAGCTGGTGCGGCTCATGCTTGAAGACCGCGAAGTCACGCGAGCTGAGCGCCAAGACAATCTTGCAACCCTACAGCACCTTGCACAAATTACCACCCACCACAACAACCATGGTGGCAATGACGACGAGGAACCCCGCAACAAGCTTAGGGACTTTCAAAACTCCAACCCTCCAACATTCACCAAGTCCACCGAACCCTTGGACGCTGACGATTGGCTCCGCACCATCGAGAACAAGCTCGAATATGCGGGAGTTGGAGAGAACGAGAAGGTGCTCTACGCCACCCACTTCCTAGCTAGAGCAGCGGGTGCATGGTGGGAGAACGTCCGTGCCATGCAGCCCGAGGGCCAAGTAATGACTTGGGAAGCTTTCAAGACCAAGTTTCGCAAGGCTCATTGATACGTCTCAAACGTATCTATAATTTTTGATGCTCCATGCTTGTTTTTACACCATTTGCCTATTGTTTCGTTACACTTAGTGGCACTTTTATGCATTTTCCGGAACTAACCTATTAACAAGCGCCACAGTGCCAGTTTCCTGTTTTCTGCTGTTTTTGTGTTTCAGAAGTGATACACAGGAAATATTCTCGGAATTGGACGAAACAAGTTCCTGAAGTCTTATTTTACCCGGAAGCTTCCAGAGATCCGAAGAAGTGTCGGAGGGGGGCCACCAGGGCCCCACCCCAAGGGGGTGGCGCGGCCAGGCCCCTGGCCGCGCCGGGCCCACGTGAGGGAGCCTGGCTCCACCTCTGACGATGCCCCTTCGCCTATAAGTACCCCCCGACGAGAAAAACCTAAGGACCCGATCAGATTTCCAGAACACATCGCGATACGCCGCCGCCGTCGACCCGAAGATCGGGAGGGTCCAGAAGCTCTTCCCGGCACCCTGCCGGAGAGGGGAATCGCCACCGGAGGTCTTCTTCATCGCCATGCTTGCCTCCGGAGCGATGAGTGAGTAGTCTACCTTGGACTATGGGTCCATAGCAGTAGCTAGATGGTTGTCTTCTCCACCATGTGCTTCATGTTTAGATCTCATGAGCTGCCATACATGATTGAGATCACCGTTATGTAATTCTATGATGTTGGTTTGTTGGGATCCGATGAATATTGGTGTTTATGATTAAGTTGCTGTACTGAATTATATCTTTTGTTATCTCTATGTTGTTTATGATCTTGCATGCTCTCCGTTGTTAGTAGCTATCTTGGCCGAGTAGTTGCTAGTGACTCCAAGAGGGGGTATTTATGCTCGATAGTGGGTTCATGCCTCTATTTCACCTGGGGGAGTGATAGAAACCTCTAAGGTGGTAGATGTGTTGTTGCTACTAGGGAGAAAACAACATTCATATGCTCAAGGGCATATGCTTTGTTTACATTACACACTTTGCTTAATGCAATTATCTGTTGTTCGCAACTTAATACTTTTGGGGTGTTCGGATTGATATCCCCGAGGGTGGATTATTAGTCATAGATGCAGTTGGATGGCGGTCTATGTATTTTGTTGTAATGCCCAGAGTAAATCTCATAGTGATCTTCTTGACATATCACGTTATCTCTATTCTATCAATTGCCCAACTGTAATTCGTTTACCCAGCATGTTATTTTATCTATGGAGAGACACCACTAGTGAACTGTGGACCCCGGTCCTATTTACATCATATTGCAATCACCTGTTTACTTTACTCGTACTGTTTACTTTACTGGCATACTCTACTGTTTTCCACTCGATACGCTCATAACCTTTGTTTCAAGCAAACCGGTGAGATTGACAACCTCATCGCAAGTTGGGAACAAAGTATTTGTTTGTGTGTGTGCAGGTTCCACAACACCTTCAGTCGTCATTGTCTCTCCTCTCCTGTTCGATAAACCTTGGTTTCTTAACTGAGGGAAAACTTGCCGCTACACTCATCATACCTTCCTCTTGGGGTTCCCAACGGGCTGGTCATCACCACGCACAAGGACTTACTGCTCCCACATTAACTACACGCCACAGCTCTTTTCTGGCGTCATCACCGAGTAGCAGCTCTTTTTCTGGCGCCGGTGCCGGGGAACGAAGAAGAATAATCTCCCTCGGCACCAGCTTCTTTTTCTGGCGCCGTTGCCGGGGAGGAAGAGAAGACTTCTGCGAGGGGAGTTCTTCGCACACACATTCTTTACTTTGTTATTTGTTTTGCTTTACTTTATTTTATTTTACCTGCATTGCTTTTTATATCAAAAACCCAAAAAATTTAGAATCCTTGGTAGCTGTTTTTACTTGTTTACTTTCGTTTTGCTGAAATGGCCAATCCTGAAAACACCAAGTTGTGTGACTTTACTAGCACAAACAATAGTGATTTTATCTGCACTCCTGTTGCACCACCTGCTCCTGCTGCAAACTTTTATGAGATTAAGCCTGCTTTATTGAACCTTGTTATGAAAGAGCAATTTTCTGGTGCTAGTACTGAAGATGCTGCAGCTCATCTCAACAATTTTGTTGAGCTATGTGAGATGCAGAAATATAAAGATGTTGATAGTGATATTATTAAGCTCAAGCTGTTTCCTTTTTCTTTGAGAGGAAAAGCTAAAGATTGGTTGCTGTCTTTGACTAAGAATAGTATTGATTCATGGGCTAAGTGTAAGGATGCTTTTATTGGTAGATACTATCCTCCTGCTAAGATTATATCGTTGCGTAGCAATATTATGAAGTTTACTCAGTTTGATAATGAACATGTTGCTCAAGCTTGGGAAAGAATGAAATCTATGATAAAGAATTGCCCCACTCATGGACTGACTACTTGGATGATTATCCAAACTTTTTATGCAGGACTGAATTTTTCTTCAAGGAACCTACTTGATTCAGCTGCTGGAGGCACTTTTATGTCCCTTACATTGGGCGCCGCATCAAAGCTACTCGACAACATGATGGTAAATTATTCTGAATGGCACACCGAGAGAGCTCCACAAGGTAAGAAGGTAAATTCTGTTGAGGAAACCTCTTCCTTGAATGATAAGATTGATTCAATTATGGCTATGCTTGCTAATGATAGGACTCATGTTGATCCTAATAATGTTCCTGTAGCCTCTCTGGTTGCTCAAGAAGAGCATGTTGATGTGAATTTCATTAGAAACAATAATTTTAACAACAATGCTTATAGGAACAATTTTGCTAGTAACAATTATAGGCCGTATCCTTCTACCAATGGTAATAGTTATGGTAACTCTTATGGTAACTCCTACAACAACACTAGGGCCGCGCCCTCCGAGCTTGAGGTAATGCTCAAGGACTTCATCGGTAAGCAAACTGCTTTTAATAAGTCTGTTGAGGAAAAGTTAGGAAAAATTGATATTCTTGCTTCTAAAGTTGATAGCCTTGCTCATGATGTTGAACTTCTGAAATTAAAAGTGTTTCCTAATAATGTGAAAGAGAGCAATATTGTTGCTGCCGCTAATGCTATCCAAGTTGGAATTGATGAAAATATTAGATTGTTAGCGGAATTGCATGCCAGGTGGGAAAGAGAAGATGATATGGCTAGAGAGATAAAGGTATGTACTATTACTACCTCTAATGATGTTATTCCTACTGGTACCAATCCTCTCACTTTGATTGGTGTAGAGAAAACTCCCACTCCTTGTGTTAAAAAGCCTAAAACTGCCAAAACTTTTTCTCAAAAGAGTGCTGAAATTTTTCGGAGTGTGGGAGATGATAGCTCTATTTCTTTTAATGATTTTGATGTTGATGGCTGCAATATATCTGAAGTTATTTTGTTCTTGCAAAAGCTTGCTTTGACTCCCAATGCTAGTTCTTTAAATATTGCTTTTACTAAGCACATTACCAATGCTCTCATAAAGATTAGGGATGAAAAGTTGAAGCAAAAAGCCTCTGTTCCCAAGAAGTTAGAAGATGGTTGGGAACCCATCATTGATATGCATGTTAATGGTTATGATTTCCATGCTTTATGTGATCTAGGTGCTAGTATTTCTATCATGCCTAGAAAGATTTATGACATGCTTGATTTACCACCGCTTGAAAAATGTTATTTTGATGTTCCTATTGCTGATGTTGCTAAGAAGAAACCTTTGGGAAGGATTAATGATGTTCTTATTGTGGTTAACAATAACCTTGTTCCCGTTGATTTTCTTGTTATGGACGTTGAATGCCATGCTTCATGTCCTATTATTTTGGGAAGACCTTTTCTTCGAACTGTAGGTGCTATCATTGATATGAGGGAAGGCACTATCAAGTATCAATTCCCGCTAAAGAAAGGTATGGAACACTTCCCTAGGAAAAGAAAGAAATTGCTTTTTTACTCTATTCTTAGTGCAAATTATGAGCTTGATGCTTCATCACTTGATATTACTTGAATCGCAATTTTCTGCGCCTAGCTCAAAGGCGTTAAAGAAAAGCTCTCTTGGGAGATAACCCAATATTTTCTTTTCAGTACTTTTTCTTTTATTTGAGTCTTGGAAGTCATTACTGCTGTAATGACCGCTCCTTATCTTGTTTATTTCGTTTTTGTGCCAAGAGAAGCCTCTAATTTGAGTGAGGTAAAGATTTGGGGATGTTGCTGTCCTGAAACTGTTTTCGGTGCTGCACCGTAAAAATTCGTATAAATTCTCTGTTTATCTTTTGGACCTGCGATTTCTTGTGCATATGCCCCAGGTTATATCCAAACTTTTCTTAGTTGAACACTTTTTGGTTTGAGCAACAGAAAACCTTTCAAAAATTCGTCCTTTGTCAGCTGTTCAGTTTTCACAGATTTCTGCCAATATTTGTTTTTGCCACTTTATCGCTTTCTTTTGAGTTCTTTTTGATCATGGAACTCTTGTGGAAGTTGCTACAGTAGTATATACTTTATATGTGGTGGTTTTGAGTTGAAACCTGAAGCAAATAGAGGATTGAATATATTTTATGCTTACACTAATGTTGCTAATAGAATTGTGTTTAGTTTTGTATGAAGGAAGTTTTCAAGTGTAGGGATTGGAGAATGATGAGATGAGTTGAAGAATGGACAAAAGCTCAAGCTTGGGGATGCCCATGCATCACCCCAAGAAATATCCAAGAAGTACAAGCATCAAAGCTTGGGGATGCCCCCGAGGCACCTCTTCTTCATCGGCAAAAATCAGGTCACCTTTCAAGACACTATATTTTTATTGCTTCATGCACTATGTGTTTTTCTTGGAGCGTCAGTTGTTTTAGTTTTCTTAGTTGGTTTAGTTTGTTTGTTTGCTGCAATAAATGGTTGGACCCCAACAAATTTCCTTTGGAGGAGATGTACTCGTTTTCATTTGCAAGGAATGCTCTAGTTTTCACTCTTATTAAAAATCGAGCGTTCTACTTTTTCTGCTACTGCTTTTGGTTTTCGTTTTCACCTTGATTTGCGTTCAGACCTTGTCATATCTTTTCATCAAGGTGTATTTTTGCCTCTGATCTTTATTGGTTTTCATCAAAAGAGGTGCTTATAAAAATTTCAAATGGTGTTGGAAAAGAGAAAAAGCTTTGTGCAAAATAGTGGTACAAGAAGGAGCTTGTGTAGACTGCGGCTTAGGCTTTTTCATGTCATGCTTGATGTCTTTTTGATAGTATGCTTAGTGGTTTTGCTGTAGCATGACTTGTCTCAAATAACTGAGATTGCTTAATGAGCCTTTGAAAAAATCATGCGTTGTTTTTATTGTATGGAAGCATTATTTTGGTTTTCTCCTTGATGCTTTATTTGGGTTGACTTGGCGCATGCTCACACATGTTAGACTCTTACAAGGTCGCCATTAGCCTTCATGATCATTTAGTTTTTGACTTTTGATGCCATCTTATGCTTCTTTTAATGTCGCTTTGTCGCTTTGCATTATTATGGCCATTATTGCTCTCTTAGTTGGTCGCTCCCAGTCTTTTGCTAGCCCTCACCTTGTACTGAGTATGAGCTCTACTCGTGCATCCAACTCCTAAAAGCCAAAGTTTTCCAAAGTGTCCACCATACATACCTACTAGCAATTTGCTATTCCAAGTAAATTTGACTTGCTTTTATTTTCTCTTCAAATTAAACTCTTACCAGTGTTATGCGAAATTCGGTCAGTAAAGCTCTCACGAACCGGAAGGCACACTTTACTTTTTCCTGTTCTTAAAAATTTGACATTGTGGTCTTTTATGTTGAGTTGTTATGCTTGCAAGTTGTAAGTTGGATTCTAGCCCAGCCATGCTGTCATGGGCAAGCTTTCAACGTTGCACTTCTATTTGAGTTGATATCGTGATCTTTTGTTTATGGATGCCCGCGGTGTGAAATGAATTGGGAATCTTGTGACGATCATGGAGTTTTTATATGTGTTAGGGAAACGCCGGGCCGCCAATCTAAGCCATGCATAATTCATGGTGGAAATTTACAACATACCCATGGTGAACATTCGACGACGCATCTCACAATAAAAAGCTAAACAATATAGCAAATAAAAGAGATGTTGAGGTGTTCATTGTCTGCTTGTCCTGTCATTTTGGTGTGGGCTTGTTCCATGTCATCGGGCACGGAGGTACCCCATTGGCGGTTCTTAATGATATGCATATATTTACAATGACAAGAGCCTTGCTTGGGACTCTAAGTAAAGTAGCATGAGGTTTGGGTACTCGTATTCACGGGGCACGAGGTTTTCAACTTATGATTTGTCAAGCATATGCATCATAATTGTTCTCGCATTAACTTTAACCATTCAAGATGCTTATGATGGGGGCAATGAGAGCTCAAAGCCGGTAAGTACCATAATTTTTGAAGGTTATAAAACTTGCAATCACTGCTTCCCTCTGCGAAGGGCCTTTCTTTTACTTTTATGTTGAGTCACCACCTTCTTTCTTTATGCACCATTAAGAGAGCATAGTTGTCATTCTTAGTGTGATATGCATTGTCCCAAAGTTCATTGATTGACTCATGATGATTGGTTTCACTTGTTCTCAAATTATTTGTATCTAGTCGCCCTCTTAAACTTGAAGGTGTCCTATGCATTTATGTTTGCTCTCTTTGAAGGACAAGCTGAAAACCATTTGTATGTTTTCCCTTATGATTTGAACACACGTTTGACTTTCATTGTTTCATTATCATGATCTTTTGTTTGTGTTCATTTGCATGTTTACAACATGGTTGCTAAGTTTCTTATTGTCATGATTATATCTTCATGCCCATGTTTTAAGTTCTATTGATCCCAGCTCACCAATGCTTACATAAATGATCAAGATTGTGTAGGTGCATGTCACCTCAAAAATTATTCTTTTGTTATCACTTACCTACTCGAGGACGAGCAGGAGTTAAGCTTGGAGATGCTTGATACGTCTCAAACGTATCTATAATTTTTGATGCTCCATGCTTGTTTTTACACCATTTGCCTATTGTTTCGTTACACTTAGTGGCACTTTTATGCATTTTCTGGAACTAACCTATTAACAAGCGCCACAGTGCCAGTTTCCTGTTTTCTGCTGTTTTTGTGTTTCAGAAGTGATACACAGGAAATATTCTCGTAATTGGACGAAACAAGTTCCTGAAGTCTTATTTTACCCGGAAGCTTCCAGAGATCCGAAGAAGTGTCGGAGGGGGGCCACCAGGGCCCCACCCAAGGGGGTGGCGCAGCCAGGCCCCTGGCCGCGCCGGGCCCACGTGTGGGAGCCTGGCTCCACCTCTGACGATGCCCCTTCGCCTATAAGTACCCCCCGACGAGAAAAAACTAAGGACCCGATCAGATTTCCAGAACACATCGCGATACGCCGCCGCCGTCGACCCGAAGATCGGGAGGGTCCAGAAGCTCTTCCCGGCACCCTGCCGGAGAGGGGAATCGCCACCGGAGGTCTTCTTCATCGCCATGCTTGCCTCCGGAGCGATGAGTGAGTAGTCTACCTTGGACTATGGGTCCATAGCAGTAGCTAGATGGTTGTCTTCTCCACCATGTGCTTCGTGTTTAGATCTCATGAGCTGCCATACAGGATTGAGATCACCGTTATGTAATTCTATGATGTTGGTTTGTTGGGATCCGATGAATATTGGTGTTTATGATTAAGTTGCTGTACTGAATTATATCTTTTGTTATCTCTATGTTGTTTATGATCTTGCATGCTCTCCGTTGTTAGTAGCTATCTTGGCTGAGTAGTTGCTAGTGACTCCAAGAGGGGGTATTTATGCTCGATAGTGGGTTCATGCCTCTATTTCACCTGGGGGAGTGACAGAAACCTCTAAGGTGGTAGATGTGCTGTTGCTACTAGGGAGAAAACAACATTCATATGCTCAAGGGCATATGCTTTGTTTACATTACACACTTTGCTTAATGCAATTATCTGTTGTTCGCAACTTAATACTTTTGGGGTGTTCGGATTGATATCCCCGAGGGTGGATTATTAGTCATAGATGCAGTTGGATGGCGGTCTATGTATTTTGTTGTAATGCCCAGAGTAAATCTCATAGTGATCTTCTTGACATATCACGTTATCTCTATTCTATCAATTGCCCAACTGTAATTCGTTTACCCAGCATGTTATTTTATCTATGGAGAGACACCACTAGTGAACTGTGGACCCCGGTCCTATTTACATCATATTGCAATCACCTGTTTACTTTACTCGTACTGTTTACTTTACTAGCATACTCTACTGTTTTCCACTCGATACGCTCATAACCTTTGTTTCAAGCAAACCGGTGAGATTGACAACCTCATCGCAAGTTGGGAACAAAGTATTTGTTTGTGTGTGTGCAGGTTCCACAACACCTTCAGTCGTCATTGTCTCTCCTCTCCTGTTCGATAAACCTTGGTTTCTTAACTGAGGGAAAACTTGCCGCTACACTCATCATACCTTCCTCTTGGGGTTCCCAACGGGCTGGTCATCACCACGCACAAGGACTTACTGCTCCCACGTTAACTACACGCCACAGCTCTTTTCTGGCGTCATCACCGAGTAGCACTCATATTCCCTCCGGACTTATCAAGATCATGCGCAACAAGTTTCTCAACCTCAAGCAAGGTGGTATGAGTGTCACCGAGTACCTCGACAAGTTCACCACTTGGGGAAGGTATGCTCCTAATGACATAGACACCAACGAGAAGAAGAGGGAACGCTTCATGAATGGACTTCAGGAAGACCTGCAACCCTATCTGGTCGCTGTGCCTTACAATGACCTAGAAGCTCTGGTAGATGCTGCGATCATGGTTGAGGACAAAAACAAAGCTGCCCACGAAAGCTGGAAGAGACGGATGATGAGTCAGGGAGGACCGTGCAGTCAAAGGTCCCGCAGCATGCCCCCATCAAGGTCTGCGCCACCCCCTCAGAGGTTCGCCTCTCAAGCTCCCAGGCCTAATAACCCCAACCGCCAGTACTCAAGCAACCGCCCTACTAGTGGGAATCCTTCTGGAGGAAACCGCAACATCTTCAACCCTACCAACCGCAGCCAAGGAAGTGGCTGCTATACTTGTGGCCAGCCAGGGCATTTCTCTAAGGAGTGCCCCCCGAAGAAATCTTCTGTGCCGAGCCTCAGCGTGCCTAAACCCAATCAGGGTCAAGGCCATGGACCCCCTGGAAGGAACCCGAAGAGTCAAGCTAATGTTGCTCGTGGCCGCCTGAATCATGTCAACGCAGCTGAAGCTGAAGAGGCACCAGATGTGGTGCTTGGTACGTTTCTCGTCAACTCCGTGCCTGCAAAAATTCTATTCGATTCTGGTGCATCACATTCGTTTGTCACGGAGAACTTCGTGGATAAGGGTAGATTGAAACCTAGTCGCAAGGATAGACTCATGATAGTACAAATCCCTGGGTCATCGGTCAAGACCCAGCTGTCCTGCAGAAACGTCCCAGTAGAACTCTACGGCGAGAAGTTCCAAGCGGATCTGCTTGTTCTAGGCACAAAAGGATTGGATGTGGTACTTGGAATGGACTGGATGTCCAAGTACCAGGGGCACATTGACTGTGCTCGTAAGGCCATAACCGTGACCAGCAGTAGTGGAGTTCAGATTGAGCACGTAGCAACCATGCCATCCCGTAAAGCCTACTACAAGAAGTCTGTCTCTGGGCCGACTCTTGATCAAGTTCCGGTGGTATGTGAGTACCCCGACGTCTTCCCTGAGGAGTTGCCAGGTATGCCCCCTGACCGGGATATCGAGTTCGTAATTGAGTTGATTCCTGGAACAACTCCCATTGCTCAGCGACCCTACCGTATGAACCCCCAAGAACTTGAGGAGTTAAAGAAGAAACTTGCTGACATGCTCAGGAAAGGCCTTATCCGTCCCAGCGCTTCACCTTGGGGATCGCCTGTTCTGTTTGTGGACAAGCGAGACGGTACCATATGACTGTGTGTGGATTACCGTAAATTCAATGAGGTGACCATCAAGAATAAATATCCACTCCCAAAGATTGAAGACCTGTTTGATCAGCTGAATGGAGCCAAAGTGTTCTCCAAGATTGATCTCCGCACTGGATATCATCAGCTGAAGGTCAGAGAGTCCGATATCCCCAAGACCGCTTTCACCACTCGCTACGGCCTATTCAAGTACACCGTCACATCCTTCGGCCTAACCAATGCCCCCGCCTATTTCATGAATCTCATGAATAAGGTATTCATGAAGTTCCTCAACAAGTTTGTGGTGGTCTTCATTGACGACATCTTGGTCTATTCTAAGACCGAGGAAGAGCACGCAGAACATCTGCGGCTAGTATTGGGAACCCTGCGCGAACACCAACTCTACGCCAAGTTCAGCAAATGTGAGTTTTGGCTGAAAGAAGTTGGATTCCTAGGCCATGTACTCTCAGCTGGTGGAGTATCCGTTGACCCCTCAAAAATCACTTCCATCATGGAAAGGAAAGCCCCAACCAACCCCACCGAAGTCCGAGCATTCCTTGGATTAGCCGGATATTACCGGAAGTTTGTAGAAGGATTCTCCAGCATTGCCCGCCCGTTGACTCAGTTGCTCAAGAAAGATAAGAAGTTTGAGTGGACTGAGAAGTGCGAGCAGAGTTTCCAAGAGCTCAAGAAAAGACTAGTGACACCTCCCATTCTAACCATGCCCGACATTACCAAGAGCTTCGATGTCTATTGCGACGCATCCAAGCTTGGTCTTGGAAGTGTCTTGATGCAAGACGGCAAAGTTATCGCCTACCTATCCCGTCAACTATGCCCTCACGAGCTGAATTATCCTACCCACGACCTTGAGCTTGCCGCTGTTGTCCATGCCCTCAAAACATGGCGACACTACCTTATGGGGAATCGTTGTGAGATCTACACCGATCACAAGAGCCTTAAGTACATCTTCTCCCAGAAAGAGTTGAATATGAGGCAAAGGAGATGGATTGAGCTTATCAAAGACTACGACCTAGGCATCCATTACCATCCTGGTAAAGTGAATGTGGTCGCCGATGCCCTCAGCCGAGAGCCTTGTTCCCTAAATGCCATGCTGAAGACCAGCCAACCAACCCTATGCGAGGAGTTCGAGAATGTTCGGACTTGAGCTAGTAAGCCATGGTTTCTTGGCAAACCTTGAAGTCCGACCCACTTTCTTTGACCAGATCAAGGAAGCTCAGAAGGGTCATGAGAGTATCGAAGGTATTAAACGTAGGATGGGATGAGAGGAAGTACCTGGGTTTTCAATCGACCAAGAAGGTGTGCTATGGTATAATGGCCACCTATGCGTCCCTAGCATCGAGGAGTTAAAACAGCTTATTCTGGCGGAGGCCCATGACACCCCTTACTCTATTCATCCCGGAGGCACCAAGATGTACCAAGACTTGAAGGAACGTTTTTGGTGGCACGGTATGAAGCGAGAGATTGCTTTCTATATTGCCCGGTGCGACGTCTGTCAGCGCATCAAGGCCGAGCATCAAAAGCCCGCAGGCTTATTGCAACCCTTGAAGATACCGTTATGGAAGTGGGAGGAAGTCGGTATGGATTTTATTACTGGACTACCAACCTCCAAGCGGGGACATGATTCTATATGGGTCATTGTGGACCGCCTCACAAAGGTCGCCCACTTTATTCCCATCAAGACCACTGACCATGGGAACCGTTTAGCAGAGTTGTATATCTCCCGCATTGTCAGTCTTCATGGTGTTCCCAAGACCATAGTCTCAGACCGAGGCCCTCAGTTTACCTCGCAATTTTGGGCAAAACTCCAGGAAGCTTTAGGCACCAAGTTGTCTTTCAGCACAGCCTATCACCCACAGACTGGAGGTCAAACAACGAGTAAACCAAATCCTTGAAGATATGTTGCGAGCTTGTGTTCTGTCTTATGGAACCAAGTGGGAAGACTGTCTGCCATTTGCGGAGTTTTCCTACAATAATAGCTACCAAGCTAGTTTGCAAATGGCCCCTTTTGAAGCCCTCTACGGACGCAAGTGCCGTACCCCTCTCAACTGGTCCGAAACGGGAGAAAGCCAAATCTTTGGCCCTGATATCATTAAGGAGGCCAAGGAGCAAGTCCAGCTCATTCGGAATCGTCTGAAGGTAGCCCAATCCCGGTAGTAAAGTTATGCTGACTCTAAGAGAAGACTGGTTACCTTCAACGTGGGAGATTTTGTCTACCTTCGAGTGACACCGCTCAAGGGTATGCAGCGTTTCCATGTTAAGGGTAAACTTGAACCCCGCTATATTGGCCCATTCAAGATTCTAGAACGCCGCAGAGAGATGTCCTACAAACTAGAATTGCCCTCAGAATTGTCCGAGTTCCATGATGTCTTCCATGTGTCGCAACTCCGCAAATGTCTCCAAGTCCCCGACAAGCCCGAGACCTTCAAGGAGATCGACCACAAGTCCATCGACCTAAACTCCGACCTCACTTACCGGGAGAGACCAATCCGCATTCTCGAAGAAGACGTTCATCTTACTCGTAGACGCAAGATCAAGATGTTTAAGGTGCAATGGAGTAACCACACCGAAGACGAAGCCACTTGGGAACGTGAAGATTATCTTCGCCGAGAGTTTCCCGGACTACTTCACGCTTAGCTACCGAATCTCGGGACGAGATTCTTTTAAGGGGGGAAGGTCTGTAACACCCCACTTTTTGCATATCAAATTAAGACCTTGTTTAAATGCTTCATCTTGGGTGAATTAGAAACTCTTGCTAGGCAATGTGCTTGTGTGCTATGATGCATGACTGCATGTGTGTGTGTTATCATGTGTGATTTCATGTGAGTGCATGAACATGATTTTATGTGTATATGTGTGTGCTTTATGGCATGTTTTTAATTCTAGAATTTCCAACACTTGTGCATTAGGAACTAGAGTTAGTGTTATGATTTTATGCATGAAATATTAAGCCTAGACTTAGCTTGTGTACACCATAAAACCTAGCATGGAATTCTTTGCTTGATCACATTACCTTTTCTTTTATTTCTCTTTTCTTTTGCTTATTTGTTTGAAAATAGAGACATCTCCAAAACCCTAGCTTAGCAAGATAAAAAATCCTCAAACTTTGGCTATGACCCCTTGGTTATGTTTGAAACCCCTGGAAACTATTTTGGTAGGTTTTCAAATCTTTTTCAATCGGATTCAAATTTGAAATTGAATTTCGGCTAAGTCACCCTAGCCTTTGCTAATCTCTTCTCTCTCTCTTATTTCTTTTGCAAGCCGACCAAGAGGAGGAAAGGATATGCTGGGGATCTCTCTCTGAGTCCAGGGATCTTCAAAAACCCTTTTTCGTTTGTCCTATGCACTTGGCATCGAGGGAAGAAGGGAAGCCCGAGGCCACCTGCCAGAACTTCTCCCTCTCTTCTGTTCTTCGACCACCCCACCGCCATCGAAGCCCAATGCGCGGGCGCCGCCCTGCTGACACCCTAACACTAGCCGCACCTCGCAAAGATGTTGCACCAACACCCCACGCCGCCCTGGACGTTGCCATGGCCAGCGGGGGCACCCAACGTGGGCAGAGCTCCACCGACCATCCCCAGACCAGTCACCTCGCCGCCAGCCCCGTGCTGACCCCCTGGATCAATTCCCCGAGCCGAAACCGCTCGAGTCTCCCCGTGCATGCCACCCCGACCGAGCCAGATCGACGCCGTCATGCCGTCCAGGACGCCCAGAGCATGCCAGCCGTTCCCGTGCACCTCGAACCCGCCTGGCCCCGCTCATCACACTCCTGTGCATGGCACCTCACGCGCAGCACGTTGCCACCCCCACCTTGCATCGTGGTGCACCGTAGTGACCGGACCGAGCCTAAATCCGACCGTGTCCCGACTGAACCCGCTCGTGTTTCGACCGAGCCACGCAGGCACCGACGAAACCGAGCAGACCCCTGCACTTAGTGCACAATGCCGCCCCAGAGCACCGCCAGCGTCGGCCAATGGTTTCCGACGTGGTGCACCATAGACCGGGCTCACTCCGGCAGTTAAAAGCCGACCCTCCCCTCTGGAACTCTCCTCTTCCCCTCATTTGCCCCCTCTCCACTTCTCTCTCACCAGCAGGAGCTCACCGACGCCTAGCCGAGAAGAAGAATCCGCCGGGGAGCTCAAGGTCATCGAGTAGATTGTCGACGGTGAGGGTGGAGGTTGCCGTCGACCTAGCCATTCCCCTGCCTTTCTCTCTGGTCTCCGAGCTTGCTAGCACCACCTAGACCTCACCCCTCCCTCTTGCTTGATCCAGGGATGCAGTAGCACGTCGACATCATCGAACCCCTGCCGATGCTCATCGCGATGACGTCGACACCACCGCGAGCTCCATCGCCTCTGCATGCACGTCCGCCGGTCGCTCCACACCTCCTAGACCGCTCCGCCACCGAACTGACCGCCGCCGACCACCAGCCGCCCCTCGGTGAGCCTCTCCTCGCGAAACCCTAGCCGGCATCGGCGCTCTCATGCGCATGCAGCGTCAGCCGAGGACGACGGCGCTCGGCCATCGATCGCGTCCTAATCGGACGGCCGAGGTATCGTACCGATTCGCCCCTCCACTCGGGCTGGCCGGCGAGCCGGCTGGGCCGATCCGGCCTAGATCTGGCGAGGCCCGGCCAGATCTGGCCTTCTTCTATTTTTTTTCCCTGTGATTATGTTGTTTAGTTAATCCCTGCTGCAAATAAAAATGCATAGAAAATATTCTAGACCTTGAAAATTGGTGATTTAAATTTTCCTGTGTTCCTTGAAATGTTATCTATCCACTGGTACTGCATGCTTGATTTTTAGGATCATACATATTATCTGAGGTTTAATGAAGGTAGATCTATTGATTTTCACTCATATATGCAAATATGTTGTTCTATGTGGTGAAATTGGGTGATTCCAATTTTCAGTAGTACCTTACTGTTATACTGATCTATAGGAACTGGATTTACTATTTTAGGAGCTGTGCATTGCCTGCAGTAATTATTTTAGGGTTATTAGTTTTCTGCCTTGTTTTAATTATTGTGCACAATATATTATTTATTTTTGGGTGATTCCACTTCTGGTGTGTTGACCATTTCATTAGCTTTCTAGAATGGTCTCTGGTAGAATTTTAGGACTTACAGAATGTTTTAGAGATTTATTTTGCTATTCTAGTGATTCATAGAATTAGGAAATTCATATTAAATCACATTTTTAATCTTTTGGTTTGATTCCAATTGTGTTGGTTATGTGGCATTGTTAGGTATCTGTAGGTATGCTGGATGTCATGCTTTGGTTAAACAAGACACTTGATGGTTGTTTGTTTGTGATTTGGGTTGCTATGTTAATAGGAGTTGTTTGTTATTATATTGGTTGTTTAATCCTTTGTAAAATAAATATTGGTTCAGATATCTAAACTTGTTTGTTTCTGATACTCAATGGTTGAGTGGTGTGATGCATGTTTTGGGTGTGATCCATGTATGCATGAATGGTTATTATGTGCGTTGTTGTTTTTTCGGCGATAGAATCGAACGACGATTGTGCGGAGGAAGGGGAGGTATTTGAGTATCAAGAGGAAGGTGATCAGGGACAAGCCAACCAAGGCAAGCCATCTACTTGTTGCATATCTGAATCATATTAAGTCACTATGCATTGTTCTATTCTTGCTTTTATTACTATGCATTGTTTTCTTATATTGCTATTACTCCCTATATCTCTACTACTATAGTGTAGCAGTTTAAAATTAGATTTACCACTTCACCCTTAGTTTCCCGCCATACCACATCTGAAGAGATTGCAACCGTTGATTTTGCTCACTCCATAGAAATCTGCCGTTCATCAGCCAGCAGCGATAACAATCGAACGGCCATGCTTCGTTGGATTCACGCATCGGAATCCTATGCTTAGGGGAACGGCTATAGAAAACTACCGGAGCTAGGCGAATTTTCTAGAACGCCGGGAGTTGCCCAGGCTGTCAGCACCTGTCTACACTTTAGGATCTTTTGCGGATGATTTTCACTAGAGTAGGAATGCAGTGGACACAGAAGATCCCGTGGAACGGTAAGAGAGAAAGTGGTACGTTTTCAAGCTGAAACTTTCAGCTTTCAGTGCGCACCTAATCAGCTTTCAAGAGAGAAAGAATTTTCGTTGCATCTTTTTTGTGAAACTATATATTTTGGAAGTGTGTCTTATTGGCGAAAGATACTCCACCGTACATAGGAAGCATATATGTAAAAAATCTGAGTATAATACCTTTCACCTCACATTATTTTCCTTTATATAAAAAACGACTTAGCACATTCAAACAGTTTACTTCATATCTACCAATTCAACACCCAGACCCTCCCTGACATGACACAAAAAATGTCCTGATATAGTTATGCACTTAATTACTTCAATACTCAAAATAGCATCTCATTCCTTTCTTTTTTGGACACGATCAGTAAGGAGACTCGATGCGGGGATTAGAGTATGAATTTTCTTTAGTGTCGTAAGATGAAAGATCTCTCAATCAATTGACTTATAATGTCTTTTTGGAGGGCTTATAATGCCTTTTAGATACAAATGGCAAGTCTTAATGAAAATGTCAAGTCTTTTGACTTGTTTTAGAAAACATATATTTTAATTTTTAACGCTAAACATTGATGAATGACCGTTATTCATATAAATACATTCTGACACCCTGTTTGGAATGAAAGAATTCCAAATGTAGGAAAAGAAATAATGCACTCCTCAATTCCTATAGAAACTAAAATCACAGGAAAGTTTTGAAAATAGTGTTTGGATGCTACACAAGAAAAACGCAAGTTATAGTGAGACCTCATGTTAGTTTAACTCCAAAAATCCTATAGAATAACCTATTCCATAGGAATGTCAAAGAAATCATAGATTCATATTTCTATGTTCCAAAAGGTGCCATATGATTTTTTTCTTATATGCATCATATCCTCCAAAATTCCTCCATATTTTATTTGTTACAAATTGGACCCAACTTTTTTGAAGTTATTTTTCTATTGAATGTCTCAACGTGCAAAGCACGTGCAGTTTACTAGTAGCAATAGTTGGCGACTTAGCTCCACAAGTCGATTTGTTATCATATATTAAGGATGACACCTTTGACACCTACTCAATACCCCTGAAAGTAGAGACTCGATGATTAGCATCGAAGTTCTTGGAAAACTTGTAGTGGAGCCAAAAACTCTAGGATTGGGAGTACTCTCTGGAAAGATTTTTGAAAATGTTTTCCAACACCTTGGAGTAGTTGCTACTCCATTGAGATGTTTACAAATGGTTTTATAAACATGGAGTTGGACATGGGAGGTGAAGGAGTTGGTGGATTTCTGAAAAACGCTAAAAGAGGTCAACACATATCATGGCATATCCCTAGCCGCCGGAAGACACTTGGGTTCTCCCGCCGTGGCGCCGGAGTTACGCTCTGGAGGAGGTACTGCCGGGACGTGCCGAGGAGGTAGACTCCACAGGGTAGGCACCTGTACTAAGGTAGATAGATGAAGGGCTCTGATCGATTATCCGAACCCCGCATACTTGTGTATGATGGGCTCTGATCGATTTATCGGATGGTGTGGGTAAAGTGTACAACCTCTGCAGAGTGTAATCTATTCGAATAGCCGAGTCCTCGGTCATGGACGATTGGAATGGCCATACTTAACCAGTGTCAGGTTTTGGTTTATAAATGGTTTTCATGAAAAGTGGAGTTGTGCCGGACGGAGTACTTGTAGGGTACGACCGTGGCACGGGTGTGGTTCGGAGTACTTGGAGGGTACTGCCGACGACTTGAGTGGTCATGTTTGATTGACCGCCGACCTTATCTTACAAAGGAGTTTCCCCCTCTCCTAGAGCTTTTCCTAACATTGTTTTATAAAAGTCTTCTTTAATAAGGATATAGAGATGTCGTATGACATGCTATATCGACACGAGAAGTTAGTAGCACATAGTCACATGAAACCAAGCCAACCCTTGCTACAGCCATAGAGCATGTGAATGTTTCTCTCTTAGATGGTTTGTGAGTACAATTCCAAAATGTACTCACGGCTTTGTCCCTGGCTATTAACTTGGCCAGACTTTGGCGACGACTATGAGGAGGATGAGGAGGAGTATGACGACGTCGGTGCGAATTAGGAATCGTTTCCCGGTCAGTCGCCTGTAGGGTAGTAGGCCTGACTTGGGTCACTACGCTGCATGTATCCGCTGCTACTTATGAATAAGTGTGTCAGTTGAACTTGTCCTGTGTGGCATTTATATTCAGCCAAGAGGCTTATGTAAGACTCTAATATTCGTTATGTAATGGATGATGTAATCTGAAATGCCAACTCTGTTATGTCGATTCACAACGGTCTCCTGGGATCGTGAATTGTATGCATAACGGGAATCCCGGGTGGTAAGCCGGGGTCCCCACACCTTTCTCTTTGCTTCACTGATACTAGCATAACCTAAGATCCGATCATCGGTATTCCCAATACCTCGTTCAATCTTATTACCTGGTGCTGCTATTTACTCGTCCTGTGATAATCCGTCTCCGTGACCTAGTCATATGCTGTGCAGCTTTGATGTATTCTCACCGAGTGGGCCCAGAGTATCATATCCGTCATGCGGATGAGCAAATCCCGCTATTGGTCTATACGCCTCAACCTACTCCTTTGGAGAACCCAAGAGACACCTTTTTCAGTCACCTATTACGGTGTGACGGTTGATGCAATTAAATTTTCCTCCGGAAATAGTGATTAAGTATAATCTCACGGTATAAGGATTAAGCTACGACACTTTCTTCATATTGCAACATGAACATCATGACATGATCGTGTTGCAATAGATACTTTGGGTAATGTCCATCGTGGCATTATCAAATGGCATGATCTCATTGTCAGTTGGCGTAATGCTCCATAATCGGGAAACCTCGATCATCAGTTGAAAAATGAACTAGTAAATAGAGGATTTACTAGGGACTCCTAATCATTTAATACCACACCTATATCAATGTTTGTGATTGATATAGTTCTAGCGTAGTATTAAACCTATTATGAACTATATGATATATGCAAATAAGTCCAATATTATTTTACTCTAGGGCATATTTCCTTCACATCAACACCTTAGAAATCCTAGCAATGAAGGTGCCAAGGCAGATCCAAATTGAATGGGGATCGCCACTAGCCATAGGAACATGGATCATCACAACACCATCGATGAAGGAGGATTGATCGATTGCCTATAGATCCAAGCACGCACACACGTCACCTAGGCAATTTGCCGTGAGCGTGCCATGCTGAAGTAACCCACGACATGGGCAATCAAGAGGCCGTAGGCGTCTTGTAGTGCTATGAACCAAAAACAAGAACAAGGATGCCCATGACCCGGACTACGTAGGACATTAGCATGGAGGCCTTCACACTCTACCAATGCACACGATATTTGGCTATGATTCATTTGCATGCTATCTGAATTTATATTTTTCTTCTTGGGGGGGGGGGGGGGGGGGGATGTACCGGTGCATGTCATACACATAAGCTCTAGTCATCCCCCACTAGGTCCACCTAAGTTTCTAACAGATTGAGCTATTCTTCAATCCAGTGCTGTAATCTTTTCAAAATTGGGTCCATAAAATAATGATCGTGATTCTTTTGTAACTTGTGTGGTGTTTGTTCATCTCGCTACTAAGTTGTGACAGTATCTATCGCTTCTTTCATTGCTACTTCAGTCTTTCCTTACACTCTTTATTTGTAGGTTACGATTTCTTTTTCACAAAAACTCCGTTGCCAAAGAATAGCGCAACCTACTTACTATCCTACTAGGTTTGTGGGGAATGGTTATGCTACACTTTTTTATGAAATGCTTATTGATATGTTCATGACAATACACTTATGGTACCATTTCTAATTAGCCTATCAAGTCTCCATGTGGATCGAGATTTTTCCGCATTCAAATAATTTCACCCGAACACCACCCGTTAGGTTTTATGGTTA
This sequence comes from Dactylis glomerata, assembly GCA_007115705.1. Taxonomy (NCBI): domain Eukaryota; kingdom Viridiplantae; phylum Streptophyta; class Magnoliopsida; order Poales; family Poaceae; genus Dactylis; species Dactylis glomerata. The sequence goes on from QXEO01000553.1 coordinate 16,021,265, forward strand.
GTCCATAATATGAGACTTTGGCAAAACATATGTTTAGTGGGTGCAGAAAAAACAGGTCTAGCGAACACCTGCACACCTATCATTCACCGATCATTGGACACGCTAGACCATACAATCATAAGACTAGTATCATATAAATTCTCCACATGCTTATTTCTATCCCACGGTGGCGAAAAAGTAAGTGTTGCATAGCAAGATTTTAAAGTGAAAGATTGAGTGTGGCAATTGATTGATATCTATAGGTGGTGGCAAGTGATTGATAGCTTTTTTTTAATAAAGGATGTTTTATTGAACTTATAAGATAGCATTACACAAATACAATTCAAATCAGGTTACACCCGACCTCTGCATATCTAGGATGCAATCGATCGATATCTCTGCATGTTAGAATGAAGAAAGAGGACATTCAGAATCTAAAAGTGAGAAATAATCAATATATTATTATGGTATGACAGGGTACAATTCGTCAGAACTTAGGTGCATCGCAGTGATTAGTACTAGTGTGAACAAAACACACACAGATTTTATTTACTGCTCCCTGGATATGTTGAACGAGTGACAACTGACAAGCTAAAGTTACATCAACGCAATAAGTCGCGAGTACACAGCTAGTACACGTGCAAGGAAACGAAGCAGTCAGACATCAGGACATCGATCCATGCTTCCAAATCGCCACTGAAAAGTTGATTTTCCCTGAAACTCCGCATAGTGCATTCAGCTTTAGTGTCGGTCAAATGCGATCGAGGTTGCTTTCTTTGGTAATGTTGGTCGCAGTAAACGGTAGCTCAAAAGCTTTGTGCTTCTCAAAACTGTCATCTCGCTCGACTTGGTTCACATGATCGTTGCTCTTTCCCCAAATGAGAGCATAGACACCAACAACAATTACCATAGCACCAATAATCCTACATGGAAACAAATTAGTGAATGGATCAATAACCATTGTATGAGAACAGAGTATGGATATTATTTTCCAGTGTGAAACATGTAGATACCTTCCCAGTGTGATCACCTCGGAGAGAATGAAAGAACCTAGTACGGTGACTAAGATCATGCAGAGAGGGCTAAAGGCAGTGACGAACACCGGCCCCCTCTCCTGGATCACTATCCCTTGCACATAGTAAGCAACCCCAGAACACATTATGCCCTGCAGTTAGTTCATCGAATCAGGCGCACATCAACCATTGTTCACCGGAACCATCCACAGAAGCAATTCGTCGTTTCAACTTGGTTACAGCTTACAGAGTAGACGGCCGTGAAGAGCCTCATGTCGAAGCCGATGGCCCATGCCTTCATGTCTCGCTCCATCACCAGCGCCACCGCGCCGCTCTCCATGACGCCCATGGCGCATATCAGCGTGGTCAGGGACAGCTCCGACGGGTAACTTCTCAGCGTGTGCGACTGAAAATCACAAACCAGATCGATCGTCGTCTTAGTAATTTCTCTCCGCCAATATATCTGCTGCAGTTGCAATAGATAACAGCTGAAACAGAAGGCAGGAGAAGAGTGTGACTTGACCTGGAGTATGAAGAAGGCGGACCAGCAGAAGCAGCTCAGCAGGATCATGAAGATGCCCATGAGCCAGCGGCCGCTGCTGTGGCTGGCACTGTCCGCGATGGCGTGGCTGGCGGAGTGCTTGCTCCATGGGAAGTTGACCACAGGGCCGCTGAAGAGTATCATGAGCAGCGCTCCCCCGACTGTGATCAGCGTGCCGGCGATCTTTGCCTGGCTCCGCCGCTCCTTGATGTTTATTCTCTCCATCCTAAATTGTATAACATGTTGTTGGCCATGAATTTCATTAAAAATTTAAGCAGAAGATTTTGAAAACGCAGCTGAAACCATAACTAAAACAGTAGACTTGTGGTTTAGTGTTTCACCTGAGCAGGATGGCATTTACAAATGTTACGGCCGGCAATACATTGGTGAGCGCCGACGAGAAGCTCGCCGACGTGTTATTGGCTCCCATGTAGAAGAAGTTCTGGTCAAGCACAGGCCTTGAACAATCGGAGAAAACAACTGTGAGGATGGATCAAGGAACGGAAACCATGACCAAAATGCATTACATGGCAGTGGATCATTACTCAAGTAGTCCCAGAGCGAGGATCTTGCAGAACAGTGAGAAGGTCATTTTGGCCCTTGTTTTCCTGTCACGCCAAAAGAAGAGTAGACATGCTGTTAAGGGACAACATGTCGCTTTGTCTACTTGATTTATCAACGAAAAGCTGACAACGATGGCAAATGAAACTGCTACTGTTCTTATTGCTGATTCTGAATTCATGGTCAGAAGTGCCGTTACTGCTAATTGATAGTAGAAGAGATGCCCAGCCCATTTGGACATGTCAACATTTTAGAACTGATGACTATAAACTTCTCCGAATATATTTTTAGAGGACGAAAAATAATATATATAGTGCTATGCAATGGTCTGTTAGGAATCTTAGTGCTGTTCCCACATCAGATTGATGAAAACAAAGAATAAAGGTAAACTAATCCTAAACCTAGAACTTATCCTATTTTTGGACATCTGTGTTTGCCTAAACAATCAAACTGACTTTTTCCGCACACTTGACACAACAGAGTACAACTTTCGAATCGATCAAACAAAAAAAAACAGAACTCTTCCAAAGTATATCGTACTACTCGAGTGACAAAAGAGTGACTAACTTGACCTATTTAAACGCCACCATGGATGCAAACCAAACTGCAATACATGCTTTTTTTCCGCATGAAACTAAGCTAGCTAGCATATAGACATCAAATAGACGCCTTTAACGATTTAAACATTGCATATTAATCAGTGCTAGCTATAGGGATGATGCACGGATCAGCAATAACAGAACCTCTCAAACCATAGCGCAAAGGGCGCCATGACGACGGCGGCGACGGCATTCCGGTAGACGACGAGGATGTAGTGGCTCATGCCGTGTCGCAGCGAGGCGACAGAGATGAGGAAGAGGCCGGCGAAGCCGAACTGGAGGAAGACCATGGCCAGGTAAGGCATCACTTTCCTCCATTTCCCGGCGAGTTCCATGTGACCCTGACCCTCTCAACAAGCTCCAACTAACTGCCTCTACTGGATGGCTATATGTCGAGCACCGATGGCCTGGTACGCCTGCCTGCCTGCTTGGTGAGTTATCATGCAAGGTCGACAAGCGCACCCTTATATACACACTCGACCGGGCCGACCAATCTGAGCGGCTGGCCTGGGTTGCCCAATACGCTACTGTGTGTTTGTGATCTCAAACTGACAAAGCCTAGCTAGTGACACCTGCTAGGAGCTTGCATGTTTTGGGCCATTCGATCAATGCAGGCGTCTCACGGTCAAGAACGACCGTCCATCTGATAGCACTAGACGGGGGAGAGTAGAAATGAACTAACCTCCATATTTTTTTTAATAAAAAGCAATACGCTAATATACTCCCTCCGTCCTTTAATATAAGATGTTATTACAGAGTAACATTTAGCCCCGACGTGGAGGATGCACACGACTAGCTTATTTAATTTAGATAAAGGGCGCTTTTACTAAACTCAGATGCCTGTGAGCATCAAAGCGGTATATGCCAGAAGAGTTTACACCCAGCTTCTGTATAACTAAAATACACAGTCGCATAAGCAAAAAAAGTTAAAAAATATATAAATGATAAAATATGAGTATGTATATGACTCGTATAACTCCCAAGGTGGTGAAGGGTTGATCTAAAAAAAGACTATGTCGCCATCCATGTGGGGTAAAACTATCTCTCAACCTTTGTATAATATGTCGTGATTCTTCGGGCGCTGAAGAGATGACCATAAATCAAGCTGATTGGCAGACTGGCAAGTGACCTGCAAACGAGATGAATTCTTGCTTTACCCTTAGTTAACAGATCATGTTTTTCGAAATGGGAGTTAACAAATCATGTTGAGCATAGAGTATATCATAATAGCCTAGCATGATGTTGATGCATGCATGCAATGAAATTTGTTGTGTGTGCTCTTTGATTGGGGTATTATTTATACATTGACATATGTTGTGTTAAAGTTCTAGATATTTGTAATCAAAATATTTTAGTTATTATTATAATCATTTTTTGGAGTTTTATCATGATAGCGCTGCAGAGAGAAAGCTAGGCACGGGAAAAAACCTAGAGTTTCCGCGTGGCTTGCGAGCCACCATGAATGCTCCTCCCACCGCCCTCCTCCAGTCCCTCTCCTTCCTCTACTAATCCTCGCCTCCGCCGGGGCGAGTCGTCGGGCAAAGACTGGCCGATGTTGGTGGCGGCGTGGCTCCCACCCTTCCTTGTTCGATAGTTGGCGGGAGGCGGAATGTGATGGTTGTTGGGGATGCAGCGCTTGGCAAGGCGAGGCGGCGCGGGCGCGCATCTTCTCCATCGATGGTGTCATGGTCATCGCATCGTAGGCATGCTCAAGGTCTCAGCCCCTTGGCACAGACTGCGGGCGGAGTCAGCCGTCTCCTCTTTTGTTGTTTGCTGCCTCCTAGGCTGTCACTAGGGAAGCTCGGGGAGGGCAGACCCGTTGGGTGGTGGATGGCGGTATGAGGGCTTTCTTGTATCAAAGAATAGAGGTGGTCTGGCCCTGCTGATATTCGAGTACCAAGTCATCAATTTGCTTCATGTCGGCCTCCTCCATCTGGACTAAGAGGAGTTCCGGTCTTCCTATCGAAGATTTCCGTTGCACATGGAACCACTGGATATCTAGATCAAAATTGATCCGTTCGTGTGTGCTCTTATCTTCAGGCATACGTGGCGTGAAGCTTCACTTTCCTGTTGGTGCAATGGAACATGTCTAAATATAGATTCCATGATATTGATAGAGGTGGAGAAAGTCATGGTGGTTGCGGTCGGAGGTTTGCAATGGTAGTGAGGTGTATTGGTTGTGATAAGGACTTGCTAGGTGTTTGGTGACTTGCAGCAGTGTCCTTGGCAAGAGGGGGTGGCAGCATAGGCAGACTATAGTTTTGGTGGCACTCTTTGAGTACTGAGTCACGATTTTCAGGGTGAAATTTCAAAGTCTAGCCTTCAATGGTTGTATCTGGCAGTGGCCTTGCCGGAGGGATTGTTTGGAAAATCAGATTTTTCTCTAGGGGTGAAAACCTAAGGTCTTCGATCGGGCGACGAGAACGCTTGTGCAATCTTTCCTTGTTGGAGACATTGCTTTTGGAGAATCTCTTTTGTAGTTCGGGTGTTGTCTTCGATGATGGCTAGAGTGCTACTATTGCGAGTTTCATCACCGCGACAGGGGTCTTTGTTTTCTATTTCTCTCTTTTATATTTTTTCTTGGCTATGTGCATCTTGTTGGTGTAGAGGCTGGACGTAATTGGTATCTTGAGTGATATCATTATATTACCTTTATCAAAAAAATTATATTCAATTTTTGTTGGAAAATAGATGCAACGTTGATCATGCATGGCAAACTGATATGACAATTAGCATATGAATGCTCAGAATTCATTCATCACTGGCTATCGAAATTGCATCAGTTGGATCTGGCATCTGGATCCAAGGAATAACATGACCGTCTCAAGTAAAAGGTACCTGGCTTTGTGGACTTGTCCACCTTCTGACAATCGTGTCTTCCCTTTGGGCATCTGAAGGAGATATGCCCTAGAGGCAAATAATAAAGTGTATTTTGTTGTCATATCTCATTTTTTCATAATATTATATGTCATGCTATAACTATATTAAGCGGAAACATTAGTACAAGTGTGGCATATAAATAAACAGGTCCCTGGTTATCTCTAGGTTAACCAGCTCATGTGTCATGTGATGATCAAGGTTTCTTGATCATGGGCAAATACGTCAATGAACATTGAGGTCATGTTTCGATATGATGGACACACACGCAAACACCGATATTGCGATAAGATCAATCACAAGTTTCAACATCGCAATTAACTAAGAAACAAAGTAACCTAATCCTTAAACTATGAGGTCACATTTAATCACTACATCCAGAGGCTACTTTGATTGCACCAACCGTCTCTACCGTAAAAGGACTGACTGAAAAGGTATCTCTTGGGTATGATAATGCGGTAGGTTGAGGCATGTGCACCAAGAGCGGGATTTGTCCATCCGCGTGACGGATAGATACTCTAGGCCCACTTGGTGATAGTTGCATCTACAAAGCTTGCAAGTGTGTGACTAGGTCACGGAGGATGCAATGTCATGCATGAGTAAAAGACTTGTTGATAAGGAGGATGAACATGATATAATGATATTTCTGATATGACCTCAGACAAGATCTAGTGTCACGAGACAAAAGGAATGGGATACGATGTTTATGGATCAACGAAGAGCTTCGTGGAATGCATAGGGATCAGCACGGTTGTCCAGAACTGATTGTTGATCATTGATCGGAGAGGAGTCTCGATCATGTCTGGAGTATTCCCCGACCCATAGAGTGTCACACTTAAGGGTATACGATGCTTAGGGATAGATTTTGAATTATCAGAAATCAAAAAGAGTTAATCATAAATTTTCTGAGTGATATCAGAAGGGTTCCGGAGACATCAGAAATGTTCTAGACTTTATCAGAAATGTTCTGATGAAAGAATTATGCCGAGGGGATTGTTAATTAATGGGTTTAGTATTTAATTAAAGTAATTAAATATGAAAAGAGAACTAATTAGTAATTAAATAAAAGAAAATGGGAAAATACCTAATGGGATAGGCCCATTGGGGAGGCCGGCCAGGCTGGCCAAGGGCCAAAGGGCCGGGCGCCCTAGGGTTTCCCCTAGGGACCGACAACAGATTGGTGGGGGCGGTGGCACCCTAGGGTTTCCCTAAAGGAATTATGCCCTAGAGAAAAATAATAAAGGGTTTATTTCCATATTCCGAAGAGTTCATAATAAGTTTAATATTGTGCTATAATTGTGTCAGTCTGGAAACACCGACACATGTGTGGTAACAACCATAGTCCCTAGTATACCTCTATACTAGCTCATTGGTCAACTGATGATCAGTTTCCGGATCATGTGACAAATACATCAATTGACAATGAGGTTCATGCTATTGTGTAAATGTCATGATGGACATACCCAACATTATTATGTAACACCATCGTGTCACGATGTTCATGTTACAATAATAAGAAATGTTGTAACCTAATCCTTAGACCGTGAGATCGTATTTAATCACTACTTCTAGAGAAAGCTTTGATAGCATCAACCGTCACTTGGTAATACGATGACTGAAAATGTGTCACTTGGGTTTCTAATGGATTATGTTGAGGCGTATGCATCAAGAGTAGGATTTGTTCTTCCGCGTGATGGAAAGATACTCTGGGCCCACTAGGTGAGATTCATCCAATATTGCAACATGTGACTAGGTCACAGGGATGAAATATCACGAAATGAGTAAATGGAAATGTCGGTAACAAGATTGAACTAGGTATGGAGATACCGACGATCAAACCTTGGACATTGCAAGTATCACAGAAAAAAGGAATAGGGCATCAATGTTTGCGGTAACGACAAAGTTCCTTCGTGGGAATACACAGGGATCATCACAGATGTCCAAATTTGATTGATGATCATTTACCGGAGAGGAGTCTCGGTAATGTATGGAGTATTCTCGAACCGTAGGGTAACATAATTAAAGGTGCGATGACATTAAGATGTTTCTGGAATTGTCAAAGAGTTGATAGGAGGAAACCGGAAAAGTTCCGCGGAGACCCAAAAGTTGTTCGGAGGGTTCCGGAAGGAGTTTCAGAGCAATGAGGGTTTAATAAATAAGTAATTAATATTAATTAATGGAATTAATGTTAAATATATTGATTAATTTAATAGATAAAGTCAGCACACCCTAATGGGCCTCTCCCGGAGGGAAACCCAATGGGTGGCCAAGAAAGGGAACCCTAGATGGGCCCTAAGGGGCCCATGCGCCCGGGGAAACCCTAGGGCTAGTGTTTGGGGCGCCCTAGGGCTGCCCCTTCCCATACTTGGCCGTGGCCCCTCCCAGATTGGATCTAGTAGGTGGGGGCGCACCTGGAAGAGTTGGTGGGGGGGGGTAAGGTCTCCCCCCATCTGCCTATATAACCCCCCCTAGAGGAGAGTTTGACACAAGTGGATTGAGGGAGTTCCTAGAAGAGCTCTCATCTCCTCTCCCCTATGCGCCACCTCGCTTTCTCTCTTCTTCCTTGATTCTCTCCCACGTTTGGAGCTGCGCCAGTGAGTTAGAGGATACTCCACATACCAGACGCCGTCAGGCTGCCAGATTTCTAGTCCAAATACTTCTTCTTCCGCTGCTCTGCTGGACTGGATCTGGAAGGAGTCATGGTGCACCGTACGTGTGCGAGTACTACGAGGTACTACACGTGCGACACTATGTCGGTGCACTGGTGTTGTCACACTGGCGTCATGGTGCCATGGCATTGTGGCGTTGTTATGTCAAGATCTTTACAACCTTGAGGTCAGCCACATCATCTTCATCGTCAACGCTTGTGCGAGAGTGTAATCCCCGCGTTCATTCTACGAGGGTACGTATATGAGTCTTTATTAATCGTTACAACATTACTATATAGATAGATCTGGGCAATTCGGAGTTCTGTATGTAATAAATTTTTATTATTTGCACCGAACCCCAACAGTGTTATCAGAGCCAAATCTATGCATAGTATGCTTGTACGATTAGAACACATAGCAATATGTGGGTGTTGATCATCTTATTGTTACCCTCCAACGTGTATTCATTTATATCTGTGGCATATTTGGATTGAAGCGGCCCGTGACCGACCTTACGTGTTTCACGCGAGACTGGTTCCTCGACTGACATATGGCTTGCACCGTATAAAAGTGGCTAGTTGGGTGTCTGCTTCTCCAACTATAGTGGATATGGAATCTACAACGGAGAGCCCTTAACGGTTACTTAAAGCAACAATGTGTTAATCAATGTTGTGGTTTCATGTTTGTAGGTAAAAAAGGTTCTTGTGCGAAAGCCCTAGAAACCATGTAAAACATGCAAAAGATAAAAGTAGAGCATCTAACTTGGTTTTGCAGTGGGGGTGTGTGATGTGATATGGTCAATACGGTAAGTTGCGTGAAATTGCCGGAGGCTTCACGACGATGGCGCCATGGACTTGGCGCCACACAGGTGCAAGGATGAAGATCATGTCGGAGGGCTCGATGGAGATCAAGCGCGTCGATGATGAACCATATCATATCACACATTATTTACATTTGATGTTATTGTGTGAATCTTATTCGTGCTAGTATTTAGATACATGATGGTAGCATAGAATAAGATAATCCCTATAAAATGCCAAAGAAATGTGTTCTCCCTTAGTGAAGCAATCGCCACAAAGTTCTTAGTTATGAAGCCGACCATGACGATCGGGGGCTAGACATATCGAAGTTCACATAAGGTATGGATACAAGTAATGTATGTGTTACGCATACACTAAGGTTGTTTTGGCTAGCCCTAGTATGTGTAGACATGGCCTCGGGAACACGAGATTGAAAGATCGAGCATGGGTCACATGTATGTTGTGATTGACATACATTCTGTCTACCTTTGCAGTTATATCGCCTCACGTGACGATCGAGGGTGGTATAGTGAATTAGGACCATGTAATCACTAGAAAATTTTAGGGATGTTGTTCTAAGTGGGAGTTCTACACAGTTAAAACTTGTTTAATAAAAATGAACATGGATTATTATGAACTTGGTTTTAATATCTTTGCAAATTTGTGTAGTTGAATATTCCACATCCGTTTTAGTCCTTTTATGCATAAAGAAAACTTAAAATTGACGGGTCAAAGTTTATCATTTGTACCAAAGCATGAGGATTGTCCTAAATAGAAAAGATTAGCTCTGTGAGATAAAATAACTATTTAGGAGGTGCATCAGGGGTTTTGTGATCAAGAATGATAATAGTGATTATCATGATCGCGATGACAATTCTATAAAGTCTATTGCACCGTGCTTCATACAACGAAGTCAGAATCGTGGGAGTGTTCTTCAAACACCAACTCATGTTAGATGGTTGTTGAACTTGAGGCGCTCTAGGCATCGCAAGCCGGAGTTATGAAGTATGGGTCAATGGACAAGTTATTTTCAATCGAGTTGGAAGAGAACATCTGCTTAAGAGTCGTATTGCAACCATGATAGGATTCTTGGGTGCCTCACCGACTAGGACTACTAGATGACAAATGAATTTGCGATAGATGGGGTGTTGTGTTGACTTCCTCCCATCTAAAAAGACATTGTGATAGGCTATATGCCATCAAGGGGAATCATTCACCTTCCGTGGATTATGGACTCGATGGAGAACCATGAAAGTAGAACTAATAGCAGGGGAAATTTTCAAACCCAGAAATTTATATTTGATATACAAGTTATAAATGTTTCATGTTAAACACTTAGAGCAGATTTTGTGTATTCAACACAAATTCCCGTTTATTTGAAAACAAGACCTTCTGCGTAAGAATTACATGAAGGAGCTTATGGCGTGTGTTAATTGAAATCAAGTTGTTGATGGCCATGAACACCGTACCTCCACATTTATCATCAAGATTAGTGATAGAATAAATTTTGTGATCAATAATGGTTGAGGACCTTATTTGTTTGTCTTGATTTTCGAGAGACAAAGTTATGGTCACATTATGATTATGAATTCATTATTCTTGTTTATCCTGGATAATTATGTAATGAGCATTTATAAACATTAAAAATAAATTATCCAAGCTAAATAATGATTTCATATTTAAATGACACTACTATTTGAAATTCATACTTCATAATTAAGTACTATGAAATTTCATATTGATGAAATGTATTGTTGCTACATATTTTTGATCTTTAAACAATACAAATCATGTTTCGTTTGACGAAATGACTCAAACTCCACGATATGGAGATTACCCCTAAATTGTTGAGAACATACGGATGATTTCAACATAGGAAAAAGGATTGTACTTTAAACTATTAAATATTATATATATCGATGTATAGTATTTATACAAGTAGTGGATATCATTATTTCGTATTCTTTGTTAGAAATCCAAAGTAAATATTTGTATTTACAGGGGTTTGAATTCATTTGATGTGTTCAAAAGATTTTGGAAATGAAGAAATAATTATAATTAAGTCCTTGTGATTTTGATCAAAGTGACAAGATTATAAGTTGTGATTTTGGTGTAAGAATTTGTGGAAGTCGTTCTAACAAATAAACACCCGGAACACTTCAATATATTGATGTGTGTTCTAAATCATAACTTGTTGGATATTATGTGATGCCAAATTATCTCCTATAGTGTTAGATTTATCTTTTAAGAGCGATTTGTTAAAATAGCAAACACTTATTTTAATAAATAGGAAGCCCGTGGGGACCCCGGATTAGCCATCCGGAATACCCGATATGCATACAATTCACGATCCCATGATTAGTGTGTCGTGAATCCACATATCCGAGTTGATAACAGAATGACATCATCCTTTACAGTACCGAATAATATACTTACAATTGGTCAAATGACCAAGCATGATATTGCCACGCATGGCAAGTCTACCACTAAGTAGCGGATACCAAGCAGCGTTGATGACCCGCGTCATGCCTACTACCCTACAGGCAACTGACTGGGAGACGTTCCTAGTTCACATCAGCGTCGTCGTTCCCTCCATCGTCTTCCTCATAGCCTTCTTCATAGTCTGGCCAAGTTAATAGCCAGGGACAAAGCCGTGAGTACATTTTGGAATTGTACTCGCAAACCATCTAAGAGAAAGGTATTCATATGTTGTTTGGCTGTAGCAAGGGTGCCTTGGTTCAAAGTAGTTCTATACTAGCAAGTTCTCTTGTCGATATATCATGTCATACGACATCTCTATATCATAGTTTCTCTTGTCGATATAGCATGTCATACGACATCTCTATATCATCATTAAAGAAAGTTTTTGTAAAAATTAATAACCGGAAAAGCTCTAGGAAAGGGGGAAACTCATTGGTAAGATAAGATCGGTGTTCAATCAGACATGACCACCTTAAGTCATCGGCAGTACCCTACTCCGGACCACCATCGAACCACGGCAGTACCCTTCGAGTACTCCGTCATAAGGAAACTCCATTTTCTCAAAAACATTATTTATAAACCAAAACACGACACATGTTAAGTATGGCCATTCCAACCCTCCATGACCGAGGACTTGGCTATTCGAATAGATTACACTCTGCAGAGGTTGTACACTTTACCCATACCATCCGATAAATCCGTCGGGATACCACCACGGACCGTCATACACACGTATGCGGGATTCGGATAATCGATCATAGCCTTCCATCTATCCACCTTAGTACGGGTGCCTACCCTGTGGAGTCTACCTCCCCGGCACGCCCCGACAGTTCCTCCTTCAGAGTGTAACTCCGGCTCCACGGCGGGAGAACCCAAGTGTCTTCCGGCGGCTCGGGATATGCCGTGATATGTGTTGACCCTCATTTGGTGTCAACCCGGATTCCGGGGTCCTACAAACCCTTATATAGTGTGAGGCTCCCCGCACTAAAGCAAATAAACTTCAAACTAAGCCCCGTCCCATACCAGGGTAATGTGGTTGCACGGGAGTAATTGGTTTGGCGAACACTTATACACAATGTCATTTTTTAGAAATCCACCAACTCCTTCATCTCCCATGTCCAACTCCATGTTTATAAATCCATTTGAAAACATTTCAATGGAGTAGCAACTACTCCAAGGTTTTCGAACACATTTTCGAAATCCTTCCTGAGAGTAATCCCAATCCTAGAGTTTTTGGCTCCACTACAAGTGTTCCAAAGACTTTGATGCTAATCATCAAGTCTCTAATGAGAGGGGTGTTAAATAGGTCACAAGGGGTGTCATCTCTATGGATGATATCAAGTCGACTTGTGGAGCTAAGTCGCCAACTATTGCTATCTTGAGAATAATAGCAATATAGAAAAACAATGTATAATAAGAAAAACAAGAGTAAAGCAATGCAAGGTGTAATAGTAGGATTCAGATATGCAACAAGTAGATGGCTTGCCTTGAGTGGCTTGTCCCTGGTCTTCTTCCTTAAAATAAGTACTCAATGTGTTCCACTTCCTTCTTATGCATTCTTGAGGTAGTCCTCTTCCTCTCCGATGGCGTTCGAATCTAGCGTCGCAAAATGGAAGAAAAGCATTCAATCACCACACAAGCATGCAAAGGAACAAACATTTAGCAAGGCATCTCAAACACACAACCAGAGAGTATCAGAAGCAAACAAGTAAGGAATCTGAACAAGATTCTATAGGAGTCTAATAGCAAGCTAAACTATTAAACAAGGGGTATGTTATTTCTAGCAACAATACACCATTTCAAACCAAGCAATCATGCAAGTGCTAGAATGGGTCAGAAATCACTCCCAGCACATCAGTAGATAGATAACAAGTTTATGAACCCAACAAAGTTGGATTCACCTCAAAACACCTGGTGGTTAATTTTCTATGAATTTCTTAGCAACAATAATAGCTATAACACTAGAATAATTCCCAGATATTCTCTGAGCATCAGAAAAATGCACCAGAGGATGTTCTGGAAAGCTCTTAATGAACACAAACCACACAAGTTGGTTTCACACAAAAATTCTTAACCTACTGCAAATGATAAATAAAAACATACTAAATAATCTATTTGCCAAATTAAATACTACTGCAGATCTACAGCTCCTAAAATACCAAACTCAGTGGGATGTGCAAACTAACACTTCATAGCCTCTCTAAAAATTGGATCTACAAAATTTCAGCTTGCAAAACTCAATATATGGATTTTTGATGGAAAAGTGACTAGTTTTGTCATTTAAAATACTATTAAATAAACAAGCAACTATTTTGCATGGGACTAGTACCAATGGCTAGATCTGTAAGTAAGTATAACTCACAAATTTGAATCAGGCTAATCGGTCAAGTATTTAATTTTCTATGCAATTTACAAGCTTCCAGATCTAACCAAATTCTTAAACCGATTCCTAAAAAAATAGCACGGGCCGAATTCTGAGTGCATCCAGGCCGCACCACGCTGGGCCGGCCCAGATCGGCTGCGGGAGCGGGCTGGAAGGCGCCCAGGCGAGCTGATGGGCCAGTCCCGCTGGTCAGCCGGCGCGGGGGCCGAAAGGGTATGGAGGAGCCTCGGCCACTCGATCAAGTTGTGATCGATGGCTCCAGGCCATCTCCTACCTCCAGCCATGGCGGATGGGGAGGAAACCCTAGATGGGTCGGGGGCTCACAGTGGCTCACCTATGGACGTTCTCTGGCGACGGTGACGGGTCGGGGTGACGCGGCTCTCCAAGGCGAGCTCACCGAGGGGCGGAACATCCGATTCTGAGCGCCGGGGTGCGGACCTGCATGCCGGTGACAAGGGGCTTCCATCGGGGTTGCAGGGGGTCGATGAACCAGCGTCCTTGGGTCAAAATAAGTGTAGATTTAGGTAGTTATGGACGGGGTAAGCATCTGCAAGCAGAAGGAGAGGGCAGAGAGGTTCCAGGTCATCGCCATTTTGCCCTCCTTCCCTGCAGATTGCAAATAGGGTTTCTCCCTTCCTCCTCCGTTTTAGCACAAGGGGCGGGTCTCTACGTTCTGGGAGGATAAGGTAAAGGTTGTGGGAACAAAATGAGGGGGCAGAGAGGGGTTGTGGGGTTCTGTGGCCGTATATATGGAGAGGTGGGGGTGTTAGGTCGGTTTGGGCTTGTGGGGCATAGGAAGGTGCTCTGGTTGGGTAGTAATGGCGGTGGGGAGAGTGAGAGGGGTCCAGGATGGTGTCTTGGTAGAGAAGGATCAGAGAGAGAGGTGAGAAGGGCTGTTGCAAGGTGTTTCTTAATTGTTGTCCAAGATTGGCATGGATCCCTTCCTCCTTCTTCGAAACACTACAAGACAAAGGAGAGAGGGTACTGCTATAGTAATTTTTGACCAGGGATATGTGATAGTGCTAGGGAGGTCAAGGTGGTGGTTTGGTGAAGTTTCAAATAATTTTGAATTAGCTAGGAATAGATATAGTGGTAATTTTATGCATGATGCAATTCTTGGATTATTGGCTAGTCTCATATGCACCAACCAATGGCATGCATAGATGGATTAGATGGGTGTGATTTGGTGAGATTAATAGTAGTGCCAATTTGGAAGATTTTATTAGGTAATAGGCAAGATCACCAAAAGTGAAATGTGAAGATTTGCCCAATACTACTTGAGACAAGATTTTGAAAATTTGAAGATGAACCACTAGAGTTTTGGGTTTGTATGATTCTAACTTCATAGGAGAGCATGGTGGAGTTTCAACAAATTCATTTGATGAGGAAATATGCAAGAATGGCTTAGTTGACATTTCCATGCATTTTGGTTAATAGGAAGATAGAATAAGAAGGGGGTCTCATTAAATATATTTGTGATGAAAAAGAGATGATAGAAGGCATGAATAAAATTTACTAATGTTATTTGAGGAAGGTTTGGATTTATAGACAGAGTTGATGGTGGATGTTGGCAAGTGACCGAGAAGATTAAGGGAAAAAGAGAAGGGTGAAAATAGTTTTGACTAGGGTTCAAAACCACCCCACATAAATGGGTGGCATACCTCAAAATGAACATGCAAGTGCATAGGTAGTTAGGGTAGATCAAAAATAAGAGGAATAGGTCATAGGATGGTCTCTGGACAATTTATCTTGAAATTTAAAAGTGTGAGCAAAAGTGCATCTGATAATAGTCAAATGGTCAGTGGTTTGATTAGGGTCAGAAACAGGATTAGAACAAGTAGCAGATGACCTCAAATGAATAAGTGGTAATGGAAGGAATGGAAGAACACATATCAAGGATGAATTCTATGGGTGGACATTTCCCTGGATAGAAAGTATGAGCTTAATACAAGTGTCTAAAAACTGAAACTGTTAACAAGAGTGTAGATAGCCTGCACATAAGGTGCTTGATGAAATTTCTACAAGGAAATATTTTGCGAAAACTAAGAGGAGCTTCCTAAGATGGGATGTAGATGATTCTAATAACACCATGGATGCTTTCCTCGGGCTAGTTTGATTAGTTTTAAAAATTCCTCAACAAGGGGCTCCTAATGTCTTATGGGAAGACTAAGACACTAGAGTTAGGGCTTCAGGATTGAGAGGGAAAATAACAAGATAGGTTTCATTTTAAAGATAGAATGAAAATAACTTACTTGGGACAAAAATATTAATTGATGGGTTTTGAATAGGTTAGGCCACAGGCCTACCTAGGGATCATATCCACACACAAGCAACTCATCAATGTCAAACAAAGTCACACAAAGTCAACTCACCACACAAGGTCAATCATTTGCAGCTAATCTAGCATCACCAGAAATAATGATTGAACAAGTGCTCAATGATGATCATGCCATGGTCAAGTAGAAAAGAGTTTCAAATAAAGGAGTAAAGCTTTTGTAGATTTTCTAGAAACTAGTGGAGACAAAGCATCTCCTTTAGAAAGTTTTCGTAAAGGTGTTTGAAATCCTTTTATAAATATCAACAAAATATAAGTTTGTATAATAGTGGGACCACTCTACTTTGTAGGTCCAGGTAATTTTGTAAATACTTAGTTTTGATAAAAGCTTTGTCTCAAAGATAAATCTTGGCGCTTATTTTGGACAAATAAAATAATTTGAAAAAGGAGAGGTTGCCAAGATAATGGTTTTTGGAAAAATAGCTAGAAGCATAAAGGCATGATCACAAGGGCACAAGGATTGTGTTGGTTCACAATAGTGTTCAACAAGCAACTCAAACAGTCATAATTAATCATAACAACCAAGACAAACAAGCAAGAAATAGTACTTCCATAGGTTTGCTAAAAAAAAGTTTTTGTTGGCCCTCATTTTTGCCTTACCAAACTCAGCTTAAGCAAGGTTACAAAAAGTGGGGTGTTACAAAGCCATAATACTATATGAGTTATAGTATGATCCATAGAAATTTTGAAGTTATACATGATAATTCAAAATTGATATGAATAAATCTTCACAGTGTGTCCTTATGTGTAATATGGATATGTCTTCCATAAACCAAAAGTACAAATTGTATTGCAAAGTTTTGGTGCAATCTAGAGAAAGAGTATTCTCGACAAGGGTGGTAAAAGAAAGAAAATAAAGGACCAAAATGAAGTTATTGACTTTATCTTGATAATGTCAGAATAGCGCAACGGAATATGTTCTGAAGCAAAGGTCTACATTAGAAGAAATAAAACTAATGATGAAGATCTTGTTATTTTCAATTGAAGTCCTTTATTGAAGAAAGTAGGATTCATGAATAATTTTGTGCATGTTCGCAAAATTTAATTCATGATTTACTTGTCATGTTATTGGAACAAGACATGCTTATGAACTATGAAGAAAATATGGTGGACCTAAATGCGAGAAATGACTTGGAGTCATGAAATCCTATTAAGTAAAATTGTTACTTAATTTGAAGTTACATTTAAGGTTGAAAAATAAGAGTACTTGATCTTATTAAGTGAAGTATTACTTATGTAACAACTCAGAAATTGTAATCCACTTCTTATTAAATAAAGTGCCACTTTCTGGACCAAGATAAAACTTTTTATCTATTATTGTATGCATACATGCATTTTCTTTTATTTGTATCCTATGATTTCATGTGTGTTATTTTTGATTGAGCATTGGTTAGATAATTCTAAGTGAACCCACAGAATCAATTGAGAAGAATATTAGGAACCAAAGAAACCAGAAATAAAAATATCAAAGAAAAAGAGAAGATTGAGATGATCTAGAAATTGTTATTGACTACACCACTTTGAGCCCTTAGATTAAGAAATCTACAGCTCACCTTCATGTTTGGCCTGTTAGTTGAGCTTAACCAAGTTATGGACTAACTCAACCAACAAAGATCTACCAAAAATTCAAACTAGGGCATCACTCAAACTTGAGCCAAAGTTTGAATCCGAAACAGTAACCATACCCAATTTTGAAATATAAATTTCTGCAAAACTTCTTCTTTCTCCACAACAAAAATATGACTGGATACCTTGGTCAATATGACGATCACTCAAACTGGAAAATTTCAAAAATTTGAATTTCAAACTCTTGCGGGCATTTCGTCGAACACTGGCAGAAGAAATCAAACCGAATCTTGAGTTACTGTAAAGATCACTGTTCGAGCTCGCCTAGGCACTGTTGCCATGCTGCTGGACGACGCCACGGTCGAGCCCAGCACCCTTATCCCCGACCCAAGCCGTGAGAAGAGGAGGGAGGAGGAGAAACGCGCCCACGGCCCCCTCCCAGTTCTTCTCTTCCTGCGCGTCGCCGACCGCCCTGCCCTCGCCAGAGCAGACCCACAGCACCCCGCGGCCAAGCCATAACCCTCCCAGCACGCGAGCGTGGCCGCCGTGACCGGGGAGAGCTTCAAACGCAGCCAGGACCCCCGAGCCGGCGAGTTTCTGGTCGCCTTGTTCCTCGACGCTCCGGCCTATAAAAGGCCCCGCCGATCAAACGAAGCAACTCACCCAGTCCCCAGCTACCTCCCAGACACTCTCGCTTAGCCCCGTTTGCTCTAGTTCGTCGACACCTGCACCGCCGGCGTGGTACTGGACGAGCGGAGCGCCGCCGCATTCGACCACCCCGGAGCAAGCTGCTGCAGGGAATCGGTGGAGGAGACGCAACGCCGCCGATCCCGCACGTCGGGGTCAAGATCTTCTTCCCCTACGCACGTCGTCGTCGCCGCCGTCGTCTTCACTGCACGCAGGTGAGCTTCCCTCGTCTCCGTCGAGACGATGACTGAGGGCCGTTAGATCTTGATCGGACGCTAGCTTACCGATTCGGGGAGGTTAAGTGAGCTGACACCCCAACCCCACCTGTCAGCTCCCGTTTTTATTATTTTCCCGCCGCAGCGAAGCGGTATGGGCCGGCCCGTTCGGGTTTGATTCGAATTGGGCCCAGCCAGTTAGATTCGGTCCATTTCGATTTTTATTTATTTTCCCGCCTTTTCGAATTAATTCAAACTGTTTTAGATGTGATTTTCAAACTTAATTTCCAAGAGATTTACAAATCCATTTGTAGCAAATAAATATGCATTGGAAAGCTTATAAAATACTCTACACCATAGAACTGGTTAGAATTCAAAATAAGTTAAGAATTATATTAGATATGAATAGTGTGACCATAGCTTTATTTATCATAGATTATTTCTAGAAAATTATTTAAGCCATCAAAAAGCATGAAAATTAATTTGTGAACTCACTAATGACTTATCTTACTGTTAGTCAACCTTAATCAACCCCAAACCCTATTAGTGTGAGCAATTAGACCTTAACCCAATCCTATCTTGTAGCATAAAATCATAAATCCCTATCTTATACTTAGAATTAAATTTACCCCTCTTTGCCAATTCACTTAGTGGATCACTTCCACTTGAAATAGTCCTAATACCCCTAAACCAATACCAATGCTTAGAAGGTAAACAACCTATGACACTTAGTAGAGAATTTAACTTGCACACTTGAAGAAAACTTAGAAGAAAAACTTACCATCCAACACCATAAAAAGCAACATGAATGCTATTGTTAGCAAACAAAGATGTGTGCTTGGTGTGTGGTTAAGCATGGTGTAGTGATTGTGTGCTTGTGTTTATTCGTTATTAGACGCTAGTGTTGCCGAGGAGGATATTGGAGGGGATTATTATCAAGAAGAAGAAGAATACCCCGGACACTTTGCCAACCAAGGCAAGCCATCTTTTGATTCATACTCCCCATGCCCAGTTTTTAATATTGCATTCTACTTGTTTTAAGTAAATTGCATGATTGAATTGCTAGAGTAGAATGATAGAAGAATAGTGATATCTTGCTTAACAAGAGCATCAAGTTGAGTTTATCCAACTCTATTTAGTGTTCATCACTCAATGTAGTTGCTTAGTCGCTAATAATATTGAGGCCATCTATAAGGGGAACTCTAGTTGAAATTGGTGATTTGAACTTGAAACTTGAATTGGAGATTGCTCCTACATAATGGCTTTAGGAAAGAAATGAATCTTGACTAAGAACTATGAAATATATTTCTCAATGACAACGAGTGATGTACATGGGAGCCAACCCTACCGTACAACCATATTACCCCTATATGGGAAGGGGCTTAATCCGTAGCTTGTTTATCTTAGTATGGGAGGCCTTGTATCAAATCTTCATGGAAGGACCCGTGAGCGGTTACTTCTGGACCAGGTGGATTCCACTAACCCGGCTCCCGGGATGGGCAGAACTAGAGGCGCCGGAGCGGGGATTCCGTACCCCGGGCTCTAGGGAAGGATCCTATACTAGGGTGAGCAAGTGAAAGGTTTTGTTTGATTATCTGAAACCCGCATACTTTTGTATGACGGACTGTGGATTTCCCCCGGCAGATGTATCGAATCTTGTGGGTAAAGTGTACCCCTCTGCAGAGGTTTTCAAACTATTCGAATAGCCGTGTCCGCGGTCATGGACAGTTGGCTAACTCTACTTGGCTTTTGTCAATAATGAAAACAACTTATGGTGAACTTGGTGAATGACATGAATTGACTTGACTTGACCATGATGTTGACACACTTGAAATTCCTCTTTAGATTGAACTTAGAGAACTAAACCTCTTGTCTACCAATGAACATTCTTGGGAAATAAAACTAGCTTTTGCAAATAAACTTAGTGCTTAGTCCACTATACCAAACCTTGCATATCTACTTCATCATTTCAATTATAAGATGGTTTGCGAGTGCATCCAATGTACTCATGGCTGTGTCCCTGGCTATCAACTTGGCCAGACTATGGGGAAGAATATCCGGAGGAAGGATATGAGGAAGAGTACCAGAACTAAGCTCGTCTCCGTGAGTCGCCATTTGCCTGTAGGGAGAAGGCATGGGCCGAAGACGTTATTTCCGCTGCTATCTTATGTTGTAATATGAACTTGGTCTCTATGACCAATGTATTTGAACTATCGTATTGTAATGTCTATGGAACTGGTTACCAACTACGTTATGTATATCGCAACAACGGTTCTGGGATTGCGGTGGAATACATAACGGGCACTTCGAATTTGTATCAAATTTGAGGTCGTCACAAGTTGGTATCAGAGCCTAGGCTGACCATAGGAGACCTTAGTTAGAATGGGCGTTAAATGAAACCTTGATAAAAGCAAAGATATAAGTAATGGTTGCAAAATTGCTTAGTCTTTCCTCTCTAATTGCAAAGTTTTATACATACATCAGTTTTTTTTGTCTACTTCAAATTTTGCACACTTGAGTTGATCACTAACTTAATCTAATCTAAAATTTTGTAGATGGCCCCGGTATTCACTGAGCAGTACCAGTTGGGCCATGGTGGCAGCCTTTGTTTCGAGCGCGACCTCACCACCCTGACCTTGTTCCTGAACCGTTTGTACCCGGAGTTCAAGGGAGCTGTGCTCAATGAGCACCCAGATGGAGAGCTACGGTGGCTTATCCGAGCCAGTTGCCGTGGCAAGAAGGGGATGTTGGGTTCTCCAAGGGTCAAGTTTGAGCTTGTGGAGAACACTTGGGCCGATGGTTTGGTCCGAGCGATGCAAGAGATGCACGCCCGCTTGTGCGGACTGCACGTTGAGGAGGTTCAGGGAGAGCGCTTTAGGAACTTTGCTCGGCGTGATGCGGACGGGCGTCCCGCAAACATGCCCGGGCAGAATGAGCCGAGTACCTACATCGATCACATGGACTTCTTGCTGTACTCCACTCAGCAGGAGGCCGACCGTGCCCGTACTAGGGCCAACCTCGAGCACTTTGCACTGGTGGAGGCGAGGAGCACTATCAGGATTCTTGCGAAGGAGCGCAAGAGCCTTCGTCGCCAGCGCGATGAGAAGGAGCGGGATCTTGAGGAGTTGAAGGCCAATGTGGCTGAGCTGACTGAGTACATTGAGAGTCTTGAGGATCACCTTGGTGAGGAGGAAGGCATTGATCTCCGCAAGGAGGATAATGCCCTCATTAGTGATGCGGATGACTTCATGGAGGACCTTGAGGATTCGGAAGATGGTGGACACAATGGATTCATTGTGAGTGATGAGGAGGAAGACCCTGAGGAGCCCGCTGTTTAGATCCGAGATCCACGTGTTATCTAGCTATGAGTTCCACTTTATGTTCACTTCGTGTAGGTGTGAGTTGTATCCCCCTCTCTAGTAGACGAGTCGCAATGGTTTAATGTAAACCATTTGTAATGTGTGAACTCGTATGTATGATATGTTTGTTGAGTGTTGAATGAAATATGAATTTGGCTCTTAAGGCCTTAGTAAGACAAAAATTGCATCATCCATGTTACCTTTAAATCTTAGCAAATTAGCTTTTCCCTCTTGTCTTACACACCTTATCTTCAGATGCCGCGAGCACCCCCACCCCCGAACCCGGAAATGGCCGAATTGCTAAGGTTGATCATGGAAGACCGGGAAGCAGCCCGAGCCGAGCGCCAAGCTAACTTGGCCACTCTTCAGCAGATAACCCAGATGGCAATGAACCGCAACAATGGCAATGACAATGGTGAAGGAGAAAACAATGGCAATGGTGATCACCGATCCAAGTTAAGGAGTTTCCAAAACACCAACCCTCCTATGTTCATTAAGTCCGAGGAACCCTTAGATGCCGATGACTGGCTTCGCACTATGGAGAACAATTTGGCAGTCGCCGAAGTTGGGGAGAATGAGAAGGTTTTGTACACCACCCACTACCTTGCTAGAGCAGCAAGAGCTTGGTGGGATAGCACTCGTGCAATGCAAGCCCCAGGGTATGTGATGCCATGGGAGGAGTTCAAGAGCAAGTTTAGCAAAGCTCATGTTCCTATGGGATTGGTTAAAAGGATGAGAGATGAGTTCAGGAATCTGAAGCAAGGTTCCCTATCTGTGGTGGATTACCGTGACAAGTTCCTTACCTTGTCTAGGTATGCCCCCGATGACACCGACACCACTGAGAAGAAGAAAGAAAGGTTTCTGGATGGACTTCATGATGAGATGCAATGTGTTTTGGTCAGCATTCCCTTTGCCGACCTGGAGTCATTGGTTGACTCTGCCATTCAGATGGAAGGTAAACTCAAGCAAGCGGCAGCGAACCGCAAGCGTCATATGATGTATCAAGGCAACTCGAGCAACTCGCAGAAGCCAAGGGGAAATGCACCTATGGGATTCGCCCCAAGACCTATGAGGCCGTCTGCACCTGCTCCGCGTCCCAACTATCCTAACCGTCCACCCAACAACAACTTCAACCGTGCCCCTCCAAGGCCTAGTGGCAACAACTTCAACACCAATACCCCAAGGCCAAATGGTGCCCCTGTGTTACCCAAGCCCGGTGACAAGTCTGGTGTTACCTGTTATGAGTGCGGACTGAAAGGGCATTACTCCAATGAGTGCCCCAAGAAGCTGAATGATGCCTCCAAGACCACTGTTCCTGTTCAGCAACAGCGTCGTGTGGGAAATGGCAAGAGCTATCCACCAAGGAAACCGCCTCACTCTCAAGGCCGTCTGAATCACATGAATGTTGAAGAAGCTCAGGAAGCAACCGACGTTGTGCTTGGTATGTTCCCTGTTAACTCAGTTCTTGCAAGAGTTCTGTTTGATTCTGGAGCTTCACACTCATTTGTTACCCAACTATTCGTTGATAAAAGTGGACTTCAACCCACACCCTTGAAAGAGTTCATGTCTGTACAAATTCCCGGGTCAGTAACCAAAGCTAGTTGTACCTGCTTGGCAGTGCCCATAGAAATTCATGGGATCTCATTCTTAGCCAGTTTGATTGTGTTACGAACCAAAGGATTGGAAGTGGTCCTAGGTATGGATTGGATGTCTCAACACCAAGGAATTATAGATTGTGCCAAAAAGACCATCACCATGAGAAGTAGCCATGGAGTTTTAGTAAAGCATGTGTCAGTCAAACCCATCCCAATCCCCAGATGTCATAAGAGTATCTCAGGACCAACTTTAGGGCAAGTCCCCATCGTCTGTGAATACCCGGATGTTTTTCCCGATGAGCTACCCGGAATGCCACCGGATCGGGATATCGAGTTTATCATTGAGCTTATTCCTGGAACTGGATCAATAGCCCAGAGACCCTATCGTATGAACCCAGCGGAACTAGTTGAGTTGAAGAAGCAATTGGATGACCTTTTGAGTAAAGGATTGATCCAGCCAAGTTCTTCTGCTTGGAGATCACCCGTTCTGTTTGTGGATAAAAGTGACGGTTCTAGCCGACTGTGCACTGATTACCGCAAGCTTAACGATGTGACCATCAAGAACAAGTACCCTCTCCCGAAGATTGAAGATTTGTTCGACCAATTGACTGGGGCCCGAGTATTCTCAAAGATAGATCTTAGAACTGGATACCACCAACTGAAGATACGTGCAACGGATATCCCCAAAACAGCCTTCACTACCCGATACGGATTGTATGAGTACACCGTGATGTCTTTTGGATTGACCAATGCCCCTGCTTATTTCATGAACCTCATGAATAAGGTTTTTATGGAGTTCCTGGATAAGTTTGTCGTTGTCTTCATCGATGACATTCTTATCTACTCCAAGTCCGAAGAGGAGCATGCAACCCATTTGAGATTAATCTTAGAGACCTTAAGAGAGCATCAGCTGTATGCCAAGTTCAGTAAATGTGAGTTCTGGTTGAAGGAAGTTGGATTCTTAGGCCATGTATTATCAGCCGGAGGAATATCCGTAGACCCCAAGAAGATCAAATCAGTCATGGAATGGGAAGCCCCTACCACTCAGACTGAAGTTAGAGGTTTTCTCGGATTAGCCGGATATTACCGCAAATTTGTTGAAGGGTTTTCAAGCATTGCCCGGCCAATGACCCAATTGTTGAAGAAAGACAAGAAGTTTGAATGGACCCCTAAGTGTGAAGAGAGTTTTCAAGAGCTCAAGAAGCGATTGGTGGCCGCACCCGTCCTAACCATGCCCGATATCACCAAAAACTTTGATGTCTATTGCGACGCTTCCAAACTTGGACTTGGTTGTGTCTTGATGCAAGAAGGCAAGGTCATAGCTTACCTCTCTCGGCAGCTTCGACCTCATGAAGAAAATTATCCAACCCATGATCTAGAATTAGCAGCCGTAGTTCTAGCTCTGAAGACCTGGAGGCACTATCTGATGGGCAACCGTTGTGAGATCTACACTGATCACAAGAGTATGAAGTATATCTTCACCCAGAAGGAGTTGAACATGAGGCAGAGAAGATGGATAGAGTTGATCAAGGATTATGATCTGGAAATTCACTACCACCCCGGTAAGGCCAATGTAGTGGCAGATGCATTGAGTAGGAAGCCGTGTTCGTTGAATGTGATGATCAAGGAAGAGAAACCTATGTTGCACCAAGAGTTTGAAAAGTTTGGATTGGAACTAGTCAGTCAAGGATTCTTAGCCAACCTTGAGTTGCAACCCACCTTGAAGAACCAAATCAAAGAAGCCCAGAAGGGAAATGAGAGTATCGACGGAATCAAGCGCAGAATTAGTTCCGGCAAGGTGCCAGGATTTGAGGAAGATGATCAAGGAGTTCTTTGGTATAAAGGACGTATTTGTGTGCCTGCTGATTCAGAATTGAAGGAGGTTATTATGAAGGAAGCCCATGAGACACCTTACTCCATCCATCCTGGTGGAACTAAGATGTACCAAGATTTGAAGGAACAATTTTGGTGGCATGGAATGAAGCGTGAGATTGCATCGTTTATATCCAAGTGTGATATTTGCCAAAGAGTCAAGGCTGAACATCAACGTCCTGCAGGATTGCTGCAACCTTTGCAAGTTCCGGAATGGAAGTGGGAATCTGTTGGAATGGATTTCATCACGGGATTTCCAAGGTCTAGCCGTGGGAATGACTCTATTTGGGTCATTGTGGATAGACTGACCAAAGTTGCCTACTTTATTCCTATCAAGACCACTTATCGCTCGGGACAGCTAGCAGATCTGTATCTATCCAGAATTGTTAGTTTGCATGGAATCCCTAAAACCATCGTTTCCGATCGAGGAACCCAATTCACCTCAAGATTCTGGAGAAGTTTACATGAAGCCTTGGGCACCAAATTAGCTTTCAGCACCGCTTATCACCCTCAGACCGATGGACAGACTGAAAGAGTGAACCAAATACTTGAAGATATGTTGAGAGCCTGTGTTCTAGCCTATGGAACTAAGTGGGAAGATTGTCTGCCCTTCGCGGAGTTTTCCTACAACAACAGCTATCAAGCCAGTTTGCAAATGGCCCCATTTGAAGCTTTGTATGGAAGAAAGTGTCGTACCCCTTTGAACTGGTCAGAAACCGGAGACAGTCAGATATTTGGACCTGACATTCTGCAAGAAGCCGAGGAGAAAGTTCGCATGATTCGTGACTATCTCAAGGCAGCCCAGTCGAGACAGAAGAGTTATGCCGACAAGAGACGTCGAGAACTGACATTCCAGATTGGAGATTTTGTTTATCTCAGAGTGTCACCTCTCAAGGGAATGCAAAGATTCCAAGTAAAAGGAAAGCTCGCACCAAGATATATTGGACCCTTCAAGATACTAGACCGCAGAGGAGAAGTGTCTTATCAGTTGGAAATGCCCCCGGAATTGTCTGAAGTACACGATGTCTTCCACGTGTCGTTACTTCGGAAATGTCTTGAAGTTCCGGAGAAGCCCGAAATCTTCAAGAATATTGATCATCGTTCTGTGGACATCAACAAGGATTTGACCTACCGTGAAATGCCTATTTGTATTCTCGAGGAAGCTTATCGAACCACTCGAACCCGAAGCATCAAATTTCTGAAAGTTCAGTGGAGTAATCACACCGAAGAGGAAGCTACTTGGGAACGCGAAGATTACCTTCAGAAAGAGTTTCCCAATCTTTTCAGTTCTTAACTAGTGAATCTCTGGGACGAGATTCTTTTTAAGGGGGAAGATTGTAAAAACTCAGAAATTGTAATCCACTTCTTATTAAATAAAGTGCCACTTTCTGGACCAAGATAAAACTTTTTATCTATTATTGTATGCATACATGCATTTTCTTTTATTTGTATCCTATGATTTCATGTGTGTTATTTTTGATTGAGCATTGGTTAGATAATTCTAAGTGAACCCACAGAATCAATTGAGAAGAATATTAGGAACCAAAGAAACCAGAAATAAAAATATCAAAGAAAAAGAGAAGATTGAGATGATCTAGAAATTGTTATTGACTACACCACTATGAGCCCTTAGATTAAGAAATCTACAGCTCACCTTCATGTTTGGCCTATTAGTTGAGCTTAACCAAGTTATGGACTAACTCAACCAACAAAGATCTACCAAAAATTCAAACTAGGGCATCACTCAAACTTGAGCCAAAGTTTGAATCCGAAACAGTAACCATACCCAATTTTGAAATATAAATTTCTGCAAAACTTCTTTCTCCACAACAAAAATATGACTGGATACCTTGGCCAATATGACGATCACTCAAACTGGAAAATTTCAAAAATTTGAATTTCAAACTCTTGCGGGCATTTCGTCGAACACTGGCAGAAGAAATCAAACCGAATCTTGAGTTACTGTAAAGATCACTGTTCGAGCTCGCCTAGGCAATGTTGCCATGCTGCTGGACGACGCCACGGTCGAGCCCAGCACCCTTAGCCCCGACCCAAGCCGTGAGAAGAGGAGGGAGGAGGAGAAACGCGCCCAGGGCCCCCTCCCAGTTCTTCTCTTCCTGCGCGTCGCCGACCGCCCTGCCCTCGCCAGAGCAGACCCACAGCACCCCGCGGCCAAGCCATAACCCTCCCAGCACGCGAGCGTGGCCGCCGTGACCGGGGAGAGCTTCAAATGCAGCCAGGACCCCCGAGCCGGCGAGTTTCTGGTCGCCTTGTTCCTCGACGCTCCGGCCTATAAAAGGCCCCGCCGATCAAACGAAGCAACTCACCCAGTCCCCAGCTACCTCCCAGACACTCTCGCTTAGCCCCGTTTGCTCTAGTTCGTCGACACCTGCACCGCCGGCGTGGTACTGGACGAGCGGAGCGCCGCCGCATTCGACCACCCCGGAGCAAGCTGCTGCAGGGAATCGGTGGAGGAGACGCAACGCCGCCGATCCCGCACGTCGCCGTCAAGATCTTCTTCCCCTACGCACGTCACCGTCGCCGCCGTCGTCTTCACTGCACGCAGGTGAGCTTCCCTCGTCTCCGTCGAGACGATGACTGAGGGCCGTTAGATCTTGATCGGACGCTAGCTTACCGATTCGGGGAGGTTAAGTGAGCTGACACCCCGACCCCACCTTTCAGCTCCCGTTTTTATTATTTTCCCGCCGCAGCGAAGCGGTATGGGCCGGCCCGTTCGGGTTTGATTCGAATTGGGCCCAGCCAGTTAGATTCGGTCTGTTTCGATTTTTATTTATTTTCCCGCCTTTTCGAATTAATTCAAACTGTTTCAGATGTGATTTTCAAACTTAATTTCCAAGAGATTTACAAATCCATTTGTAGCAAATAAATATGCATTGGAAAGCTTATAAAATACTCTACACCATAGAACTGGTTAGAATTCAAAATAAGTTAAGAATTATATTAGATATGAATAGTGTGACCATAGCTTTATTTATCATAGATTATTTCTAGAAAATTATTTAAGCCATCAAAAAGCATGAAAATTAATTTGTGAACTCACTAATGACTTATCTTACTGTTAGTCAACCTTAATCAACCCCAAACCCTATTAGTGTGAGCAATTAGACCTTAACCCAATCCTATCTTGTAGCATAAAATGATAAATCCCTATCTTATACTTAGAATTAAATTTACCCCTCTTTGCCAATTCACTTAGTGGATCACTTCCACTTGAAATAGTCCTAATACCCCTAAACCAATACCAATGCTTAGAAGGTAAACAACCTATGACACTTAGTATAGAATTTAACTTGCACACTTGAAGAAAACTTAGAAGAAAAACTTACCATCCAACACCATAAAAAGCAACATGAATGCTATTGTTAGCAAACAAAGATGTGTGCTTGGTGTGTGGTTAAGCATGGTGTAGTGATTGTGTGCTTGTGTTTATTCGTTATTAGACGCTAGTGTTGCCGAGGAGGATATTGGAGGGGATTATTATCAAGAAGAAGAAGAATACCCCGGACACTTTGCCAACCAAGGCAAGCCATCTTTTGATTCATACTCCCCATGCCCAGTTTTTAATATTGCATTCTACTTGTTTTAAGTAAATTGCATGATTGAATTGCTAGAGTAGAATGATAGAAGAATAGTGATATCTTGCTTAACAAGAGCATCAAGTTGAGTTTATCCAACTCTATTTAGTGTTCATCACTCAATGTAGTTGCTTAGTCGCTAATAATATTGAGGCCATCTATAAGGGGAACTCTAGTTGAAATTGGTGATTTGAACTTGAAACTTGAATTGGAGATTGCTCCTACATAATGGCTTTAGGAAAGAAATTAATCTTGACTAAGAACTATGAAATATATTTCTCAATGACAACGAGTGATGTACATGGGAGCCAACCCTACCGTACAACCATATTACCCCTATATGGGAAGGGGCTTAATCTGTAGCTTGTTTATCTTAGTATGGGAGGCCTTGTATCAAATCTTCATGGAAGGACCCGTGAGCTGTTACTTCTGGACCAGGTGGATTCCACTAACCCGGCTCCCGGGATGGGCAGAACTAGAGGCGCCGGAGCGGGGATTCCGTACCCCGGGCTCTAGGGAAGGATCCTATACTAGGGTGAGCAAGTGAAAGGTTTTGTTTGATTATCTGAAACCCGCATACTTTTGTATGACGGACCGTGGATTTCCCCCGGCAGATGTATCGAATCTTGTGGGTAAAGTGTACCCCTCTGCAGAGGTTTTCAAACTATTCGAATAGCCACGTCCGCGGTCATGGACAGTTGGCTAACTCTACTTGGCTTTTGTCAATAATGAAAACAACTTATGGTGAACTTGGTGAATGACATGAATTGACTTGACTTGACCATGATGTTGACACACTTGAAATTCCTCTTTAGATTGAACTTAGAGAACTAAACCTCTTGTCTACCAATGAACATTCTTGGGAAATAAAACTAGCTTTTGCAAATAAACTTAGTGCTTAGTCCACTATACCAAACCTTGCATATCTACTTCATCATTTCAATTATAAGATGGTTTGCGAGTGCATCCAATGTACTCATGGCTGTGTCCCTGGCTATCAACTTGGCCAGACTATGGGGAAGAATATCCGGAGGAAGGATATGAGGAAGAGTACCAGAACTAAGCTCGTCTCCGTGAGTCGCCATTTGCCTGTAGGGAGAAGGCATGGGCCGAAGACGTTATTTCCGCTGCTATCTTATGTTGTAATATGAACTTGGTCTCTATGACCAATGTATTTGAACTATCGTATTGTAATGTCTATGGAACTGGTTACCAACTACGTTATGTATATCGCAACAACGGTTCTGGGATTGCGGTGGAATACATAACGGGCACTTCGAATTTGTATCAAATTTGAGGTCGTCACAACTTAAATCTTCCCGAATAATGCAAGATTATAAGGAAGAAAGGAAACTTCTAAAGAAGGACATAAAAGCTTTATTTTTCATAAAAATGTATTTTTGACAAATTCAATAAGTTGACTACAACATGTAGCGATGCGTAAGTATTTTAGGTAATTAATACCAACAGGTTGTCAAAACTGCAAGTTCTTAAAATTTGTTTAAGGAAAGGCAAAGTTTTGAAACTTTTGGAAATTAATATCTCGCAACTAGAAATCTTGATTTGATAAGTGATCAAAAGATTTTGGAATTGTCCGAAATATCAAGAAAATCTATGATTTACATTAAACTGAGTGGGAGCTAAATTAAATTGTTTCTCATCATGATATGTAAGAGACATATTTTTGAGTGGGAGCTATGAAAGCTTTCTCAACTTATATGTGACAGACATATTTTTGAGTGGGAGCTTGCAAACATTCTTATATGTAGATGACATATTATGAATGAACTAGTTGGTATTAACAAATATTAATAAATGATATTAATAGATAAACAAAAGACATTGACATCTATTGAGATAGATTGATATGTGAAATAAAACATTAAGTCAGAATGTTTTCTTGGTCAAAGTTTTTAAAGTCCAGAATGGAACAACTCAGAGAGGAAACTCTTGGATGACTGAATGGCCAATTGAAACATTGAGTTAGAACTCAATACAATAATAATGGTTGATAGATGTGCCATGTTGTTAACGTCATCTAAACCGTATTATGTATACAACATAATGTGATCTGAGTTCTTGGATAGATGACCACGTTCCAGAATGATTTGAGAATCATTGAACAAAGGATAAGTTTGAAGAACAAGTTCTAGAATGATTTGAGAATCATTGAACAAAAGTTCATCCTTGAGGTTCCAAGTAGAACTAAGGACATATTTCTAAAAGAAACTAGGCTTGGCCGCATGTGCAAGTTTACCGGGTTTAGAAATTTGCAAAATTAAAGGCTTAGATAAATGGAAGCATGTTTAGACATCGAAGTTGCACTTTGCACCTCCAATTGAATCTACATAAATTGAATAGTTAGAGGCTACTTCAAAGTGGCAAGTATAAATGTTATGGCTTAGAAAGTTTGTCTTCTAGCTGAGTGTGTTTCTGGTATGGCGATAAGAGAAAGTTCCTTTTGACTGATCTAATGCCATTATAGAATACAAAGTCTCACTCTTCTGCCAAAATATATATACACTTTAATGACATCATTCAATGGTGGAATAATGTCAAATTGGTTGACAAATTGCAAAGGATATAAAAGGTCTGAGTTGTACAGATCGTTGAAACACTCTCTCACAAGCAAGCATGATCAAGAACACATATGTCTGATATGATATCATGATTGAATGCAGCTAGATTATTTACTCTGGTGCAAGTGGGAGACTGAAGGAATTATGCCCTAGAGGAAAATAATAAAGGGTTTATCTGCATATTCCGAAGAGTTCATAATAAGTTTAATACTGTGCTATGATACGTCTCAAACGTATCCATAATTTTTGATGCTCCATGCTTGTTTTTACACCATTTGCTTAGTGTTTCGTTACACTTCGTGGCGTTTTTATGCATTTTCCGGAACTAACCTATTAACGAGATGCCACAGTGGCAGTTCCCTATTTTCTGCTGTTTTTGTGTTTCAGAAAAGTTACACAGGAAATATTCTCAGAATTGGACGAAACAAAAGCCGAACATCCAGATATTTACCAAAGCTTCCAGAGAACCGAAGAGGAGACGGAAAGGAGCCACAGGGTGGCCACACCACCAGGGGGCGCGGCCTACCCCTGGCCCACGCCCACCTATGGTGAGGGCCCCCTGGTCCACTTCTGACGCCGCCCCTTCTCCTATAAAGACCCCCCGACGGGAAAAACCTAAACACCTGATCACTTTTCCAGAAACACATCGCGATCCGCCGCCGTCGTCGACCCAAGATCGGGAGGGTCCAGAAGCTCTTCCTGGCACCCTGTCGGAGAGGGGAATCACCACCGGAGGTCTTCTTCATCGCCATGCTTGCCTCCGGCGCGATGAGTGAGTAGTCTGCCTTGGACTATGGGTCCATAGCAGTAGTTAGATGGTTGTCTTCTCCACCATGTGCTTCATGTTTAGATCTTGTGAGCTGCTTTACATGATCGAGACTACCTTTATGTAATTCTACATGTTGTGTTTGTTGGGATCCGATGAATATTGGTGTTATGATTGAGTTGATGTGCTGAATATTATCTTATGCTATCTCTATGTTGTTTATGATCTTGCATGCTCTCTGTTGTTAGTAGCTTTCTTGGCCGAGTAGTTGCTAGTGACTCCAAGAGGGGCTATTTATGCTCGATAGTGGGTTCATGCCTCTATTTAATCTGGGGGAGTGACATAAACCTCTAAGGTTGTAGATGTGCTGTTGCTACTAGGGGAAAACAACATTCATATGCTCAAGGGCATATGCTTTATTTACATTACACACTTTGCTTAATACAGTTATCTGTTGTTCGCAACTTAATACTTGAGGAGTTCTTGGATTGATTCGCCACAAGTGGATTATTAGTCATAGATGCAGTTGGATGGCGGTCGATGTATCTTGTTGTAATGCCCAGAGTAAATCTCATAGTGATCCTCTTGACATATCACATTGTCTTTATTCTATCGATTGCCCAACTGTAATTTGTTTACCCAGCATGTGTTATTTTATCTTATAGAGAGACACCACTAGTGAACTGTGGACCCCGGTCCTATTTCCATTATATTGCTATCACCTGTTTACTTTACTCGCACTGTTTACTTTACTCGCATATTACTATTGCGTTCCACTCGATACGCTCATTCCTTTGCTTCAAGCAAACCGGTGAGATTGACAACCTCATCGTAAGTTGGGAACAAAGTATTTGGTTGTGTTGTGTGCAGGTTCCGCGTTGCTACTAGTTGAAGACGAGTCAACAAGAATCATTAACGGCGCCCTTGTTGGAGTGTTAGTAGGCTAGTCAGCATCACCTTCTGGAGTATTGACTTTTTCCTAGACTGACAAACCTTGGTTTCTTACTGAGGGAAAAACTTGTTGTTGTGCTCATCACACCTTCCTCTTGGGGTTCCCAACTGGATGGTGAAAAACCATCAACACCGCGCCGCATCATGCTATAACTGTGTCAGTCCGGAAACATCAACACACGTGTGGTATTAAACAACCAGAGTCCCTAGTATGCCTCTATACTAGCTCATTGGTCAACTGATGTTCACTTTCTGGAACATGTGACAACTACATCAATTGACAATGAGGTTCATGCCATTGTGTAAATGCCATGATGGACATACCCAACATTATTATGTAACACGATCGTGTCACAATGTTCATGTTACAATAATAAGAAATGTTGTAACCTAATCCTTAGACCATGAGATCATATTTAATCACTGCTTCCGGAGGAAGCTTTGATAGCATTAACCGTCACTCGGTAATACGATGACTGAAAAGGTGTCACTTGGGTTTCCAATGGAGTATGTTGAGGCGTATGCATCAAGAGCAGGATTTGTTCTTCCGCGTGACGAAAAGATACTCTGGGCCCACTCGGTGAGATTCATCCAATGTTGCAACATGTGACTAGGTCACGGGGATGAAATATCACGGAACGAGTAAATGGCAATGTCGGTAACGAGATTGAACTAGGTATGGAGATACCGATGATCAAACCTCGGACATTGCAAGTATCACAGAAACAAAAGGAATAGGGCACGGTAATGACAAAGTTCCTTCGTGGGAATACACAGGGATCATCACAGATGTCCAGATTTGATTGATGATCATTTACCGGAGAGGAGTCTCGGTAATATCTGGAGTATTCTCAAACCATAGGGTAAAATAATTAAAGGTGTGATGACATTAAGATGTTTCTGGAATTGTCAAAGAGTTGACAGGAGGAAACCAGAAAAGTTCAGCGGAGATCCAAAAGTTGTTCGGAGGGTTCCAGAAGGAGTTTCGGAGCAACGGGGGTTAAATAAATAAGTAATTAATATTAATTAATGGAATTTATATTAAAAATATTGATTTATTTAATTAATAAAGTTAGCACACCCTAATGAGCCTCTCCCGAAAAGAAGCCCAATGGGTGGCCGGCCAAGGGAACCCTAGATGGGCCCTAAGGGCCCCATGCGCCTGGGCAAACCCTAAAGCTAGGGTTTGGGGCGCCCTAGGGCTGCCCCTTCCCATCCTTGGCCACCGGCCTCTCCCAGAATGGATCTGGTAGGTGGTGGTGCACCAGGAAGATTTGGTGGGGGGTAAGGTCTCCCCCATCAGTCTATATAACCCCCCCCCCCCTAGAGGAGAGTTTGACACAAGTGGATTGAGGGAGTTCCGAGAAGAGCTCTGATACGTCACAAACGTATCTATAATTTTTGATGCTCCATGCTTGTTTTACACAAATTGCTTTGTATTTTGTTTACACTTCGTGGCATTTTTACGCATTTTCCGGAACTAACCTATTAATGAGATGCCACAGTGCCAGTTCCTGTTTTATGCTATTTTTGTGTTTCAGAAAAGTTACATAGGAAATATTCTCGGAATTGGATGAAATGAAAGCCGAAGTTCATATTTACCTGACACGAAGACGGAGTCCAAAGGAGAGACGGAGGGTGTAACACCCTACTTTTTGTAATGCATTTTAAGACCAAGTTAATATTTTATTTAGGGGAAACTAAAACTTTTAGTAAGATTTTGTGTGCTTGTGTGCATGAGTGCTAGGGTTTGAAAAACCCTTATGAGTGTATGCATCATTTCATGTGCATGTGTGGATTTTCTTTAAAATCTTTTCTTTTTGGTTTTCTTTTTCTCTTTAATTCTAGCAAGCTTAAGTGACCTAGGAGATTGACTCCAAACATTCCAAACACTTCCCCAAGCTAGAATTTGATTTGCATTTCAAATGTTTGTGTGGTTTGACCTATCATTTCATGTGAACTCGGGTAAATCTTTTCTCTCTATCTAATCACTCTCTCAACTCCTTAATCCTCTGATCTTGCTAACACTAGTTAGAACTACCCTAGGAGAGCACAAACTAGCCAGCCTAGCTAAATTTCAAATTTGAGAGAGAGAGAGGGAACCCGAGCCCTTGTGCATGCCAAGATCTTGCAAAATCGTTCCTTCTCCCTCCCATCTCACCCCACCACTCGCCAGGCGGGTACACTCACCCAGTGGACTGCCCTGCCCCACCTGCCAACCGCAGGGGTAAACCCTAGCCTCCATCATCGACCGTGCACTGGACAGGGAACCGGGTCGAGCACCTCGAAGCCTGCCCCTTCCCTCTATCCCTCCGACCAAACCAGCGTGAGTAGCAGCCCCCTTGGACCTTGCTGAGTCCCCAGGCGAGCTCCCTAGCCCGCTCGTGCACCACCGCCACCATTCGACCCCCAACCGACGACGTCCACGTCGCCCCGGCCACGGCCACGCCCCCGACACCACGTCCGTTCCGCGTCGCTCTAGTTCACGCGCGTGGAGAGAGGAGGCAGCCAGGAATCTGCTGGCGCACGCTAGCCCTCTCTCTCCCCCTCTAGCCTCGACACCACGCCGCCCCGAACCGCCACTCACCGATCGAACACCTGCAGGGTGCCATTCTGCCGCAAGCGTGCGCGGGCTAGCCGGCACCTGCAAACATCCAAAACCACCGCCCACGCCGTCGACCGAGTCCACACCGCCACCCCCAGCCAATGCAGAGGCTGCACCCCCACTTCCCTCCCTTCTCTTTGCCCTAGCTCACCGAGCACCGCCCCAGGGCTATAAAGCCCGCACACCCCCTCTTCTCCCGTTTCATTTTGCCAAACCGCTCCACCACCCTCCCACTCACCCACTGGGACGAGCCAGATCAAGCCAGCTCCTCTCCCAAGCAGAGAAGGAGCTCTGCACCTCCGCCGATACCGAGAAGAAAGGTGGCCACGGCGGCCATTTCTGATCGAAACCCTCCGCCATTTTTGACCCCCTCCCTCTCTCTTGCTTAGCCGCACTCACCCGCCATTTTCCCATGACCAGGAGCCCTTGCTCGAGGTCGACGGGAGCTCACCGGAGCAGCAGCGGTATGGGAACGATGCGGAGCTTGCACCGACGTCTCTCCGCCGTCCAGATCAAGCCGCAACCACCAAGAGCCCCTCCTCAACACCGCCGCCGATTCACATCATCGCCAGCCCCTCCGACAAGCCCTAGGTGAGCGCGTGCTTTTTCCCGGCGAGGCCGAGCGGCAGCGCCGCCCGTTTTTGGTCGCCGGCGCTCGGGACGCGTCCGCGCCATCCGATCTGGATCGGACGGGCGCGTACCGGTTCAGTTAGGCGCCAACGCGGGGAGGCCGCCGATGGGCCGGCCCGGCTCACCTCCGCAGCAGCCCGGGCTGGATCCCAGCCTGTTCTATTTTTTTTAGAAAATGCTCTGGTAATTTGTTTGTCCTACAAACTTTGAAATTCCATAAAGTTTGTTCTGTAAATGCAAAAGCTTAGATGAATACCTTTCAAATGGCATAGGTCTCATAATTTTAGAAGCACTGTAGATCAGAAGATAAATAGTGGTGTGATATTAGCCTATTTTCATACTTAATTGCAAAGCCTGAGTTTTGTGTGCTGTAATTGAGTGAATTCAATTTTCAGTGATAGCTTATTATGAGATCTTGCTTGACTCACTAGTTTTGCTATTTTAGGACTTATATTTTTACAGTAGTAATCAATATGGCATTGTGTGTATTTAATTTTATGAAAATCATCATTTGCAGTAGGAATAGAATTTTGAGTTGAATCCAACTTTGTTGGATTGTGTTCTGGAAGAGCTTTCCAGAGCACTTTACCTCATATTTTCTAAAGTTTAGAGAATATCTGAGGATTATTTTGGTACTCTAGTGTTATTTCCCTATTGTTTAATTCATAGGAAATTAGCCATAAATTGTTTTTCAGTGAATCCAACTTTGTTATGTTCTTAAGATTGTTGTCAACCTGCAAGTATGCTAGGTGTACTGTTTGATCCATTTGATTGCCTGCATGCTTGATTTGGTTGCTAAGTTGTTGTGATCACTTCAAATAAGAAACCCTAGTTTCTAATAGGGATAATTGCTAATTAAGAACCTATAAAATTTTGATTGCTTTCTAAACTTGTTTGCTTCTGATACTCCTTGATGGTGTGGTATGGAGTGCTGAAATGTTTGTGACTTGTGTATGCTTGTATATTTATTTGTGCGTTGTTATTTTTCCCGGTGATAGAATCGAACGAGGAGTGTACCGAGGAAGGTGAAGTGTACGAGTACCAGGACAAGGAGGACAAGGGACAAGCCAACCAAGGCAAGCCATCTAACTTGATGCATATCTGAATGTCCTATATACACATTTGCATGTCTGCTTCTATTTTATTAAAGTGCATGATTTTATATTGCTATAGTCCTTGTAGCAATTAGTTGTTGGCTCAAGCTCCGCGAGTCAAATTGTTATCATCCATCGAGATGACCCCTTTTTATTACCTATTCTTCACCCCTGCAATAGTGGCTTGTTGATTAGCAACAAAGCCCTTGATAAACCTTCTAGTGGAGCTAAAACTCTAGGATTGGGAACACTCAAAGAAAGTTTATAAAATGCTTTCAAAAACCTTGGGGTAGTACCTACCCCACTGAAATGTTTTCAAAAAAGGTTTTGAGCAAATGGAGGATAAAGGAGATGGTGGTTTTCGAATGATATTGGTGATCACTAAGCGTTCGCTCAGAACAATTAACCCGTGCAACCACATTACCCCGGTATGGGATGGGGCTTAGTCTGAAGTTTATTTGCTTTAGTGCGGGGAGCCTCACACTATATAAGGGTTTGTAGGACCCCGGAATCCGGGTTGCCGCCAGTTTGTCGGCAATAGTAAATTGGGATCTTTCGGGATTTATCCGGCCGGAAGACACTTGGGTTTCTCCCGCCGTGGCACTGGAACTACGCTCGGCAGAGGTAGACGGCCAGGGTTTGCCAGGGATGTATACTCCACAGGGCAGGCACCCGTACTAAGGTGGATAGATGGAAGGCTATGATCGATTATCCGAACCCCGCATACTTGTGTATGACGGTCCGTGGTGGTATCCCGATGGATTTATCGGATGGTGTGGGTAAAGTGTACAACCTCTGCAAAGTGTAAATCTATTCAAATAGCCGAGTCCTCGGTCATGGATGGTTGGGACGACCGTTGCTTAGCCCAATGTCGGTTTTGTTTTCAAAGGATGTTTTCAGAGAAATGGAGAAGGGTGCCGGACGGGGTACTTGGAGGGTACCGCCGTGGCACGGATATGGTTCGGAGTACTCGTAGGGTACTGCCGAGGAAATGGAGATGGTCATGTGTGATTGACCAGGTCTATAAAGAAGGGTGGTCATGTTTGTTTGACCACCGGCTCTTTTCTTGAAAATGAGCTTCCCCCTTTCTTAGAGATTTTACTAAAAATGTTTTACAAAAACTCTTCTTTAATAAGGATATAGAAATGTCATAAGACATGCTATATCGACACGAGAAAATGACTAGTTAGGGTAAACTAGACTAGAAACCTTCCACCTTGCTACAGCCAATTTGCATGCCAATCACTTCCTCCTAAATGGTTTGCGAGTACAATTCCAAATGTACTCACGGCTTTGTCCCTGGCTATTAACTTGGCCAGATTATGGAGAAGACTACGATGATGATGGTGAGGAGTTCGACGATGCCGGTGCGAACTAGGATCCATCTCCCGGTCAGTCGCCTGTAGGGTAGAGGCACGACACGGGCTACCGATGCTGCTTTTGATTCCGCTGCTATGTTTAGTGAACTTGCCCTGCGAGGCATTTGAATTCGGCCAAGGGGCCATGTAAGACTATCCGACTTATTTATGTAATGGATGATGTACTCTGTAATGCCAACTCTGTTATGTGGATTCATGACGGTCTTCCTGGGATCATGAATTGTATGCATAACGGGAATTCCGGGTGGTAAACCGGGGTCCCCACAGAGGGGAGTGATATGTCTCAAACGTATCTATAATTTTTGATGCTCCATGCTTGTTTTTACACCATTTGCCTTGTGTTTCGTTACACTTCGTGGCGTTTTTATGCAATTTCCAGAACTAACCTATTGACAAGATGCCACAGTGCCAGTTCCCTGTTTCTTGCTATTTTTGTGTTTCAGAAAAGCTACACAGGAAATATTCTCTGAATTGAACGAAACAAGTTCCAGAAGTCTTATTTTTCCCGAATGACGGACGAGGACCAAACGAGAGCCGGAGGGGGGCCAGGGGCTGCCCTCACACCAGGGTGGCGTGGCCCAGGCCCTGGCCGCGCCCCCTATGTGTGAGGAGCCCCTGGCAGCCCCCTGACAATGCCCCTTCGCCTATATAAAGCCTCGGGACGGAAAACCCTAAAGGAGTCGGCAAAAATTTCCAGAACAGTTCCGCAGCGCCGCCGCCATCGAAGACAAATTTTGGGGGACAAAAGTCTCTGTTCCGGCACCCTCCCAGGACGGGGAAGTGCCCCCGGAGCCATCTCCATTGGTCTCCATCGCCGTCTCCGCCGTCTCCATCGACCTCACCGCCATCTCCATCAACCTTGCTGTCTCCTATGATGAGGAGGGAGTAGTTCTCCCCCGGGGCTGGGAGCTCTACCGGTAGCTATGTGGTTCACCTCTCTCTCCCATGATGTGATCTTTATGTGATCGTGAGCTTTGTATCATGTTGAATAAGTAGATGCTACTCTTCTTCATTATGTGTACTCTAGTGTGTTATTAAAGTAATCTATTCCTCCTGCCATGGTGTAACGGTGACAGTGCGTGCATCGTGGTGGTACTTGGTCTAGGCTACGATTGTGATCTCTTATGGATTATGAGAATAATTATCACTATGATAGTATTGAAGTGATCTATTCCTCCTTTCATGGTGTAATGTTGACAATGTGTGCACCGTGTTAGTACTTGGTCTAAGTTGCAATAATATTTATCTTGAGTTGTGATTTGATTTGGATATCTCTATGAGTGGTGTTTGTCAAGTACTTGATGAACTTTGAGGAGTGCTTCGTAGCCCTACGCAATGATTAGTGTTATTCAATAGGAGAGTAATTCAGAGTACCATAGTGAAGAGAAGTTATTTATTTGTTCAATTATGTTATATTTGTTGGGAGTGTGTCCACTAGTGAAAGTATGATCCCTAGGCCTTGTTTCCAAGCTTTGCACACCGTTTACTTCCTATTTTGTTACATGTTTGCTTGCTGCCATTTTTATTTCAGATTGCGTTTACTACTTATAATCATCACAACTACTTGTATTTCACTATCTCTTTGCCGAATTAGTGCACCTATACATCTGACAAGTGTATTGGGTGTGTTGGGGACACAAGAGACTTTCTGTATCGTAATTGCAGGGTTGCTTTAGAGGGATAGCTTTGACCTCTTCCTCCCTGAGTTCGATAAACCTTGGGTGATCCACTTAAGGGAAACTTGCTGCTGCTCTACAAACCTCTGTACTTGGAGGCCCAACACTGTCTACAAGAACAGATGCATGCGTAGACATCAAGCTCTTTTCTGGCGCCGTTGCCGGGGAGGTAAGGTAAAAGGTACTCGCATCCTCCTGTGTGAGTGCTCGGAGTTATTTCCTTTAGATTGTGCAATTATATCTTTTTGTTTCTTGTTTTTATTTTTCACTAGTTAGGCTTAATGGAAAATAAAGAGTTCTTTAGTTTTTTTTTCTGAGTTTAGATTTGAAGAGAAAATTGAAAAACCTTTGGAGCTTATTTCGCATAGCAATGTTATTAGTACGAATGCTTTGAATACCGTTATTGCTAATGCTATAGAAAAGTCTAAGCTTGGGGAAGCTGGTTTTGTTAAGCATGATATTTTTAGTTCCCCAGCTTTAGTGGAG
Organism: Dactylis glomerata; assembly: GCA_007115705.1. Taxonomy (NCBI): domain Eukaryota; kingdom Viridiplantae; phylum Streptophyta; class Magnoliopsida; order Poales; family Poaceae; genus Dactylis; species Dactylis glomerata. Next base: position 16,062,538 of record QXEO01000553.1, read on the forward strand.
AAGGTTTGCCCTGATGATATTTTATCTCCCATATGTGATGTTTCTAATGATGCTTGTGCTCCTCATCCTTTTAAAATACCTATGAAAATTGTTGACCGTGCTATGAATAACTGCTATTTAGGAGATGGAACTGTCCATCCCGGTGATCATTTGCTCTTTGTACATGAATTATGCGAGTTGTTCCAGTGTGCATGTATTTCAATGAACCAAGTCAAGAGGAAGCTATTTTCTTTATCACTGAAGGGCAGAGCTGTGGAATGGTATAAAACACTGAAGGATGGCCGACCTATTGAGTGGGAGGAAATTGTACCTCTCTTTTATTCTAAATTCTATCCTTCTAGTGAGGTTTATAAAGATAGGAATTACATTTATAATTTTCATCCGCATGAGGGAGAAAGCATTGCCCAAGCGTGGGGAAGATTGAAGTTACTAATGCACAAATGTCCTATTCATGATCTTCCCCGTAATATTGTTATTAATAATTTTTATGCAAGGCTTTCAGGATATTACAAGGACTATCTAGATGCATGCTTTGATGGGTCTTTCACAAGCAAGGATGTCGACACCAAGTGGGGTCTTCTTGAAACAATTCAAAACAATATTGAAGGTTGGGATAGCGACAAAGGTAAAGGATCAGGTATGAATTACGAGTTTGATTGCATTAAGTCTTTCGCTGAAACTGCTGATTTTCAAGAGCTTAGTGCTAAGTATGGTATTGATCCTCAAATTATGATTGATTGTTTTAAAACCTTTGCTTCTCATATTAATGTTCCTAAAGGAAATTGGGACGTGTATCATGAACCTTTTAAGGAAACTTGCATAGAAAGTGATATTGTTGTTGATGATTGCAATAAACATGCTCGAACTTCTGAAAGTCCTATTTCCTATAAGCATGTTAATTTTTGTGGAGTACATAGACCTTGTGAACAGAGTCACAACAAGGAATATTATTGCATCACCCACGGGAATGAAGAAACCAATGTGTGGCTCAGGGATCTAGATGAGCTTGGTGAAAGGGTTTGTGAGCTTTATCCTTTTCTTTGTGAACTTTGCGATAAAACGGGTCACTTTAATTTTCAATGCCCAATTAATCGAATGAGTACCACAAATTTGTATTGTGATGATAAGATTACTCTCAATCAGTATGATGAGCTTACTTTGTTTTTGAATTGTGAAGAGATATTTAGAAAGATTTCTTTGGTTGATATGAGAGATGTTGATATTAATAGCACCCTTCGTGGTTGTCGTCTCTATTGTGCTAAAGATTGCCTCGCAAATTCTTACATACAAAATCTTATAAAACATGATGTTTTGCCAAGCTATGACAGGACTAATAGATATTTCTATCTTATTAATAGAGAGGAGGAATCCTCCAAAGTTTCTTCAGTTGTTTCTGTCAGTAAACCAGATTATGTGGAGAAGATGCCTTTCCCTCCTAAAGAATATGTGGAGAAGATGCCCGTCAAGTCTCTCCCTCCTAAAGGAGAGAGTAAGAAGAGTATGAAGAAGAAGAAGAAGAAGAGGAGCAAAAGGCGAGAGGACACGGTACCTTCCCCTAAGCGTTATGATCCTGCTATAAATTATGATAATTCTGATTGGGATGATGTTCTCATGCCTGTTACCTATGTTAGTGATCATGATTGGCAAAAGCACTCTACTTTTGATATTGAAAATCTTTTTGGTATAAATTCTAAGGTTAATAATTGTTGTACCATTAGTACTATCCATGTTCCTTCTCATGATGATATGTTTGATGAATATGCTTTGCGAAATAGTTGTTCTCTAGCTTGTGATGATACTGAACCTCTAGTCTATGATGGTTAGAATGATGAGTATAATGTTTTCAGTTCACCTACTTTTGAGGAGAAAATTAGTTATGATTACAATATGCCTCATGTTTTTGATGATTATGGTGATGAGAATAATTATTCTGTTGAATCTGCTCCTACTACTATTGTTCATGTGGGGAGTATTAATTCTTTTATGCATGTGGCTCATGATAGAGATCCTTTATGTGATAGTTATATTGTTAGTTCTATTCATGATGCTACTAAAAGTTATTATGAGAGAGGGAAACATGGTTTGATGGATCTCAACAATATTGAGTTTCCCCTCTTTATGTTGCAATCTTTGAAGTTGTACTTGTTTTGCCTTCCTATGCTTTTTGCTTTGCGCTTTCATGACTTCTCTCTTTACAAGACTACTTTTCATAGGAAGTGGTTTAGATTTAAATATTTTTCATATTTGCTTTTTGATGCTCTCTTTTGCTTTAAGTTCCTATATAGCGCCTTTGCCTTAAGCTCTTCCATGGCGCCTACATGAGCATCTTTGCAAATTACTGCGCCTACCTCAAAGGCGTTAAAGAAAAGCACTCTTGGGAGATAACCCATTGTTTATTTTCAGTACTTTTTCTTTTATTTGAGTCTTGGAAGTCATTACTACCGTAATAACCTCTCCTTATCCTTTTTATTTCGTTTTTGTGCCAAGAGAAGCCTCTAGTTTGAGTGAGGTAAGATTTGGGGATGTTGCTGTCCTGAAACAGTTTTCGGTGCTGCACCGTAAAAATTCGTGAAAGTTCTCTGTATATCTTTTGGACCTACGATTTCTTATGCGTATGCCCCAGGTTATATCCAAACTTTCATTAGTTGAACACTTTTTGATTTGAGCAACAGAAAACCCTCTAAAAATTCGACCTTTGTCAGCTGTTCTGTTTTGACAGATTTCTGCCAATATTTGTGTTTGCCGCTTTATCGCTTTCTTTTTGAGTTCTTTTGATCACGGAACTTTTGGGGAAGTTGCTACAGTAGTATATGCTTTATATGTGGTGGTTTTGAGTTGAAACCGGAAGCAAAAATGGGTTGATTCAATGCTATGCTTACACTAATGTTGCTAATAGAATTGTGTTTAGTTTTGTATGAAGGAAGTTTTCAAGTGTAAGGATTGGAGAATGATGAGATGAGATGAAGAATGGACAAAAGCTCAAGCTTGGGATGCCCATGTCACCCCAAAAAATATCCAAGAGGTACAAGCATCAAAGCTTGGGGATGCCCCCGAGGCACCCCCTTCTTCATCGGCAAAAATCAGGTCACCTTTCAACACACTATATTTTTATTGCTTCATGCATTATGCGTTTTTCTTGGAGCGTCAGTTGTTTTTGTTTTCAGTTTTCTTTTGCTTTTTTTGCTGCAATAAATGGTTAGATCACATCATGTTTCTTTTGGAGGAGATGAACTCGCTTTTCATTTGCCAAGAACACCCTAGTTTTCACTCTTATCGTTCAATGAGTGTTCTCTTTTTCTGCTACTATGTTTAGCTTGCATTTTTCACCTTGATTTTTGTTCAGATCTTGTTTTATCTTTGCATCAAGGTGTATTTGGACCTCTGGTATATATTGGTTTTCATCAAAAGAGGTGTTTATAAAAAGTTTGAATGGTGTTGGAAAAGAGAAAAAGCTTTATGCAAAAAAGTGGTACAGGAAGGAGCTTGTGTAGACTGCGGCTTAGGCTTTTGCATGTCGTGCTTGATGTCTTTTTGATAGTATGCTTAGTGGTTTTGCTGTAGCATGACTTGTCTCAAATAACTGAGATTGCTTAATGAGCCTTTGAAAGAATCATGCGTTGTTTTTATCGTTTGGAAGCATTATTTTGGTTTTCTCCTTGATGCTTTATTTGGGTTGACTTGGCGCATGCTCACACATGTTAGACTCATACAAAGTTGCCAATAGCCTCTATGATCATTTATTTTTTGACTTTTGATGCCATCTTATGCTTTTTTTAATGTCGCTTTGTCGCTTTGCATGATTATGGCCGTTATTGCTCTCTTAGTTGGTCGCTCCCAGTCTTTTGCGAGTCCTCGCCTTGTACGGAGTATGAGCTCTACTCGTGCATCCAACTCCTAAAAACCAAGTTTGCCAAAGTGTCCACCATACATACCTATTAGCAATTTTCTATTCCAAGTAAATTTGACTTGCTTTTATTTTCTCTTCAAATTAAACTCTTACCAGTGTTATGCGAAAATTGGTCAGTAAAGCTCTCACGAACCGGAAGGCACACTTTACTTTTTCTCGTTCTTAAAAATTTGACATTGTGGTCTCTTATGTTGAGTTGTTATGCTTGCAAGTTGTAAGTTGGGAACTAGCCCAGCCATGCCGTCATGGGGCAAGCTTTCAACATTGCACTTCTTATTTGAGTTGATATCGTGATCTTTTGTTCATGGATACTCGCGGTGTGAAATGAATTGGGAATCTTGCGGGATCATGGAGTTTGTATATGTGTTAGAGAAATGCCTGGGCCGCCAATCTAAGCCATGCATAATTCATGGTGGAAATTTGCAGCATGCCCATAGTGGACATTCGACGACGCATCTCAAAATAAAAAGCTATACAGATGGTAAATAAAAGAGATGTCGAGGTGTTCATTGTCTGCTTGTCCTGTTATTTTGATGTGGGCTTGTTCCATGTCATCGGGCACGGAGGTACCCCGTTGGCGGTTCTCGATGATACGTATATACTTACAATGACAAGAGCTTGCTTGGGACTCTAAGTAAAGTAGCATGAGGTTTGGGTACTCGTATTCACGGGACACGAGGTTTTCAACTTATGATTTGTCAAGCATATGCAGCATAAGTGTTCTCGCATTAACTTTAACCATTCAAGATGCTTATGATGGGGGCAATGAGAGCTCAAAGCCGGTAAGTACCATAATTTTTGAAGGTTTATAAAACTTGCAATCACTGCTTCCCTCCGCGAAGGGCCTTTCTTTTACTTTTATGTTGAGTCACCACCTTCTACCTTTATGCACCATTAAGAGAGCATAGTTTTCATTCTGAGTATAATGTGCATTGTCCCAAAGTTTTCATTGATTGATTCATGATCATGGTTTCACTTGTTCTTAAATTATTTGTATCTAGTCGCCCTCTTAAACTTGAAGGTGTCCTATGCATTTATGTTTTGCTCTCCATGAAGGACAAGCTGAAAACCATTTGTATGTTTTTCCTTATGATTTGAACACACGTTTGACTTTCATTGTTTCATTTTCATGATCTTTTGTTTGTGTTCATCTTCATGTTTATAACATGGTTGCTAAGTTTCTATTATCAAGATTATATCTTTCATGCCCATGTTTTAAGTTTTTATGATCCCAGCTCACAACGCTTACATATGTGATCAAGATTGTGTAGGTGCATGTCACCTCAAAAATTATTTCTTTTGTTATCACTTACCTACTCGAGGACGAGCAGGAGTTAAGCTTGGGGATGCTGATACGTCTCAAACGTATCTATAATTTTTTATGCTCCATGCTTGTTTTTACACCATTTGCCTTGTGTTTCGTTACACTTCGTGGCGTTTTTATGCGATTTCCGGAACTAACCTATTGACAAGATGCCACAGTGCCAGTTCCCTATTTTCTGCTGTTTTTGTGTTTCAGAAAAGCTACACAGGAAATATTCTCAAAATTGAACGAAACAAGTTCCAGAAGTCTTATTTTTCCCGAACGAAGGACGAGGACCAAACGAGAGCCGGAGGGGGGCCAGGGGCTGCCCTCACACTAGGGTGGTGCGGCCCAGGCCCTGGCCGTGCCCCCTATGTGTGAGGAGCCCCTGGCAGCCCCCTGATGATGCCCCTTCGCCTATATAAAGTCTCGGGATGGAAAACCCTAAAGGAGTCGGCGAAAATTTCTAGAATAGTTTCGCAGCGCTGCCGCCGTCGAAGACAAATTTGGGGGGACAGAAGTCTCTGTTCTGGCACCCTGCCGGGATGGGGAAGTGCCCCCGGAGCCATCTCCATTGGTCTCCATCGCCGTCTCCGCCGTCTCCATCGACCTCACCGCCATCTCCATCAACCTTGTTGTCTCCTATGATGAGGAGGGAGTAGTTCTCCCCCGGGGCTGAGGGCTCTACAGGTAGCTATGTGGTTCACCTCTCTCTCCCATGATGTGATCTTTATGTGATCATGAGCTTTGTATCATGTTGAATAAGTAGATGCTACTCTTCTTCATTATGTGTACTCTAGTGTGTTATTAAAGTAATCTATTCCTCCTGCCATGGTGTAACGGTGACAGTGCGTGCATCGTGGTGGTACTTGGTCTAGGCTACGATTGTGATCTCTTATGGATTATGAGAATAATTATCACTATGATAGTATTGAAGTGATCTGTTCCTCCTTTCATGGTGTAATGTTGACAGTGTGTGCACCGTGTTAGTACTTGGTTTAAGTTCCAATAATATTTATCTTGAGTTGTGATTTGATTTGGATATCTCTATGAGTGGTGTTTGTCAAGTACTTGATGAACTTTGAGGAGTGCTTCGTAGCCCTACGCAATGATTAGTGTTATTCAATAGGAGAGTAATTCAGAGTACCATAGTGAAGAGAAGTTATTTATTTGTTCAATTATGTTATATTTGTTGGGAGCGTGTCCACTAGTGAAAGTATGATCCCTAGGCCTTATTTCCAAGCTTTGCACACCGTTTACTTCCTATTTTGTTACATGTTTGCTTGCTGCCATTTTTATTTCAGATTGCGTTTACTACTTATAATCATCACAACTACTTGTATTTCACTATCTCTTCACCAAACTAGTGCGCCTATACATCTGACAAGTGTATTGGGTGTGTTGGGGACACAAGAGACTTTCTGTATCGTAATTGCAGGGTTGCTTGAGAGGGATAGCATTGACCTCTTCCTCCCTAAGTTCGATAAACCTTGGGTGATCCACTTAAGGGAAACTTGCTGCTGCTCTACAAACCTCTACCCTTGGAGGCCCAACACTGTCTACAAGAACAGACGTGTGCGTAGACATCAGGGAGCCAGGAGGTGGCCGCACCATAGGGTGGTGCGAGCCACCCCCTGGCCGCACCACCAGGTGGTGTGGGCCCCTGGTCCACCCCCTGACATCGCCCTTCCGCCTATATATTCCCTTCGTCGGGAAAACCCTAGAGGACCGATCACTTTTCCACGAAACATACTACAAGTTGCCACCATCATCATCTCGAGATCATGAGGGTCTAGAAGCTCTTCCCGGCACCCTGTCGGAGAGGGGAATCATCACCGGAGGCCTTCTTCATCACAATGCCTGCCTCCAGAGTGATGCATGAGTAATCTACCTTGTACTATGGGTCCATAGCAGTAGTTAGATGGTTGTCTTCTCCTCCATATGCTTCACGTCTAGATCTTATGAGCTGCCTATCATGATCAAGATCATTGTTATGTAATTCTATATGTTGTATTTGTTGGGATTCGATGAATATTGAGTACTATGTCAAGTTGATTGTTGATTTATCATGTCTATGTTATTTATGATCTTGCATGCTCTCCGTTGTTAGTAGATATCTTGGCCAAGTAGATGCTAGTGACTCCAAGAGGGAGTATTTATGCTCGATAGTGGGTTCATACCTCTAGTAATCTGGGAGAGTGACAATAATTTCTAAGGTTGTAGATGTGTTGTTGCTACTAGGGAGAAAATAACAATCTTTTGTTCAAGAACATTTGTATTGTTTAGATTACACACTTTGCTTAAGGCGATAATCTGTTGCTTGCAACTTAATACCCAAGGGTTGTTTGGATGATATCCTGCGGGTGGATTATTAGTCATAGATGCAGTTGGATTACGGTCTATGTATTATGTTGTAATGCCCAAGTGAATCTCATAGTGATCTTGACATGTACATGCATTGTTATGCATTCTTTATTTTGTCAATTGCCCAACTGTAATTTGTTTACCGAGCATGTTATTTATCTTTATGGAGAGACACCTCTAGTGAACTGTGGACCCCGGTCCATTCTTTTACATATATTACTATCTACTGCAAGCATCATTTACTTTCCGCAATCATTATTTACTTACTGCAAACAAATATCTTTTTCCACATGATATGTTTAATCATTTATTTTCAGCAAACCAGTGGGATTGACAACCTCACTGCAAGTTGGGGCAAAGTATCTTGGTTGTGTTGTGTGCAGGTTCCATGTTGCTGCTGACGCCGGTAGTGCGCCCTGCCAGAAGCCAGTTAGCATCAACCTTCAGAAGTGGTTTCTTTTTCCTACTGGTCGATTAAACTTTGGTTTCATAACTGAGGGATAACTTACTTCTATGCTCATCACACCTTCCTCTTGGGGTTCCCAACTGGTCGTCAACCATGCACCAACTAGTTTTCTGGCGCCGTTGCCGGGGAGAAAGAGGATTTCTGCAAGGGGAGTCTCTCACTTCTAATCTTTTTACTTTGTTATTGTTTTGCTTAGTTTCTTTACTTTATTTTTGTTTGCATCTTTTTATCAAAAAACCAAAAAGTGGAGGTCCGCTAGAATGAGTATTCCTGAAGTTGAGGTCCACTCTTTTAAGCAACAAAGTGGAGAAAGCTTGAAAGATGCTTGGTATAGGATAAGTAATGTCCATCATAGATGTACAAAAAAGTATTCTACCATGATCCTTCTTAGGAATTTTTATGTTGGTATATCTAGTTGGAATAGGTATGTTCTTGATACTCTTACAGGGGGTAATTTTCTGGGTGCTCCTGCTTTGGAAGCATGCAATTTAATTGAAAGTTTAGTAGGAGCACCACCTATTAATTTTGTTAAAACTGAGATCACTTTAGAAGAAGTTATAAAAAAACTGAGCTCTCTAGAGAAAAGTTTGCCAAATCTCCTTGATAACGCTAGCCAGGTTAATGAATCGATAGAAAGTATCTGTAAAAGAATCACTGTTTCAGAGGCTAGCACTATCCATGATAATCAAAACCTTAGGATTGGTAAATTAGAGGAGTCTATGGAAACTTTAAGTTCAATTTTCTCTTCTCTTAAATTTAATAAGGAGAAAGCTTTTGTGGGAAAAGAGCAAAAATTTATGTATGTTCCCAAGGTTTCTATACCCAGACCGCAGAATGTGTTTAAAAGTGATAAAACTTTTAGTGCAACTAAGAGTGGTTTACATGTTGAATCCTCTTCAGGGGTATCTAAAGTGCCTATTGTGACAAGTTGCGTTTTTGAGTAAACTATTGATGTTGATGCTTCTTCGCTCGAAAATACTTGATTCTTACTTTCTGCGCCTAGCTCAAAGGCATTAAAGAAAAGCACTCTTGGGAGATAACCCAATGTTTTCTTTTCAGTACTTTTTTTCTTTTTGTTGAGTCTTGTAAGTTGTTACTACAGTAATTACCTCTCCTTATCATTTTATTTCATTTTTGTGCCAAGAAGAACCTCTAATTGGAGGAAGGTAAGATTTGGGAAAGTTGCTGTCCCGAAACAGATTTCTGCACTTCACCATAAAAATTCGTGAAAATTCCCAGAACATCATTTTGATCTGCGATTTCTTGTGCACATGACCCAGGTTATTGTCTAACTTTCATTAGTTTTGAACTTTTCATTTTGAGCAACAGAAGACTTTCGAAAAAATTGATCTTTATCAGCTGTTCTATTTTGACACATTTCTGCCACTATTTTGCATTTCCCTCTTGATCTCTTTTTTTGAGTTCTTTTTTATCAAGGAACTTTTGAGGAAGTTGCTACAGTAGCTAATGTGTTAATAAGTGTTGTACTTGAGTTAAAACTGAACCAAAAGTGGATTTACTATCTTTCATAAACTAATGTTACTAATAAGAATTGTGTGAAGTTTTGTACGAGGGAAGTTTTCAAGTGTAGGGAAAGAAAAATGATGAGATGAGATGAAGTATAGACAAAAGCTCAAGTTTGGAGATTCCCATGTCACCCCAAGAAATATCCAAGAAGTAAAAGCGTCAACGCTTGGGATGCCCCATGGCACCCCTTCTTCATCAACAAAAATATCAGGTCATCAAGACACTATATTTTTATTGCTTCATATGCTATGTGTTTTTCTTGGAGTGTCATTATTTTTGCTTTCAGTTTTCTTTTGTTTTGTTTTCTACAATAAATGGTTGGACCCCAACATATTTATTTTGGAGAAGACACACTCCGTTTTCATTGCCTAGAACACTTTAGTTTTCACTTTTATCATTCAACGAGTGTTCCCTTTTTCTAGTACTGCGTTTCGCTTTTATTTTTTGCCTTTGTTCTTGTTCAGAACTTGTTAGTTCTTTGTAGCTAGGTGTGTTTATACCTCTGGTCTTTATTGCTTTTCATCTTTGAGAGTTGTTTCAAATAGGTTGATTGGTGTTGGAAAAGAGTAAATTGTTTCATCCTTATAGTGATGCAAAAAGGGAGCTTGTTTAGACTGTTGCTTAGACTTTAGCATGTCATGCTAGATATTATTTTGATTATACTATTAGTAGTTATTGTTGTAGCATGACTTGTCTCAAATAATTGAGAGCTTAATGTGCGTTTGAAAGAATCATGTTTTGTTTTTATCTTATAGAAGCATAATATTGTGGTATTCTCCTTTGATGCTTTATTTGGGTTGACTTGGCGCATGCTTACACCATGTTTGACTTTAAACCAGTCACCTCAAGCCTCTATGATCATTTGGTTTTTGACTTATGATATCACTTTATTCTTTGGTTGATAATGTTTTGTCGCGATGCATGATTATGGCCGTTATTGCTCTCTTAGTTGGTCGCTCCTAGTCTTTTGCTAGCCTTCATCTGTATTGAGTATGAGCTCTACTCGTGCATCCAACTCCCAAAAACAAAAGTTTTTTCAAAGAGTCCACTATAAATTCCTATGCATGGCATTTCAAACCATTCCAACAAATTTTTCATGTGCTACATTTCAAAACCTTCAAAATACTTCTCATTTTGTGACACTGTTTTTAGCTCATGAGGACGTAGTGGTCAGGTTTGCTATCTTCCATATTGAATTAAGTACCCCTCGNTTGAGTCCGATTTGATCCGCCAGGCACTTTTGCATGGTGCGCTGGTACGTTGCTCCTGCATTCTTCAGTCCGAACGGCATTGTCACATAGCAATATGTGCCATAAGGTGTGACAAACGAGGTAGCAAGCTAATCGGATTCCTTCATCTTGATCTGGTGGTAACCCGAGTAGGCATCTAAGAAACATAGCAGCTCCGATCCCGCCGTTGAGTCAATGACTTGGTCAATGCGAGGCATGGGAAAAGGGTCTTTGGGACACGCTTTGTTCAGGCCGGTGTAGTCTACACACATGCGCAGAACCTTTGTGTTTTCTTAGGAACTAGCACGGCATTTGCCACCCACTTTGTATGAATCACTTCTTTGATGAAGCCTGCTTTCAAAGCTTGGAAATTTCCTTTGCTATGGCGCAGTGTTTTTATCTCCGAAGCGTCTCATTGCTTGTCTTACTGGTTTCGAGCTAGGGATTATCTGCAGGGCATGCTCGGCGAGTTCCCTGGGTACACCTATCATGTCAGATGGTTGCCATGCGAAGATGTCCCGGTTCTCACGGAGGAACTCGATGAGTGCACTTTCCTATTTGGGGGACAGGTTTGTCCCTATTGAGGTGGTCTTGGCGGCATCGCCAGCGACAAGTTCCACCTACTTTATATCCAATGTAGGCTTGAAGGTGGGCGGGGAGGCGGAAACTTCCTACTTGGATGCCGGCATCTCAGTGGGGTCTGTGGCGGCATGGATTTCCTTGAACTCCTCGCCGAAGAATACTGCCTCTGCGAAGGCGGCTTCTCCATCCTCGCACTCCTTTGCCTTCCTGAAGCTGCCATAGATGGTGATGATGCCATCAGGTCCTGGCATTTTCAGCTGGTTGTAGATGTAGCATGGCCTGGCGTGAAAACTGCGGAAGGCGGGGCGGCCGAAGATCACGTGGTATGTACTCTTGAAAGGGACCACCTCAAAGGTTATGGGCTCTTCACGGTAATTATTTTTATCGCCGAAGGCGATCTTGAGGGTGATGGACCCGAGGGACTTTGCTTGGCGTCCAGGAACCACTCCATAGAAAGTGACAACACTATGATAGAGTTGGGTCTTGGTGAGGCCTAGTTTTGTCAGGGTTTCCACGTACATGATGTTCAGGGTGCTGCCGCCATCCATCAGACACTTGGAGAACTCGTAGCCTTGGATCAGGGGATCAACCACCATGGCGTAGTATCCATCCGGGATGTGCTCTGGATGATCGTGGTGGCTCCATTGCACTGGCATCTCGGACCATCGGACATACTGGCGGACTTTAGGCACGGTGGCATTTAGGGAGCGCATAGCGGCTCGCTGTGCCTTAGCTGTGGGGGTCCAAGGAATGTGTGAAAGGCTCCCTTTTTGGTGCTCTTGTACGGGTTACCCGTGCCAGCCCCACCCTCTGCCTTTTTGGTGGGTTTGGGTGCGGGGTCTTTGTCCATATCACTGCTATCCTTGGACTCCTTTTCCTTGTCCGCTTTTCCTTTGCCACGAGGTCATTGTCGCCGGGTGCGTTTGTAGCCAGCTTCTTGGTCCGCCTTGATGTCATTGACGAACTTGCAGTTCCGGTTGGTGTGATTGCACTTTCCTGAGGCCTCCCGATGGGCGAAGCATGGCATGTCGCGTTTTCATCGTAGGACACAGGTGCAGCCGGCGCCGTAGCGGAAGCTGGGGAGCTTCGCGGCTGGCTGCTGCTGGAACCTCGTCCCCGACCGCGTTGGCTGCTTTGTCCCTTGTCTGAGAAGGTTGTGGCCACCATGTCCGGAGTTTGCTGCTCTTCTGGCGGATTCTTCCATTTGTTGCCATTGTTCCGCTTTTCGGTGTTCTAGATGGTGGAAGCTTTCAATGATTTGCGGGCGTCATCATCGGCGGCCGCGTAGTTGCTTGCAATGGTGATCATGGAATTTAGGGTTAGTTTCCCTTCATTCCGTTCTCGTAACAGGCGATGGCAGAGTAGCTGGCCTCTCTCCAAACTATCGATGAAAGCGAGGATGGCAGATTCGTCGGTAACCCCTTCACAGGAGTTCTTTATATCCAGCCAACATGCAAGGAAAGTTCGGGAGGTCTCATCTTTTGCTCGCCGACACCGTTGGAGGTCACCTATATTGCAAGGTCTCTTGTAGGTGCCCTCAAAGTTTTTAGTGAACGCAGTCTGCATGTCAAACCAGGTTTGGATGGAATTTTCCGCCAAGTCATTGATCCATTGCCACGCTGTGCCAGATAGCATCAGGGGCAGATAGCGGACATCAACGTTGGGTGATCCCCCTGCGAACTGCACTGCGTTGAAGTAGTCTTGTAGCCAAGTTAAGGGCCTATCAACTCCGTTGTACTGGTGGATGTTTTTCTCGATCTTGAACCCATGCGGGATGGGCTCATCACGGATCCGTTGTCCAAAGCACTTTGGGCCGAGGAAGAACGCTGTTTGAGACTTGGCAATCTCGTTTAGGTGGGTATGCGCGTCGTATGGCTTCTTGTCCTGCGGATCTTTTCGGGAGGCGCGTGACCTGGCTGGGCCGCCACCGCCACCGCCACCGCCGCCGCCATGGGGGCTGCTTGGTGGGGATGGTGAAGGGTCACGCCTTTTGCTCTCGACGTCCTGCGATGGATCTCTACAACTGTGACGGCTTCGCTCTGCTCTTCATGGAGCTGGATCGTCGTCATTGTGGCGGGAGCCTTGCCCTTTGTCATCACGGTGGCGTGAAGAGCGATGCTTATCTTTGTTGCTGCTGTGGTGCGCGCCGTCATCATGGCGATATTGTTCCTTCTGCCTGGATCCGCCATCTCGACTGGTTTCTCATCGTGGCGGCTCGTCTCTGCGGCCTGCGTCACGACTCCTTCCCCGCTTGCCGTCGTGTTCACGTATGACAATTCCTCCCTGTGGGATTTCGAACGTCTTATACTTTGGTGCCGGCATATTGGACTTATTGCGGGGAACGGTCTTATCTTGGTGGTATCCATAGGCAGGAAGTTCTGTGCGGTGGTGATGGATTCCTTTGCTGGCCTTTGCCATGTGGTCTGTCGTCAGAGGATATGGGATGGCATCTGCCCTGTTGCGAGCTTCTCTTCTTCGGGCCTCTGGGATCCGGTATGAGATTCTTATCATGGCGAGCACATGGTTTCCATTACCCGGGCCTTAGAGGCAGTACTAGATCGGCATAGCACAGCGTCAGATTCGAGCTTTGTGACAATGTAGCTTTTCCTGCTGCACCAATGCCTTGGTCATTAGTTTTACCGCCGTCTCTAGGGTTGCTGGGCTTTGTTATTTTCTAATAGCTCCTTTGGCCATGATGTTTTCAATGGCGTGGCCCTGACTTCATCGTGGTTCTTGTCCACGTATGGCGGATTTTTGATATACATCTTAGCCAGAGTTTCCGCTGTTGGCACGGTTGAACTCAACGGTTTCGTGCTAACTGCAGGTCACTGCCTTCGTTAATTTGGTTTTGGATGAGAGTAGCGTACTTCTCCTCCATGTTCCTTGCGTGTTAAGTGTGTCTTGAGCTTAGCAATGTCGCCATCCAGCTTTTTCGCCCATCTTCTCGCTCGCTTTGCTTCTTTAAGGATTGCTCGCCTCTTCTGCTCGAGATCGTTTACGTCTCTGACATAGTCAGGGGTGATTGGATCTCCTAGAGTCCATAGACAACTTGTCCATCGGAGTCGTGAAGTCTTCTGGGTGGTGCACCCACGAGGATGGCGGCTTGCAGAGGCCTAGGTCCGCATGAATCTCGGGCAGCTGTTCCTTGGTGGGATCGGCGGCTGTTGGTGGGTTACCCTGCTCTTTGCCGGTATCTCCATCATGGGCTGCCTGGGATGGCGGATCACCGGTTGCTTGCCCAGCGTCATCTCCTTTGTTGGTCATGAACACCTGCTTGGCGGCTGCTTTCTGTTCTTCAAGTGCTTGCTGAGCTAGTTCCGCCTCGATTCTTCTCATGGCGGCGTCATAGTGATCAGAGTCATAGCCTTTGCTATCCCAGTCATCCGATTCACCACTTTCGTTAAGTGCCTCTAGGATGGATTCGTTAGGCTGTCATCTCCATTTGAGGCAGATCCCGAGGTGGTGCGTGCGAAAGCAACAAGGCAGTACCGCAGTGTCTCTAACGCCCGAGTATTGCTCATGGCGGATTCATAGCAGTCATCCACCACTTCCTCTACCACTAGGGCTGTTGGGTGGGATTGGTTTTTAGATCTGATCTAGATAACTTGGAAAGTTCCACATCAGATGATTCCTCCTCCGTATCCAGCTCGAAAGCGGTCCGTTTGGGGGTTTCAGCCATACCAATCCGCTGGAAATTGGTTTCCATGGCGGGGGTAAGGTCCGTCTCTCCGATGAAGATGTGGATATCTCCGATCAGAACGACGGTAAGTCGAGTAGGGTCTTCTCTAGCTGGCACCCAGAGGTTATCCGCTGGGACGATAGGGAAGCCGAAATCGTAGAGGACACACCCGATGGTGACGGTGTCACCGATGCCTGTGAAGGCGGATCCCGCCCAGATCCGCGCTCCTGACGCGTTATGCCCCACGGTGGGCGCCAACTGTCGCGGTTTCGTCAACAGATCTGCCATAGGGGTAGGTGTATGGCGGTTTTTGGAAGGGGGTGAACACGGCGGCGCGATCCAACACGGTGGTAGCACGAGTTTACCCAGCTTCAGATCCCGCAACGGTGGCGAGACCCTACGTGCTGCTATAATTCACTATATGGAAACAAGTGCTCGGTTACAATGATGAGGTTGGCTGTTTCGCTATGTGATTGGCCGTATCTAAGTCTTGGTGCCGTAAGGGCTCCTCCACGCCGGCTTATAAAGGCGCCTGACGTGGGCATCACGATGGTACCGGAGCGGATACAATATGGAGTCCTAGACTAAGTCCTATGCGTGTACTACAAGGCAACCCGCCATGGGCCTGTCTTCGGATCCGCCACAAGCTCCTGCATCCAGTAACCGCCATGGGCTTCCAGCAACTGGGCCGCCCGGTAGGCAATCCGCCATACCACCTCGATGGGCCACCCTGGCTTGCTGGTTTGGGACTACGTCGCTGGTATACCTATTTGGTATATCCCCAATAGCGGCACTAATCATCGACCCCACCTATGCCGTGTACAAGAACAAGTTCCCCTCAGAGCTGCACGACACCTGGCATCGCAGGCATCTGGTGCTGGTGCAGATCCACTACGCAGCAAAGGATGCGTATGTATGCTACGCCATGTATTGTACCATTAGTATCATGAGAACCCACCTGAATCCTAACCCTCCAAACCGGTCACCATTGAGGGAGAACCTTATAATGCCATACTAGATTCATGTACTGTTCGTTCCCGCTATGTAAGTGTCCGAGGATCATCCTTATATATAATTTAGTAAGTGTGTTTCCCTATGTACTGAAGTGTATCTGTATAAGGGGCCGAAGATGCCCAGAGCATGCTCTGCCTTCCGTTGATGTCCAGAGCGCGCTCTGCCGGAGATGCCCAGACATGCCGCATGAGTGTTGTTGATGTCCAGAGCGAGGCCCTGACTTGCCCTCTCTAACTTGTCCCTGACTTGCCCTCACCACACGCGGGCCCCATCACATAGGGGACCCACCTGTCAATGACTCTCAAGTCACGCTTGGCAAGTCAGAGAATCCGCACGCGCCCGTCGTGTGTACCTTGTAAAATATACTCCCTACACTTTCAGAAATTTGAAAGTTCATAAAAGCTGTATCATTGGATTCGACAAGGGATTTGGTGCAAATGGGCACCAATGCTCCATACACTATCAGAATTTTTAAAAGTTCAAAATCTCAAACTTCTATGTATTCAAAAAAATTGGTGTTAAATACATAGATATATACAGAAGATGTGTATGCAAAAAGTCCCGTTAAAAATATGTTGTATTTTGGAAGATATAAGAAGATAAATTTCTGAATGTAAATAGTGTTAAAATAGTAGTAAGAAAGTACATCTGTTTCTGAGGAATTTGCCTTTTTTTATATTTCCCAAAGTATAAAATATTATACATTTCCATTTATTTAACGCCATAAATTTTTGAGACATAGACTTATGTGGTTTTAATTTTTTTTACAGATTTTAAAGGAATAGGTTCACTGCTGCCAATATTCCAAAAACACTTTCCGATTGGATTCATCTATTTATAGGATGTTTCCAATGGTGTAGCCCTTTATTTTCAAACATATGAAATTTGTATTTCAAACTTTTAAAAAATTCGAAACAAAATTCTTGTGATAGGCAATGTTGAATGCTACAAACCCGTACAAATCTCAATATGAAATTCTTTATATTCTATGCTACACAAAAATGGTAAAATCTAATAAAATTATATAGTGTTCAAATGTGTACTATTCACTATATAATATGTCAGATTTTGTCTTTTTTGTGTAGAATAGAATATACAGTATTTCATATTGAGATTTGTACCGGTTTATAGCATTCAACAATGCCTATCACAAGAATTAGTTTCAAATTTTTTTGAAACTTTAAAATACAAATTTCATGGATAATTTGTTGGAGAAGATGGAGGTCAAACTTATTTTGAACTGCGTGCGTGCCATGTACGGGGTACACTGGCGGGCAGGAAGCCTGCTGCAATGAGGGCCCACGACGGAGAAAAAATTATTTCCACTCTTGTATAGTGAACCGCCGCCCCCTTACCAATGCCAACTTTCAGTTATTACCTTGCGCTAGGCAGTTTATCGCCTCATTCCCCATCTTCTCCACACGATGGCAGTGCCCTCTCGTTTCCATCACATCGCCGCTTCTCGTTGATACGTCTCAAACGTATCTATAATTTTTGATGCTCCATGCTTGTTTTTACACCATTTGCCTTGTGTTTCGTTACACTTCGTGGCGTTTTTATGCGATTTCCGGAACTAACCTATTGACAAGATGCCACAATGCCAGTTCCCTGTTTTCTGCTATTTTTGTGTTTCAAAAAGCTACACAGGAAATATTCTCAGAATTGGACGAAACAAGTTCCAGAAGTCTTATTTTACCCGGAAGCTTCCAGAGATCCGAAGAGGAGTAGGAGAGGGGCCACAGGCCAGGCTCACACATGGGTGGCGCGGCCCAGGCCCTGGCCGCGCCACCATGGTGTGAGGAGGCCTGGGTGTCGGGGGGATGACCCCCGGTAGGGTCAAGAGGCTAGAAAGATACAAGGACTATGATTGGCTTTATGCCGGTTGACCAAGAAAGGGTCTGGCCGGGATATAAAGGGCATAGGCTGGGCCGGGGTATATGCCTATCCCGGCTGATACTTGGATATGCCGGATTAACCAGAATACTGACTGAGGAGTGCCGGCATATACTCAGATATGCCGGCCTATCTATTTTGATGTGTTGTGCAGGAATAGGGAGGCCGGATTACCCGACCTTCATGGGTCGTTGGTCCGGCATATGTGTCCAGGGTATGACCAACGGTCGTATCCGGGATACAGAAGTCAGCTAAGATGTCATGTCCCTACAATCAAGGAAGAAAACATCCAAGCATGGTAGCAGAGTGTGGTGGCAGGGTACACAGTGGTGGTCTACCTACCCTCACTGTGTACAAGTACAGAGCTTACCTCACAAAGGTAAGGTCACAGTTCAAGAGGTACAAGGTACAGAGATATGAAAGTCCATCGAGAGCAATCAGGGAGGAAGTCAAGGGTCGTTGCCTTCGTCAGCAAGTCCTATTTGGAGTGTAGCCCGTGTCTTCTGGTCTCTAATGACCGTTGTAACCCTGGCCACCACTATATAAGGTGGCATAGGGAGCCCTAGCAAAGGGTTGGTCACTCTGTGTTCCTACACTTAGCAGTTATTCTTCCTTCTCTAGCAGAGAGCTAGGAAGCACCATTGTTGTGTACTCCATCGATCCAAATATACAACCAGTAGAGCAGGAGTAGGGGTGTTATCTCCTTACGAGAGCCCCGAACCTGGGTAGATCTGTGTTCCTTTCTGTCATGCTTTTTAGCTTGTTCCCCTCTCCCGAATCCTCCAGCATCTAGTTCGGCCCCCATTTAAGCCATCCTATGGCATATTTTGTTTCACCACGACGACATTTGGCGCCCACCGTGGGGCAGATCGATATGCTGGGCGGAGTGTTTATTCGGACGGGGTCTGTGATAGCAGCTTCAGGAGTGCGCGTGGTCTCTGGCCTCGTCTAGAGGCTAGGCTCGCTCAGCTTCATCAGTGACAACGCTGGATGTCTCGAAGGCCGGCCGTTCCCCAGGGATGGCCGGATCATGTCTTTCGGTTCCCACGAGGTGTACGTGGGGACTGAGAGAGTTTGCAGGGAAAAGGTGCTGGTGGCGTCGGATCCTCCGTCACATCGGTTGGCTCATGCTGGGCGTAGCGCTCGCTCAGTAGAGTCGGCCGAGGTGATGATGGCCGGCACATCAGCGCCGCCGGCAGACGGTGCCGGCAAAGCCGCAGCAGCAGCAGCAGGAGATACTCCCCCGGAGCCGCCGAAGGCCAAGAGGTCGGCACGTCCTCTGTTGGAGCGTGTCGAGAACCTAGCTGGCACTTCCGCTGTGCCGTCAAAAGGACAGGTGCTTCTTCCCGTCATCGAGCGACTTCTCGAGCCGGTGCGATCCGGCGATGATCCGGAGCAAACAAGGGAGGTCCTGGAGGGATCTCGCCAGGCCCTCGTCGACGAGGCCCTGGCCATGCACCAGGAGCGCGAACGGTTTAACCGGCAACTCCGTGAGTATGAGGCAGCCCATGGTTTTACTCCTGTGGTAACCCGGCCTAGCCGGATAGATGAGATTAGAACTAGAGGCAGAGATCTTAACACTGAGCTAGGCAAAGATGCTAGGGCTAAGAGTCATACTGCAACTAGTACTGTGCCTAAGGTAATTTATAGCTCCCCAGTAAAGAACCTTAGAGCAGCAGCCGAGGTAGCTAAGGACTTAGCTAATTTGTCCGGCGAAGCCCTGCATGAGCAGCAAGCCCGGCTTAACCATCTTTTGTCTGAAGCTACCAACCAGCAGGAGGCTTTTAAGAAGGCAAACCCAGGTGCCGGGGCATCCCAGTACCTTGCGTCGGTAGGAGGTGCCGGCGCAAGGTCAAGAGGCGAGGCTTCGTCCCCGCATCCGAGCGCCCGGCGTGCCGGAAGTGTGACCTCTGGCCGCCGGGATAAGCAGATCCAAGTGTATGATCCGGCAATCGCGGGAAAGCAGGCGGCAGTTCAGAAGAGTGCCGGCCAAGCTGACAAATATGTCGGCCGCAAGAGTGCTGGCCAGAATGTGCCGGCCGGGCAAGGGGCAGTTTCGGCCGGTGGTGGCCGGAGTAACAGTGCAGCCCGGCGTCAGCAGCAGGGCGCCGGAGGAGCAGCGCAGCAGCAAGGTGCAGGTCAACCGGGGACATCGAGAGGATGATGGGAATTCCGCCCTGGTCAGGGCGGGATATCAGCAGCAGCATCAGCAAGGCCGGCATAGTGAGCAGCACCAGCCGGAGCAGCAGCAGGAAAAAGTGATCGCGGGCCCAATTGCGTCCCGGCTAGGACCTCGGTCCTTAGCAGCAAGTGATGCGCGCTTCAAGCTGGACAGGATTCACCAATCGGAGTTGGTGGAAAGGCAAGGAGCTCCGGGTCCTATGTGCTTTGGACCCCGGATTATGGGTGAGCCGGTACCTTACTACTTCCAGCTCGCGCGTGGCGCGAGGACATACAACGGCAGTACCAAGCCGGAAGATTGGTTAGAGGATTACTCCACCGCAGTGAACATTGCCGGAGGAAACCTCAGATGGGCGGTACGATATGTACCGCAAATGCTAGAAGGACCAGCCAGGATATGGCTGAATAATCTGCCGGCCGGAAGTATCAACGGTTGGGTTGATTTCGAAGAGCAGTTTGTGTCAAACTTCACCAGTACATATAAGAGGCCGAATCATCCTCAGCAGCTGGCTAACTGCCGGCAGGGAGTGAATGAGACCGACCGAGACTATCTGACCAGGTGGTGCACATTGCGCAATTCCTGCGAAGGAGTTGTGGAGCAGCAGGTCATCATGTGGTTCGCTCATGGGTGCCGGCACGGCACCATGTTGTGGCAAAAGCTGCAGAGGGAAATGCCGGCCACGTTGGCCGAGACAATCAAGATTGCTGATAGTTATGCTCTGGGAGATCCTATGCAGCCCACCCTTGATTCACAAGGACAGGGGCAGACCCAGGGGAACACCAACAGCGCCGGGAGACCAGGGCAATACTATCGCACTGATAACCGAAACAAGAGAAGAGATGAAAGGCCGGATCACCGGTATGGGGCAGCACAAGTAGCAGCTGTGGAGGAAGAGCAAGAGGGTGCCGGCAGTAGCCAGCGTCCGAGATATGAGGGCTATCAGCAGCCTCAGCAGCAACAACCGCAGCAGCAAGCGCAGCCCTTCCAGAAGAAGAATGTCTGGATCAACAAGAATGCCGGCAGAGCCGCCGGACCGAAGAAACAGTGGCCGAAGTATACAGTGGGTTTTGCCATGGACAAGCCTTGTGTGTTTCACACATTCCAGCCGGGTAAACCGGCAAATCATTTGACAAGAAACTGCTCATGGTTGGACGACATATTAGCAGGTCGTGCAGGTCCCTGGGGACCGGCTAGACCATCTGTCCCGGCAGCTCCATCGCCGTTGACAGGTGCAAATACAGTTGCAGTCCCGCCTAGGCCGGTTAATCCCGGGAACCAGAGCAATGCCGGAAATGCCGGCGTAAATCAAATAGACCAGAGCTACAATCCGGAATATAATGCCGGAGGCCTAGGAGTGGGCCGGAATGAGTACAAGGAGTACGATCAGAGTTACATGGTCTTTGAGACCGAAAGAACAGACAAGCAGAGCTTGTACCGGCGGTGTTTGGAGGTAAACGCCGTTATGTCGGCAGTTCCGAAGATGATGCATTGGTCTGACCAAGCCATTGGCTGGGACAGGGCAGATCATCCCAGGATCATGCCAAACCCCGGTGGGTATGCGCTAGTGATGGATCCGACATTTGTCGGGCCGGCTAATAACGTGAGGTTCAGCAAGGTCCTCATTAACAATGGAAGCAGCATCAACATCATGTATCGGGACACGATGCAGAAGTTGGGCATCAAGGAGAATATGCTGGAGCCAAGCAAGACCACATTCCACGGCATTGTGCCGGGACTTTCGTGTGCGCCGATGGGCAAGATCCGGATGGATGTCATGTTTGGCAGCCGGGATAACTGCAGGGTGGAGAACCTCATGTTCGAGGTGGTTGATCTGGAGAGTCCCTACCATGCTTTGCTGGGGAGGCCGGCATTGGCAAAGTTCATGGCCTCTACGCATGTTGCGTACCTGAAGATGAAGATGCCGGGGCCCGGAGGGACAATTACCATCATTGGTGATTACAAGCGTTCGATGGCATGTGCTACAGCCGGGTCTAACCTGGTCGAGACTCTGATCATTGCTGAGGAACGGAAAAGGCTCAAGCGAGCAGTGGAAATTTCTGAGACGGTTGTGGCCGGCAAATCTATGCCGGGCATGTCAAACCCCGGTGGCAGTGCTTCTTTTCAAGTAGGCAAGGAAGTTAAAAAGGTGCCTCTGGATGAAGCTTTCCCGGAGCGCCATGCCCTGGTTGGGACAAGATTGGATCCCAAATAGGAAAGCGAGCTCATCAGCTTCCTCCGTGGGAATCGGGATATCTTTGCATGGTCTACTTCAGACTTGCAAGGTGTGCCGAGGGAGCTGGCTGAGCACGCATTGCATGTGAGACCGGATGCTAAGCCGGTGAAGCAGCCACTCCGGCGGAATGCCGGCGATAGAAGGAAAGCCATTTGGGACGAAGTGGCCAGGCTCTTAGCCTCTGGCTTTATCAAAGAAGTGCTTCATCCGGATTGGGTGTCTAATCCGGTTTTGGTGGAAAAGAAGAAGGATGAGCCCGCCATAGTGAAAGTATGGCGGATGTGTGTTGATTACACCAACTTGAATAAGGCATGCCCTAAAGATCCATTCCCGCTCCCTCGGATCGATCAAGTGATTGATTCCACAGCTGGGTGTGAACTGTTATCATTTGTAGATGCCTATTCTGGTTTCCACCAGATACCTTTGTATGAGCCGGATCAAATAAAGACATCCTTTATTACCCCGTACGGGGCTTATTGTTATCTCACTATGCCGTTCGGTTTAAGAAATGCCGGCGCAACTTACCAAAGGTGTATGCAAAAATGTTTGCACGATCAGATAGATAAAAATGTGCAGGTATATGTTGACGATATCGTCATAAAAACCAAGGAGAGTAAGACTCTCATAGATGATCTCCGGGAAACCTTTGGGAACCTGAGGAGGTTCCGGATGAAGTTGAATCCGGCTAAATGTACCTTTGGTGTGCCGGCGGGCAAGTTGCTCGGCTTCCTTGTCTCCAGCCGGGGTATTGAGGTGAATCCCGGCAAGATTCGTGCCATAGAAAGGATGAAGCCGCCGACAGATTTGAGGGAAGTACAGAAGTTCACAGGGTGCCTTGCATCCCTAAGCCGTTTCATAAGCCGGCTTGGAGAGAAAGCTTTGCCATTATATCAGCTGATGAAGAAGTCCGACACATTTGTCTGGACAACACAAGCAGATGCTGCTTTCAAGGAATTGAAGCAGATGTTGTCAACAGCGCCGGTATTAGCGTCTCTGATGCCCCGTGAGCCGATGCTGCTCTATATAGCGGCAACCAATCGAGTTGTCAGTGCTGTGGTGGTGGTAGAGCGAGAGGAAGGAGGCAAAACCGTGCAGCGGCCGGTATATTACCTGAGTGAAGTCCTCTCCACCTCAAAGCAAAACTACCCCCACTATCAGAAGATGACTTATGGTGTCTATATGGCGGCCAAGAAGCTCAAGCATTACTTCCAAGAGCATTCAATCCGGGTAGTGGCCGAGGCCCCTATCTCGGAGATCATAAGTAACAAAGATGCCAGTGGCAGAATTGCAAAGTGGGCAATAGAGCTTTCACCATATACACATCAATATGATAAGAGGGATACAATCAAGTCCCAGGTGTTGGCTGATTTCTTTATTGACTGGGCCGAGATACAATATGAGCCACCATTGCCAGATGCGAATTATTGGAGGATGCGTTTCGATGGATCCAAGACAATCCATGGCTTGGGTGCCGGCATAGTTCTCAGTTCACCAAAGAATGACCAATTGAGATATGTCCTGCAGATTCATTTTGCAGCATCAAATAATGTGGCGGAATATGAGGCACTCGTGCATGGCCTGAAGGTCTCTAAGGACATAGGAATTCGCCGGATTATGTGTTTTGGTGATTCTGACTTGGTGATTCAGCAATGTTCCGGCATATGGGACGCGCATGATGCTAACATGGCATCCTACCGTTTCCTGGTGCAGCAGTTAAGTGGTTACTTTGAAGGTTGTGAGTTCCGGCATGTTCTTCGGGCTCAGAACGATGCAGCCGATGCATTGTCCAAGTTGGGATCTTCCAGAGATTCAATCCCGCCCGGCATTTCGTTGGAGCATCTGAGGAAGCCATCGATCAAACCCTCGCCTGAGTCATCTTCCATTTATGTCCCGCCAGGTCCGGAGGAAGCAGTTCCGATGGAGATAGATGCCGGAGCTAGGTCAGATAACCCGGGGACTGATTCCTCAGCCCCGGGGACTGGGCCGACATATGCGGTGAATGCAGTATTCCGGAGCAGAGCTAAGGGCAAGGGTAAAATGTACCAAGAGGTTGTGCCGGTATACCCGGGGACTGCTCCGGCATACCCGGGGACTAATCCCACAGTCCCGGGGACTTCGCAGCCCATGGAGATCGATTATGTGTCGGTCGAAATGATGGAGATAGATCAGGCAGTGTTCACTGTCAGGGAAGTGCCCTCATGGGCACGTCCTATTATGAATTTCTTGGTGGATGGTCAAGTGCCGGCGGATGAAGCCGAGGCACGCCGGATTGCAAGGAGATCCAAAGGGTATACCATCATAAACAAAGAAATATACAAGAGAAGTGTCACCGGAGTATTGCAGAGATGTGTCGAATATGCAGAAGGTCTGGAGATGCTCCGGGAAATTCATCAGGGGGAGTGTGGTCACCATGCTTCGTCCAGGGCATTGGTGGCAAAGGTATTCCGGCATGGCTTTTATTGGCCGACGGCACTGCAAGAGGCAGAAGATTTGGTCCGGAAATGCAATGGGTGTCAAAGGTATGCCCACCAGATTCATCAGCCGGCGTCTGCCTTGAAAACTATCCCAATAACCTGGCCCTTTGCTGTTTGGGGCCTGGATATGGTCGGGGCTTTTAAGCCGGCCAGAGGAAAGATGACCCATATCCTGGTCATGGTGGACAAGTTCACCAAATGGATTGAAGTAAAGCCCATAAGCAAGTGTGATGGTCACACGGCAGTGAAATTCTTGAAAGATATAATCTTGAGATATGGTGTTCCCCATGGCATCATCACTGACAATGGGTCGAACTTTGCCCAAGGGCCATTTGCTAGATTTTGTGAGGAGGTGGGAATCCGGCTGGACATTGCGTCGGTCGCTCACCCTTGTACCAATGGCCAAGTAGAAAGGTCAAATGGTCTAGTGTTATCCGGCATAAAACCCCGGCTGATAGAGCCACTAGAGAAAACTCTGGGATGTTGGCTAGATGAGTTGCCGGCAGTGCTTTGGAGTTTGAGGACAACTCCAAATAGGTCAACAGGCTACACACCATTTTTCCTGGTGTATGGAGCAGAAGCTGTGCTTCCAACAGATGTAATACATGATGCACCAAGAGTAGTGCTATATACTGAGGAAGAGGCTAAAGAAGCCAGGGAAATGATGTGGATCTGCTAGAGGAAGCAAGAGAAATAACTCTGTCAAGAACAGCAGTATATCAGCAGAACCTCAGACGCTATCATGCGCAGAAGGTAAATCCAAGGAGATTTCAAGAGGGAGATCTAGTACTCCGGCTAAAGCAAGGAACAGAAGGCCGGCATAAGTTAACTCCTCCATGGGAGGGGCCATTCATTGTGAGCAGAGCTCTGCACAATGATGCCTACTATCTTATAGATGCGCAGGACCCCAAGAAGGATAAGGCGGACAGGTCCGGAGAAGAAACCAAGAGGCCATGGAACATAGCTCTACTCCGCCCCTTTTACTCCTGAGCAACACAATGTATGTATTTCCATATTTTCCTTTGTGTGCCGGCACGTTATGCCGGCACAAGACTAATGAATGAAATGCCGGCATCTCGAAGAAGCCGGGTCACTGCCTCCGAGATATATTTGTTGTTTATTTACAGTTTTTTGTTATATGCCGGCTGGCTTGATTCGAATGTTTCCTATGTCGGCCTAGTAATGTGTCGGCACCAAAGGCCACTCTTCGACTTAGCTGCTGTCCGAAACCCGGCTTCATGGCTAGCAAGAGTAGATGCCGGAGATTGTCTACACATGGAAAACGGCTAAGGAAATGTAAAGCAAGCGAACCGACATTTTTGTTAAAGCTAAAGTTAAAATTTGAAGTGTCGGATGATTTGAAGTCTAAGTTTCAAAGTTAAAGTACTGTATGTTCAATGAAGCAACCTTGAGACTCATATGTCGAAAGCCAAATAAGGTAGACAAGTAGCCAAGGTTGTGAAGTTGGGGAAACAGGAAAACAAACTCGGTGACTTAGCCAAAGATGATCCGGCATTAATAACAAGCAAACCGAGATAAAACTTGTTCAGGTAGCAAACCAAAGGAAATTAAACGTATATCTCACAACTGCACCCGGCATACCGGGGATCTGATAAAACTTAAAAGTTTTTGTGCTGCAAAGTCAAGGAGCAGCGGCAGAAGCAGAGCCGCCGGCTGGAGGAGCTGTAGCGGTGGAAATGTCGGCCTCAGGAGTGCCGGATCCAGCGGATGGAATGGAGCCATCACCTCCGCCCGGGACAGACGCCTGTTCCGGAGCATCAGTGTCGGCCTCTTCGGTTTCCCCTTCATCTTGGCTGGAGTCTGAGCCCTCAGCATCAGCAGCTTCCTTGGCGGCGTCTTCCGCTGTCTTCTCCGGCTCACGGATGTCCCGGACAAAGACATCAGTGTCGGCATAGTCCACATAGCTGTGGGCCAATTCCCGCCGACGACGGATGTGTTCCGGATCCGTGGTCCAGATACAGATAGACCCTTCGCGCACAGTGCGCAAAGTCTCCAGGTCTGCTTTCTCATACCAGGACAAGAAGTAGCTGAGAGCTTCATCAGCTCCAACCCTCGCGCCAGAATCTCGCCATTCCCGGAGGCGAACCTTGGCAAGCTGCAGGTCATTGCCGAGATCAACAGGATCAGTGGGCGTCCTTTGTCCCGGCCAGAGGGCAGAGAATGCCTCCTGGGCGCCATAGAAGAGTTCTTCGGTGTAGAGCGTCATGGCGTTCTTCCGGGATTGCAGAGCCAGCAGCTGCTCCGACATGTCCCAGTTGGCCGAGTCAACCGAAACACCCCGGTTCTCTCGATCCAACTGCAGAGCCCTCTCAACGTCTTCGACGGAAGCGGGGAACATGTCTGGGAAATAGAAATAAGGATTAGCAAAAGGAAAATATGCCGGCGTAAGGGTATGTCGGAAGAGAGCATGATGTGTAGGGCATGATAAGGAAAAAGGATTTGAAGCTTACTGGCAAGGTCGGCATTAAGCTGGGCGACTGTAACCTCCCATTTGGTCGCCTGCTCCTTCAGGCTGGACAGTTCGGCATGGGCAGTGGAGGCATCAGTCTCGGAGGCAACGAGCAAGTCCTGGGTTTTCTTCAGTTGGCCCTCCCTCTGCTCCTTCTCCTCCAGAAGCTCGGCAATCCGGCCCTTCAGCTGCTCAACCTCGGCCTTGTGACCGGCATCCCGGTCGTCCAGTTGCTTGGCCACATCCACTGAGGACACACAGTCCTGGTGGCGTGCCTCCAGTGCAGCTTTCTCGTCTGAAAAGATTTGAAGTCAAAACAAGGATTTGAAGAAAGAAAACAGTGAAAAGATTAAAGGATTTGAAGTACAGAAGGATTAGTTGAAGATTAAGAGGATCCGGCATACCTGTCAGCTCCTTCACTCTCTTGACAAGCTCGGTGACTTGGGCTTCGGCACCAGCTGCGGAATGACGGAAAAAGGTTATGTGTCGGCATATTAAGGTGTGCCGGCAAAGAGGAGGAAGGGTGTCCGGCATATAGCGGTATATCGGCGAGGATTACCTTTCTTGGACAGCTCCAGCTGAAGCTTGCTATGCTCGTCGGATAACTTCCGATGCTCGCATACCAAGTCATGAAACATGTCGGCCCGGGTGTTGTTCATGCGCTGCAAAAGTGCCGGGATTTAAAATGTCAGTAGAGAAATTTGGCATGTTAATTAAGTTGAAGATTCTATCAAGTGATCATTCTTTTGAAGACCCGGCACAGGTGCTGCGCACCTATCCCGGCTCTCGGTGACTAGGATTTGAAGCTCGAATCGAGCTTATATCTCAGTCAAGAGGATTTGAAAAATAATTGAGATGTGAAATTGTTAGAGACCCGGCACAGGTGAGTGCTCACCTATCCCGGCTCTCGGTGACTAGGATTTGAAGCTCGGATTGAGCTCATGTGTCGGCAGATAATTCAAAAGAAGCTAACTAAAAGACTATGAGAAAATCCCGGATGTCCGTATCCCGGACAGCCGACATTTTTGGGGACTGGGGATATGTGTATAGGTAGAAAGGACTTACGTTGGTGGCATCGGCCAATCGGTGAAGTCTCTGCTGGAGGCTGAGCAGCTCACAGGCGATCGGTAGGGGTTTCGCGGCCAGAATATCTGCTGGATTGCCAGTAGCCGCGGCTTCGGCCATCTTCTTGCTCCTGGAATCCGTTGTGTCCATGTCACCAGCGTCGTTCCACCTGACACAGTGCTCCTTGAGAGACCCGAGGCTTTGGTCACTCTTCGTCTCCAGGGGGACGCGGCCCTCAAGTTCCGGCGTGTCGAAGAAGTTGCGCCGGTAGCCAGGCCGGGTTGCTGCCCTGCCAAGATGCAGGGCCAGAGCAGAGCTGGTCCGGGGCGCTGCCTTAGAAGGAGCAGTGGCGGCGGATGGAGTGCCGGACTTGGTCGGCTGAATCTTCAGTGTGCCGGGCTTGGCCGGGGCAGAGGTCTTGGCCGGCGCCGTAGTCTTGGCCGGTGCAGGAGTCTTTTCAACAGAAGGAGTCTTGGGCGCGGGCTGTTCCGGCGCGGCCGGTGCATCTTGGCCAGCAGGAGCAGGATCCGGAATAGTCCGGACTTCCGGCACTAAAGGGCCTTTGCCCTTGATATCTGTGCCGGCGCTCTTGTTGCTTGCGCCGGCATCTTCAGTTGTGCCGGCGTCGCTGGTGGGCGCGCCGGAGTCTGGTGCTTCTTGGTGGGCTCCTGTGTCCATGTGGACATCAGGAGCCGAGGGTTCCTGTTGAGCCCCCGAGTCCATGTGGACGTCGGGGGCAGAGATATCTTGTTCCGGCGGAGGAACGTCCTTCGCCGGGGAGGTGGTCTTCTTAGGCGCAGGCGAAGATGCCGGCGCCGGGGAGGTCGTGTGACTTGCCGAGGGTATGTCGGAGGTGGCAGTTTCTGCCGGCTTAGTGATCTTGGGGCCGCCACTCGAGCCAGAAGCTTGTTCCGGTGCAAGAGGAGCCCTGAAAGAGAGAAAACACCAAGTTAGTAATCAGGGCAAGAGATATGTCGGAAATGAAACAAGGAGAAGGAACTTACCCCGCGGCGATAGGTCTCTGTTTCTTCGGTATGGGCACGCCAACCTTCTGCCTCTTCTGTTGCTGAGGAGTGTCGGGCTGGGGCTTCACACCTCGCTTCCGGCCGGAACGACCGCCGGTGGAAGGAGGTCCCTGGTTCAGAGGAGCGGCGTCGACAACCATGTCGTCCGGGATAGCTGAGGACGGCATTGGAAAGGCGTAAGCAATAGATGGTTCTGGAAAGGCATATGCAAGTGGCATCGGGTCATCGTACATCAGGATCTCCTCGTCAGAATCAATCTCACTCCGGTCTTGAGTATAATGCCGGGATGAAGAGGCCTTACCCGCGGCAGCTGCAGCACGGGTGTTCCGGGGTAACTTGTCCCAGTGATCCGGATCTTCAACATCCGCAACAGTGCGGTCCGCCGCGATCTTGATCCGGGAGTTCTCCATGGCTTGGAAGCTGAATTTCTGTATAAAAGCAAAGTCAAATGATCAAACAAGGGAACATGGCGGCAAGTAGCAATATCTCGGGCCAAACAGGATATGTGTCGGTAAATAGACATGTGTCGGCTTAAGTATCTATGTGCCGGACATAGAGTTTATATATCGGACAAGAGGGTTTACCGTTGGGGCGGGCCTATCCCGGCTGTATGGTTCTAGCCCCCAGGCAAAAGTGGCCTGAGAGGACTTGCAGACGTCCTTGATCCGCCGCAGAATGTCGGCCGGAGTCAGCTCATGTGTGGAATGCCGGGTGGGGTCCATGGGCCCGCTCATCTGGCAGATCTTGTGCGACCGGCGCTGCAGAGGGGAGACGCGCCGGCTGATGAAGCATGCCACGAGATCGTTAGGAGTAAGGCCGGCATCCCGGAGCTCGCCCTTAACCCGGTGGAGCGCGTTCACCGGCAGCACCGAATTCTTCGGGTTATAGGTCCAATTCTTCATGGCCAAGGGTGGCTCGTCCACGAATGGCGGCAGGTTGAGCAGATCCGTGCCGGTGGTGTTCTTGACGTAGAAGAAGCTTTTCTGCCACTTCTTGCAAGATTCCAGGAGTTCCACCTTGGGGAAGTCCGAGCCCTTCCGGGACATGATGGTGGCCGCGCCACAGAGGGTCATGGGGCGGTCCTTCTTTTCCTGGGCCGTCTCCGGCGGGTCGTCCTTGCTCCGGGGCGGCTCCTGGACGACTTGTTTCCGGAGCTGAAAGTATTTCGCCCAGCCTTGGGTAAGGGGCTCTATGCCGGCATAGCCTTCGCAAAAGGCAGCAAAGGCGGAGAGGCTCATCACGGCATTGGCCGGGATGTGATGAGGTTGTAGATCATAGGTGTTGAGGAAGTCCCGGAAGAAGTCCGATGCCGGCAGCCCGAAGCCCCGCTCGAAGTGGGCGATGAAGACAACGCGTTCGCCGGGTTCAGGTGCCGGCGCTGTCTCTCCCGCCGGTAGCCGGCATGCTACGCCCTCCGGCACTCTCCTGGTTGAGGTGACCTAGGATATGTCGGCCGGGGTAACCTCCGACCCCTCCCAGCCGGAGCGTCCTTGGACCCGGGCCGAGGTATCTTCCTCCGAGGCCGAGGTACCTGTCATGCTCGATGAAGCCATCGAGATGGCCGGTACAAGGCGTGATAGCCGGAGTCCCGTGATGTTATTCCTATCAAGGCCGGAGAAAAGAGGGAGGTTAGTCTCTCCGGCATACCGCTCTCACCAATGTTAGCAGAAATAGAAGATCTATCGAGGCAGTTAAAGCAAGAAACAAACAAGGGTAAAACTTCTAAGGAAGAACACCTGCGAGCGTTGCTAGCAATGCTAGTCGAATCAAATGGGAAAACAAGCACTGAAACTGCAGCAGATCTATGCAAGTGTGGCTACCGATGCGAAGTTATAAAAAAGCATGAAAGAGGAAGAACCGAGGGAGACCTCACCGGAGCTTGGCCGGCGGCAATGGAGCGACGGCGAGCGTGCAGGAGAAGTTCCAATCTCCCAGCAATGTCGCGGAGGAAAGATGCGGCGGCGGCGGCGTCGTCGACAGAGGTGTCGGGCGTCGCCGAGCGTCGGTGTCGGCGGGGAGCAGGTCGACGGCGGCGGCGATGCTGTTCCTCTGTTCTTTGGTCCGGCGGTGAAGCGCAGGAGGCAGAGGAGCAGCGGAGGAAGATGATGGTGTGGGGTAAAAAGAGAAGTTTACCCCCGCCGCCCTATTTATATGCCTGCCAGGTAAGGGTCGTGGGGATGGTAGTGGTCCACTCCCCCGACCGTTTCTGCAGTGAGGCGCCACGTGGCGGCACGGAGTGGGGCGGCGGCTATTGTAACCGTGCCATGACGCAATGATGGCAAGGAGTAACTGCGCTGTGAACCGTCACATCGTGTGACCGTTCGAGGTGGCAGGGCAGTTGCAAGTTTCGATGCAAACAGTCAGGCGTGGCTTCTCGAGGAAGACTCGTCTATATGTCGGAATAACTGCCCGATGTATATGTTCCGTCCGGAATACCCTCGGGACTGGCCGGAATAACATTTGGAGAAGGAACAGTGGCCGGGATTTGTGCGGATGTCCCGGCATATAATCCGATCGTCGGGATATACCGGAGAACCGGAGTATAATGAAAAGAAGATATGTTGAACCTGTCAAGGCTCCACAGTTATGACTGGGGAACCTCGGCAGCTTCGGGGACTAGTGTCGGGGGGATGACCCCCGGTAGGGTCAAGAGGCTAGAAAGATACAAGGACTATGATTGGCTTTATGCCGGTTGACCAAGAAAGGGTCTGGCCGGGATATAAAGGGCATAGGCTGGGCCGGGGTATATGCGTATCCCGGCTGATACTTGGATATGCCGGATTAACCGGAATACTGACTGAGGAGTGCCGGCATATACTCAGATATGCCGGCCTATCTATTTTGATGTGTTGTGCAGGAACAGGGAGGCCGGATTACCCGACCTTCATGGGTCGTTGGTCCGGCATATGTGTCCAGGGTATGGCCAACGGTCGTATCTGGGATACAGAAGTCAGCTAAGATGTCATGTCCCTACAATCAAGGAAGAAAACATCCAAGCATGGTAGCAGAGTGTGGTGGCAGGGTACACAGTGGTGGTCTACCTACCCTCACTGTGTACAAGTACAGAGCTTACCTCACAAAGGTAAGGTCACAGTTCAAGAGGTACAAGGTACAGAGAGATGAAGTCCCATCGAGAGCAATCAGGGAGGAAGTCAAGGGTCGTTGCCTTCGTCAGCAAGTCCTATTTGGAGTGTAGCCCGTGTCTTCTGGTCTCTAATGACCGTTGTAACCCTGGCCACCACTATATAAGGTGGCATAGGGAGCCCTAGCAAAGGGTTGGTCACTCTGTGTTCCTACACTTAGCAGTTATTCTTCCTTCTCTAGCAGAGAGCTAGGAAGCACCATTGTTGTGTACTCCATCGATCCAAATATACAACCAGTAGAGCAGGAGTAGGGGTGTTATCTCCTTACGAGAGCCCCGAACCTGGGTAGATCTGTGTTCCTTTCTGTCGTGCTTTTTAGCTCGTTCCCCTCTCCCGAATCCTCCAGCATCTAGTTCGGCCCCCATTTAAGCCATCCTATGGCATATGTTGTTTCACCACGATGACACTGGGGCCGCCTCTGACATCGCCCCTTCGCCTATAAGAAGCCTCGGGACGGAAAACCCTAGGGGATTCGACGATTTTTCCAGAACAGTTCCGCAGCTCCGCCGCCGTCGCCGACGAATTTTGGGGGACAAAAGTCTCTGTTCCGGCACCCTGCCGGGACGGGGAAGTGCCCCCGGAGCCATCTCCATCGGTCTCCATCGCCGTCTCCGCCGTCTCCATCGACCTCACTGCCATCTCCATCAACCTTGCTGTCTCCTATGATGAGGAGGGAGTAGTTCATCCCCGGGGATGAGGGCTCTACCGGTAGCTATGTGGTTCACCTCTCTCTCCCATGATGTGATCTTTATGTGATCGTGAGCTTTGTATCATGTTGAACAAGTAGATGTTATTATTCAGATATTATGTGTACTCTAGTGGTGTTATTAAAGTAATCTATTCCTCCTGCCATGGTGTAACGGTGACAGTGCGTGCATCATGGTGGTACTTGGTTTAGGCTATGATTGTGATCTCTTGTGGATTACGAGAATAATTATTGCTATGATAATATTGAAGTGATCTATTCCTCCTTTCATGGTGTAATGTTGACAGTGTGTGCACCGTGTTAGTACTTGGTCTAAGTTGCAATGATATCTATCTTGAGTTATGCTTTGATTTGGATATCTCTATGAGTGGTGTTTGTCAAGTACTTGATGAACTTTAAGGGGTGCTTCTGTAGCCACTACACAATGATTAGTGGTGTTCAATAGGAGAGTAATTCAGAGTACCATAGTGGAGAGAAGTTATTTATTTGTTCAATCATGTTATATTGTTGGGAGTGTGTCCACTAGTGAAAGTATGATCCCTAGGCCTTGTTTCCAAGCATTGCACACCGTTTACTTACTGTTTTGTTACATGTTTGCTCGCAGCGATATTTATTTCACATCACGTTTGCTACTTATAATCATCTATACCACTTGTATTTCACTATCTCTTCACCGAACTAGTGC
The DNA here is from genome assembly GCA_007115705.1 of Dactylis glomerata. Classification (NCBI taxonomy): domain Eukaryota; kingdom Viridiplantae; phylum Streptophyta; class Magnoliopsida; order Poales; family Poaceae; genus Dactylis; species Dactylis glomerata. Next base: position 16,096,485 of record QXEO01000553.1, read on the forward strand.
ACCTATACATCTGCCAAGTGTATTGGGTGTGTTGGGGACACAAGAGACTTTCTGTATCGTAATTGCAGGGTTGTTTGAGAGGGATAGCTTTGACCTCTTCCTCCCTGAGTTCGATAAATCTTGGGTGATCCACTTAAGGGAAACTTGCTGCTGTTCTACAAACCTCTGCACTTGGAGGCCCAACACTGTCTACAAGAACAGACGCGTGCGTAGACATCAAGCTGCCTATCATGATCCAGATCATCGTTATGTAATTCTACATGTTGTGTTTGTTGGGATCCGATGAATATTGAGTACTATGTCAAGTTGATTGTTGATTTATCATGTCTATGTTATTTATCATCTTGCATGCTCTCCGTTGCTAGTAGATATCTTGGCCGAGTAGATGCTAGTGACTCCAAGAGGGAGTATTTATGCTCGATAGTGGGTTCATGCCTCTAGTAATCTAGGAGAGTGACAATAGCTTCTAAGGTTGTAGATGTGCTATTGCTACTAGGGAGAAAACAACAATCTTTTGTTCAAGGACATTTGTATTGTTTACATTACACACTTTGCTTAAGGCGATAATCTGTTGCTTGCAACTTATTACCCAAGGGTTGTTCAGATGATATCCTGTAGGTGGATTATTATTCATAGATGCAGTTGGATTACGGTCTATGTATTATGTTGTAATGCCCACGTGGATCTCATAGTGATCTTCATGACATGTACATGCACTGTTATGCATTCTTTATTTTGTCAATTGCTCAACTATAATTTGTTTACCCAGCATGTTATTTATCTTTATGGAGAGACACCTCTAGTGAACTGTGGACCCCGGTCCATTCGTTTACATATATTACTATCTACTGCAAGCACCATTTACTTTCCGCAATCATTATTTACTTCCTGCAAACAAATATCTTTTTCCACACGATACGTTTAATCCTTTGTTTTCAGCAAACCAGTGAGATTGACAACCTCACTACAAGTTGGGCCAAAGTATCTTGGTTGTGTTGTGTGCAGGTTCCACGTTGCTGCTGGCGCCGGTAGTGCGCCCTGCCAAAAGCCAGTTAGCATCAACCTTCAGAAGTGGTTTCTTTCTCCTACTGGTCGATTAAACTTTGGTTTCATAACTGAGGAAAAACTTACTATTGTGCTCATCACACCTCCTCTTGGGGTTCCCAACTGGTCGTCAACCACGCACCAAGCTCTGCTCTCCTCTCCCCTATGTGCCACCTTGCTTCCTCTCTTCTTCCTGGCTCCGCTCCCATGTTTGGAGTCGTGTCAGCGAGTTAGAGGATACTCCACATACCGGACGCCGTCAGGCTGCCGGACTTCCAGTCCAAACACTTCTTCTTTCGCTGGACTGGATCCGGAAGGATTCATGGTGCGCCGTATGTGTGCGAGTACTATGGGGTACTGCACGTGCGGCACTATGTCCGTGCACCGGTGTTGTCACATTGGCGTCATGGTGCTGTGGCGTTGTTACGTCAAGATCTTCACGACCTCAAGGTCGGCCACGTCGTCTTCATCGTCAACGCTTGTGCGGGAGCGTAATCCCCGCGTTCGGTCTACGAGGGTACGTATACAAGTCTCTCTTAATCGTTACAACATTACTATATAGATAGATTGGGGCAATTCAGGGTTCCGTAGGTAATAAATATTTATTATTTGCACCAAACCCCAACATTCCCTAGAGGCCGGCAGCCACCTACCCCCATCCGCCTATATAAACCCCCCATACCCCTTGGCTTATTCATCCCATCTCTTCCTCTCTTCTCTCTGGCTTGGCTCCCATGTTTTGGAGCTGTGCTAGCGAGTTGAAGGAAACTCCACGTGCCGGACGCCGTCGCGCTGCAGGATTTCCAGTTCAAATCCTTCTTCTTCCACTGCTCTGCTGGACCGGAGCCCGGACGACGTCTATACACCGTATGTGTGTAATCCCTCGGAGGCGTTGCTCGTGCGGCGCTGGTCTTCTTTGACTAGTGCGACTACACGACCTTGAGGTCAGCTTCGTCGGTCTTCCTCAACAACGTTCGTGCGGGAACGTTCCCGCGCACTCGATCTAGTATGAGTACTTCCGCTACTCTGTTACCTTACAGCCGCGTAGAATAGATCATGGGCTGTGGGTGTAGAGAAATTGTTTGTTTTCTGCTTCGAACCCCAACAGCATCTCCAGCGGGTCGTCCAAGCGGACATCGCGTTCGAACCTATCCACGCGGACATGAATTTGCAAAAAAAGCCATCCCAGCGGTCTAACCCAAACAGACAGCGGGGGGCGGACCGACACGTTCTCAACCCATATGTGGGCGTGAAATGCGATCGGGCGGACAACGAAAACGGTATTTGGATGTCCGCGCTTGTCCGTGCTTGGCCCGCATATCAGTGAACCAAAAAAAGGTCACAACGGCGCTACACAAAAAGTTTTCAGCGACCATCTCCCTACTAGCCATGGCCTAGCGCGCCGCGTCCTCGGCCACCTCTAGCACCTCCTTCTCCTATGGCGATGCGACCACCGTCACCAATGCCCACGCCTCCTCCTCTGCCTGCCTCAACCCGACCACGGTGCGCACGCAGGAGTTGATGACCTGGCACACCTCGCCGAGCCTCTTCTCCTCCTCGGCATGGGCGGCCGCCTCCGTTGCCGCTACAAAGGCCGCCGCGTCAGCTAGCAGCTGGCCGACGAGCTCCTCCGCCCTACGCATGGCGTCTGCCACCTCCTCGTCCTCGGGGAAGCGGGCCAGCTCCCTAAGCACGACCCACTTGCTGTTTTCAATTGGAGCCATGCTTACCGGCGGTGTGAAGGGTTTGCTAGTGGCCCGTGGGAAAAGAGGGTTTTCGCGTGCCAATAGCGGCGCGCCCCGGCCTGATTTATAGCCGCCACCGCACTGACATGAAAACGTTTGGCCGCGTGGAAGTCGTCGGTGGGAAACATTGGCCAGCATGTGTGGCTAAAATCTAGCCGCAATCTGTGGCGCACGCCAGAATTTTGCGCCGGGCGCCGTGCCTCCGCCATCGGGACGTGCATCCGGCGAGGTTAACAATAAATGCGTTGGCCCGTTGGATTGCCCCTCTTACCCATTCGGACATATCTTATTTTGATGTACGCGGCCCCGTTCCATCCAGATCGGAACGAATTATTTTAGATATTAAAATTGATCGGCACGCTGGAGATGCACCGGAGAGTGTCGGCCAACGTGTGCTCACTGCCTCCCTCGCTGATCTGGAATCTGGATTGGCGTCGGCGATATGGAAGGAGAAACGCACGGTGGTGCGTGCGTGGATTGCTTTGAAGTTTTGCAGCTGGGGGAGCAGAAGATAGTGGGGATCAGTGGAAGCCGAGCGTGAGAGCGATCGAGGTTTGCTAGTTCTAGGCAATCGCTAGCTACCGGGATGGTGGCAAACAAGCGTAGGATATTTGCCAGCCTGCTCTGCTTTGGGTGGTGCGTTCATGCAAGGACTCGCAACGAAGCGCGAGCGACCGATCGATCGAGCTTATCCTTTTGAAACTTGCGCGATTACATCCCTGCAGAAAGTGGACTAAGATGATATATTTGTTAATAACACCTACGTCCATTTCTAAGGCATGCACACAAACGCTTCTCACATGTATCCATCTAGTGTAAAAATAAAAAGATTATCACACACATTCTGACCACCATGCATGTCATATGTGACTGGTTCAATTACTCATGCGGTCATGCATGGCATCAAATCCTCATCGCAATCTTGTATCTAGCATACCAGTTTTGCATAGTCTATATATGTTCTCTACTCTGTTGTCTGTTTGTATATAATAAGACCCGGGGGAACTTGTATTCATCACCAATGACATATAACTCGTGTATTCATGGTGTCTAACTTATGTCATGATGTCATAGTGGTAGTAATATAGACTAGCAACATGTATATATTACTAACCTATGTTACTATCTCCATAGTGTATAATAATATAAATATAATATCATACTAATAGATAGCTGCATTAATTCGGAAATTCAATTTGGGATATGGCAGCATATGCTCCTATCACCAGGAAAAACATTTTAAAAATGTTAAAAAAAATTGAACAAAAATTTAGCATGTATGTCTCGACATTCTATATACACACACCAAGTTTCGTGAAAAACCGACATTTTTAATGTATTGTGTAAAAAAAGATAAAAATTTTGTCTCATGCAACGCCTATTTTAAAACTAAATTTTTATTTTTTTTACACAGAATATAAAAAATATTGTTTTCTCATGAAACAAATTTTTGAGAACAGAATGTCGAGAACTACGCGCAAAATTTTTTGTTGGAATTTTTTGACATTTGAAACTTTGTTTAAAACAGATTTTAAAAATGGGAGCATATGCTCCCGGGTACCAAAAAGCCACCCCGTATAAATTAACTTGTAGACTCATTTTACCTTGAAAAGTGTGATGTTAGGATAACACAACTAGTTTTGCATTGCATGTAGTTTTATGTTACTAACATAAATTACTCTCATTATGGGTACTAGTTTGATGCGCTTCTAGTAACATCATTCAATGCAAACAAAGAAGAGTTATTATTGACGGGCCTCCGCAGTCATGAACATATCTATTTATTTTAAAGTTTAAATCTGTATTTTCTTAGTAAATTAATTATACTTTTTGCAAGAAATGCACATGTGTTCTTTTTACCTTTGAGCTAAGGAAACTTCATAAAAGTTGGATGAATTATCGGAAAACTTCAAGGTATGTTTTTATTCAGAGTAGATCCAAATACGTCTTGATCAGACCAGTTCTTAGAGTCATATTAACACCTAAATGGAGGTAAAACATTAATGTTATTTGGTTATAATCATATGATTGTATAAATTCCCTTTGAAGTTTAATATATTGTTTCTGTTGAGATTTAACAAAATTTATTGGACATTTTAACTAGCTGCTAATAATTTTCTATTTTTAAATTAGGAAGACACAAACCCTTTCGTGTAGTTTTTAATTTGGGAACCTTCTGGAGCCCGCTAAGTTTAGTGAAAAAATTCTTAATTATAAGACTTGCATACCTTCATAAGGATGCGGTTGAGGGGAGCCACCAAGTGCCCAGTAGCAAAGGGATCGGGGACGCACCCCTGGGGCATGTGGGCCCACAATTGATATTTTTGTAATTAAATAAAACATCAAATAAAAACATGTAAGGTTGAGTAAATGAGGTTTTTTATGGAGAAAATTGGACTGGGGTCCATGAGTTTGCTTGATCTTCTAGCATAAACATGGTGGCACATAAAGTAAAGTACACATATAAGTATGATCTATTTAGGCATGCAAGCTAAAACCCTCAAATAGTTTAGCAGCACTCACTGAAAGTGATATTATGGTCATTTTCCATATATGACCGGAAGACCTAGAGCTAACTATCGAGACTTTGGGCTATCCGGACACGTACTTCGAGAAATGGTTTATGAATGTTTGTTACCGGGTGCAACAAGATCTAGTTGGTAAGGATAAATACCCTTTCGTATTTGTATGGATTTCTGGAATTGATGATCCTAGAAGAGCCCTCTTTACCGTTCTGTATAAATGGACTATTCTATTTGTATAGATATGGTAGAGGGGCGTATCCAACCCTCTTTTATCCACTAGTTCCCCCTCTTTAGTTTAAGAGGATAGAGCAGTTTGGTAGCTCACAATAAATAATTTGAGGGTGTTTAGTGAATTCCCTAGGTTTTTAAATACTTATATTTTCTTTACTTTCATGCCTACCTTTTTTGAGGGACAATGTTTGAATTTTTTTGTTTTACAAATATGTACCTTGTTGATGTGAAGCTCTAACCAATTCACACTTTTATTAAAAAACAATATGAAAAGAAGTTCTTCCTGTTACACCCACCAACACAAGACTTCAAAAGTTCGAATAAATCGTCTCCAAAGTGAAACAAAGATAGGCCATTTTTATTTGTGGAGAAAATACTTAATTTCCATGCACATATAAACAAGTACGCACACAATCAGATAAATGCTTGCTAAACTGTCAAGAGGAAAGGTTATGAGCTTGACGCCTGCGTGTCCTGTCGAGCTCACCTTCTCCATGATTTCTGCATGGTCCATCGATTCTGTACAGAAAGCACTGTATGTGATCCCAGCACGGCAGCACGACACGCTCTTCAATTCCTTCCGCAACGCACACGACCCCGTCCAGGGTCTGCATCGCATGCACGAGCGGCTGGCCCGCTTTTCTAGCTCTCGCTCTCTCTAATCTCAAAGAATATTTCCATGCATGTTGCCAGCCAATTGGTATCCCCATATTGTACAAGTGTCAAGTGGTCGCCAGAGTGCTCAGCCGCCGCCTCCCTTTAAGAAAGAAAGCCGCCGTCTCCAACTCCTATTCCATCATAGATTGGTTTTCCCTCCTCTAGCCGGTCTTGCCGGTGTAAGGAGGGATGGAAAACCTAATCTATGTGTGCAGGTTTCAGTAAAAGTAGTATTTTTTAGTAGATTAAATTAGGGTTTGATAGTTATCTTCTTTTGGTCTCCATGTCAATAGAGATGGCATCGTCTATAATAATTGATCTTTAGTTCTTTCTTCGACGACGAGATCTTCCTCCCGACGTCAATGGTAGTGTTGGAAGATTAAATTTCTCTATGTATTATTCTTCGGATCTTGCTTCGTCAGATCGATCTTGGATCTTTTCTAATGGTTGCCGCGAGGAGTATTATTCTCGCAATAATTTCCCGGCTGCTACGTTCTCGACAATGGTGATTCGTGCTCTCGGCTTCCCAGCGACGTCGATCAAGCTGTTCGGTTACTTTTCCCTAGTATACTGATGTTGGTACTCTTGCTGATGGTGATTAACTACTTTAATAGCTGTGCGCGTGCACGTAGCCTTGGCATTACGGCTCAAATTAAAATTATGGGAGAACCTTCGTTGGTATTTTCAGGTCAATGGTTCAGTTCTATTCGGTTGCCTTCTAAAAAAACAAGATTATATTATGGAAGAAGAAAGAGTTTGAAGACTTCGAAGAAGATTTGCTCGTTTCTTTTAGACTTTATTTTGTAATTGCTGAAGACAGCTTATGTATCTCTACCATATACTATTTACTCTTATAAATATATATGGTATTGATTGTCAAAAAAAAGTGGTCGCCAGAGTGCTAACGCCTTACCACTTATGGCGTGTATATTTTTTTTAGCAGGCCCAAAATGTTATGTTCAAACGAGTTCTCCATAAAGTTCGTAGAGCGGTCGCGGAAAATTTAATTTGATATATGAGAGCATATGCTCCTACCACCGAAAAAAGCATTTAAAAAATATCTAAAAATTCAGAATGAAACATTCATACTTACATCTTGACATTGACATTCTATGCGCACACGCCAAGTTTCGTGAAAATATGACATTTGGTGGCTTATGAAAAAAGATTAAAAAAATGTAATGTAAACAACTTTTAACATCAAATTTTGTTTTTTTAGACATGACACAAACCATGTTGGTTTTCCGTGGAACGACTTTATGAGCATATAGTATGTCGACATGTGCGTGTTATTTTTTTTCCAAATATTATAACATTTCAAAAAAATGTATTGAAAATAAAATTTAAAACTGGGAGCATATGCTCCCACGTGCCAAAACACCAATCTTGGTCGGTCGGTCTATATATGATCCAATTGATATATATCTTATATTAATTTGATCAAATTGGTGATCTAGGGATTCACGAAAGACTTATAAACCAGACTAGAGAGATTACTCATTTGGCGAAAAAACTGGACACAAAAATCGATATAATTTGCTGACCATCATGGAACATGACGAGGCACCATCGACCATACAACAAAAGACTCCACCCACACAACCAAGAAGAAAAACCATCGCTGAAATTGGTTAGTACTTTGATTTGTTGAATGAGAGTAATATTTGGGACCAATGATAGTTTCGTTTGAATGAAATAGACAATTGATACTCCCTCCGTCCCAGTTCATAAGGCTTACACGTATACCTAGGTTGTCATTTTGACAAATATAATTTAAATTTTATAAGATAAAAATTATACCATTAGAAAGTACAATGTTTGAACTTTTTAGTGATATATATTTTGTAGTATATAAGTTGTATTATGTTGGTCAAAATGATAACCTAGATATACGTGTAAGCCTTAAGAACTGGGACAGAGGGAGTACTTTTGTAGAAAACAGACAGAGGGTGAAGTATTTAAAGCTCTATCATTTCGTTCCATCAGCACAAAGTTTGGATTATTGATGTCGTCAATCAACGAGCGTCACTCACTTTGATGTTGATGTGTGTTGCTTTGCTTGCCATGTCCAATTGTGGATGTGGAACCAACTAGAGCGTTGTGGCAATACGGACATGTTGATTACTCTTACTCAATTAGGCATAAGACTGTCCTAAATTTGAGAAGCTGATGAACTATATTACACTGGGTGTGATTGGATGTCTTCTCACCTGATTGCACACAACATTCACCTGAAGTGAACTTGCATCAAGATGATATGGCCATTGAACACCCATATCCTTCATGGGTTACTGTGCTGTAAGTGTGCTATGTTTATTACTTCTTCTCAGAGCGATCTGTGCAAGAAGCACAGATCTGCACAAACCTCATGCAATCGTCCAAAGAAGGAAGAAAGACATACCTCATGCTGGAAAATACATATTACGAGGTCCGTTTCTTTGCTCACAGATGCATATGCTATGGTTCAAATATCAGAAATCCTGAATGGCCAAGGTCAGAGCTTTTGATAAAATATCACGCTCTATTATTAATTTATTATGTTACCCAAAAAACACGTGAAGCTGCAGGGCTGAAAGAAATTAAGACATGATAAAGATTTTAGATTGTGGACGAAAATCATCATATCAAAAAGCAGGAAAAGAACGCAGAGTTAAATCAACCAACCACGAAACTAGTATCAATTCTGGAGCTTCAGTTCTGCTTTTGCTGTTCTGACCCCAACAAAAGGCGATTGCCCCGTAGCATAGCATTGATCTGAACTGCGCACTCTGAGTTGAACAGTATCGTCATCTTTACATTGCTTTGATCAACGTCCATATTAGTGGCCTTATTGCAGATAATGCTGGCGCTATCCATCCATCTAAAACGCCTGCAATAATGCATCCGATTGCCATCCTGGCAAGAAAGCAGTTTCTTCTTTCGGTTGTGCTCTGCTGACAAAAATTGCAAAATACTACGAATAAATAGATTCACTTCAGCATCGGAACAGCATAGCGTGCAGATGCAAAATAGTCTGCCCAATTGGCTAAGCAAAAGATTCAGTGGTTCAGATGAAATTCTCTTCCAGGTGAGCCCACAGGTTCAATAGCAACACATCCAAAGAGAGCTCCCTAGGTTCAGTGTCTCACACTACTATTGCAACTCCAGGCAAAACAATTTTAGTTCTTCAAGGCAAAAAAGTTGCAGTCATAAAATACCGCATGCAGATATGCTACATCTTGCATTTTGCGGCCATGGTACAACCAGTAGACACCATGGCCAGCTCAGCAAATTTCAGAAAATGACAGCAGAGTAACTCAAACACAGAAGTGGGCTCAGCTGTATCAAGACATTTGAGGTGTCACAAACAATGTATGCCCAGTTGTGTAAGACACCAACAGATTACAAAACTGTCACAACATCAGTACCTATTGTTTTGCCTAGCTCTCTCTTCCTCTTCCTCTATCTTCTTCCTGCGTAAAGCTTCTTCTCTTTGCTTTTGGATCCTTTCCAGCTCCAAATATCGCTCCAACTCTTTCTGCTGCTGCTCCAGGGCTTCTTTTCTTTGAGATTCCTCTACTTTCCGTCGGTTCTCCTCCAGCATCCTATCCAACTCCTCCCTGTCCCTTCTTTCTTGTTCCTACGAATTAAGTGATTCCGTTTGAGGAGGTTTCTTGAAAAATGAATCAGAAATATGTGCATCTGCTTGATCTCAGAAGTGTTGTCAGTTTTTACTTCACTTTAAATAGTAACATAGATCTACCGAAACCAAGACAGCAATACCAGGAAAATATATGAGGAAGCAGAATCAGCAGCCCAACTTGTAAACCACCATATTGCTTTAGGCAAAAGGTTATATGGGTTAGGAGCTACTGTTGAGCTTCATGCACTAGCCAACGCAACCAAAAGTCCGAACTGATAGAAAGGGCTAGGCAATTCACTTATACACATCAACACCCCTCCTCACGTGTGACGAATCAAGGGAGAAGAGAAGGTCAACACGTGGAACTCAGAGGTAGGCACAATACGCCTTGTACTCGAACTTGAGACCCTGCGCTCTGATACCATGTTGAGCTTCATGCACTAGCCAACGCAACCAAAAGTCCGAACTGATGGAAAGGGCTAGGCAATTCACTTATACACATCAACAGCTACATCTACCTTTCAACAGTTCACTAGCTTCACTAATCTCAAAACGTTCTCATAAATAATGATCAAGCACGATAAGGATGAGATGACATGCATAACACCTACAATTTTCTGCCTTGCTTTATTCAGAGCTGCATCCTTTTCTTTCAGTAGTTGAGCATCAACCTCGTCAAATAACTTTTTTATACCTTCCTCAACTCGGCGCTTTATTTCATCTTTTACCTCCTCAGAGTTCAGACGTTCTTCAACATTTTTCCTTACGGCTTCTTCAACTCTCCTAGCAAGCTCCTCTTCCAATAACTTAAGTTCAGCTTCCTTTTGGCGTCTGCAGATTGCAAAGTTATACATGGTCAAGCCAGTTGCCCAACACGTTCAAACTGAGCCAAATGGTGCCTACGGACACCTATGCTTGACTAGCAACTAATACTGACATTGAACACTGCTACCATCAACATACCTGAAGTAAAATCTCCAAAAAAAAAACAGAACAGAAGAAACCACCTCCCATCCAACGAATAGTTCCATAGATTTCGTAGGGTGGGTTACAATTTAGCTCAGTGAGGCGCAGCAAGTGAACGATAACACCTTCTCCCCAAAACTATTCCTCCGCCAGCAATTTATACAACTACACCATCTAGTCCTATGTCGAGCCCTGCCGCCGCCACCGGCAGTAGACGGCACAGTTTCGACCTAGCCTCATCAGCATCTACCGCACCAACATGCCCAAATCATCATTCCTTGCAAGAAAATTGAGAGTCCTAACATTGCAGACGCCTGGAGGGCCAACAGTTTCATGCGCGTGTTACAGCCAGCGGCCTCACATTTTGCTTCTACGTTTACAAATGTTGAATGGCATTCCTAAGTTTTATATTCGAGACTAATTACATATGCTGGGAGACTAGCGAGTGTTCTGATGTTTTGTTAAAATGCATCATGGTTATGTGTAGGTACAACCACTCCAGCCAATCAAAGCAAGCTCACATTACTGTATTGGTCGCCAACAAGGCAACAACAGAAACATCTCTTCCATTTAATATCAGTCAAGTTTGAACAATTTATGAACATTGCAGCATGTACACAAAACTAATTCCATTGAAAAGTATGAACATGTAAGTAAGTCTTGGCCTATGCTGTTCGTTTATATCTACATGCATTCTACTGCTGATGTGATGCTGTATTAGTTCGCAACATCCAATATACGCCTAAATAGGTTATTGCTAATTTGTATCATTTTAAATATATTTTTACTGGTGAACCAAATCTAATGTAATCAAGTACTCCCTTCGTCCCTTAATATAAGATGTTATTACGTAATAACACAATATATTAAGGGACAGGGGGAATAGTTAATTAAAAGCAACATGTTGGGAAGGTTTGAATGAGTCTATTGCTTGTCAAACCAACTGTACTTTCGAGATAGAAAGTTAAGGTGACAAGAGCATACTGGCCACGTGTACGCATGCAATCCCTGAGAAGAAAAAGAGTTTACCTTTTCTTTTCTTCTTCTTCCATCCTTTGTTTGTCTATAAAATTATTTTGCTGTGATCCATGACTAGGACTGCAGGAGTTATTTACGAGCGAACTTGTGCTGCTTCGACTTCTCCGTCTTCTATGTCGCTTCAGTGATGGAGAGGTTACGCGCCTCCTAGGGACTGGGGAGTGACTCCTATCCCGTTTTGGAGAAGGAGAACGAGTTTTTCTCCTAAAAGGGGGTAATGGATTTATTTGTAATTTGATGAATACAAGCAGAAGAATGAACATGTCAGAATGCATGACAATAATCGAAAAAAATATTCAGATGATCATATTGCATACTGAGGACTTTAAGGTGACTGCAGGACATGCAAAAGCATTTGATAAATCTCTTCTAATAAAACAAAACTGATATTTGCACTTGCGAAAGGTATAAGCATATAAAGGAGAAAATTACAATTAAAACACAAACAACTTACAAGTGGTAAAAAGCCGATAAACTCTTGAGGCTTTAGAACTATCTAGTTTCTTGAAAACTTTCAGTTCATGCCTGTTTAAGTTGTTCTATTGGAGAAAATGGCACCATACAGTTGCCAAAACAATCCATTGTGCAAATCAATGATTATAAGGTAACCTTTTTATCATTTTCTAATAAATGCATCCTGTTTTCATAGCTGCATTGGAGTTGAAGTAATTGAAAGATTGACGCCACAAGTTATCCCTACTGGACCTGCCACGAAGCGTGTCTTAATTCTAAAAAAAAATAGCACAGTGTCACTGCTGTGCCACCACGAGCAACCGAGTTGCTTGCAGAGGCAACACTTTATCTCCTGCGGTTACTAATATTTTTATCTCCATACTTGTTACGTGTACCTACAATCCTAGATACTTCCTGCGGTACAATCAAATGCAGTTTTTAGCAAATCTGGATCGGTTTGCCTTCAGTGCTCAAAGTTATAACTCCAAAAATATTAAAAACAAACAATAGTGCATGTTCCCACATGATCACGGCACATATCGGGCCATCAAGGACCGCTTATACAAAAACTTTCCAAGGCCCGCCTCATGGTATCCAAGTTGAAAGAGATAAGTTGAACAAGTATGGTCGTCCTTTATTGGGATGTACTATTAAACCAAAATTGGGATTATCCGCAAAATATTACGGTAGAGCATGTTATGAGTGTCTATGTGGTGGACTTGATTTTTACTAAAGATGATGAAAACGTAAACTCACAACCATTTATGCGCTGGAGAGACCTTTTGTGTTTTGTGCCGAAGCTATTTATAAAGCACAGGACGAAACCGGTGAAATTAAGGGGCATTATTTGAATGCGACTGCAGGTACATGTGAAGAAATGATTAAGAGAGCTGTATTTGCGAGAGAATTAGGAGGACTTTGGATAGCAATTGAGAGAAGTTTCTCATAGGTGAAGCACAGTGAAGCTTAGTAACATGTCCAGAATAGGCGGTTAAAGCAGCTATTAGGTGGTTAAAGCAGAGTTCATGAAAAAACAAGTGCCAGTCTAGAATTAGGCCGTTAAAGCAGCTATTAAAGTAGGAACACACATTAGCTTGTGGGCTAACAGTGCTGTAACAGATGCCAGGATATTTCCACACTAGCTGAAGATAAAAAGTGCAGACTTGCCTGCAGCATAAATGAATTCTTAAGATATACAAAAGTGTGTTGCTAACCAAAAAAAAATTACATGCCCTCGTAATCGTATAGATGATTTGGGTTAGCAAGTTGGACCTAAATTAGATTTATTTGGCAGACTTGCACATCTACGCTAGACTAAGGACCTGTTGGTTCGAGCCCTGCCCCACCAAAATATTGTCATGACCAAAATTTTGGCGAGCGTTTTCTGTGCCGGCCGCCACAAGGTGGTCCAACTAACACGGGCATGCTCAGGGTGGGCTGGAGCGAGCCAAAATTTTGGCGCTGATCCAAATGGCAACCAAATCGCACAGGCAAGCCAAAGTTTTGGTATGGTTGGAGTTACTTGTAAAAAAACGTCCCATAACAGTCTTACAAATGGAGTTGACAACAGATAACTATTGCAGACGTGAGGCATACTTCTAAAATGTACATCTAACTCTTCCAAAACCGGTAGCCAGCAAATCTTGTATACTAGGAAGAAGTGTAAGAAAACTAAGAACCAGGAAACACTTGCTCGTCCATTCTTTACATGACACCCTTCGATTGTATGAGATAATATTGGCAAGACGAGAAGCTACAAAATGTCTTCAATTCATGACAACATATGAAAGATTGTGGGAAAACAAAAGAGCATTCTCACCCACCCAGCTCATGTTCCACAACGTTGTGCTAATCAGACCTAGTATTTTCTTCAAGCATACATGGAGCAGCGTAGGCTAATTCAGCTAGGTTTTTTGTATACAACTAGTTTGATGATGATACACATGTCAAGCATGACGGCACACCCTAGACATGAGAAGTCACCACCAGGAGCTGAAGGCGTAATGCGCAACTTGAAGTGTGTGTTTTAAGTTAATGTGTGTGGGCCCTGTGTGCCAGAACTCTGAATTCGCCATTGATGATCGGATCCATGCCTCATGTCCGCAATCATAACCGCAAGAAGGTGCTACACTTTGGTATCAGATCCAGTGATCTGCGTGCGGTGGGTTGTATGTGCTTCATGTATTCTCTCGGCTTTGACCCCTGAATTCTGGCGGTGGGTCAGGGATTGGGGCCTTTGATCTCGACCAAATTGCCTCTTGATCCTTGTAAGTCCTGCACTGGTTGGCTCAGCTTAGAGTGGCAGCACCACAGCACCTACAAAACCTTCTCTGTGGACCCAATTCGTCTTGGAGGCTATGGCTGAGGCAACAGTGCACACTGAGGAGTCCCTGGTGCAGATCCTGCGAGATTTGACCTGCTTCCCTGAGTGGTGGCCAACATTGCCACGGCTCAGCAGCACATGTAGGCTCAATTGGACAACCCAGCAGTGGCGGTGCAGCAGAGTTCCTGTCTGCACGACACGAGTCATGATGGCGCGGACCCTGGCATCCTTGGAGGAAAGACGAGTAAGGGTGCCATGTGCCGTCGTCTCCGGAGGTGTTTACCTCACGGTAAAGGACGTTCAAGTCTGCAGTTCCCAATAGGAGGCCGTACAGATTTGGGGTACGGCCATATTGGGTGGAGAGACTGTGTGATATCCTGGCCTAGGGCTTAATAGGATTGATAGGATACTCATATAAACAAGGTATACTTTCTTTTCCGGAAGCTCATCTGAAAAGAACTCCAGGTTAAGCGTGCTTGGCCTAGAGCGATTTGAGGATGGGTGACCGACCGGGAAGTTGATCTCGGTTGCGCACGAGTGAGGACAAAGTGCGCAGGAAAGACTAGTGTTGGTCTGTAGGGACAGTCTAGAGATCCTAGAGAGCTGCCAGGGGTAACAGGCCCGGCCACGGGGTGGTTGGGGTGTTACAGACTGGTGGCGGTGGCGGTGGTAGACGGTAGACAGAATATGCCAGTGAGCGATGGAATGGGATGGTCATCTTCTCTGAAGATGTCGATTCCTTGCTTCGAGGGGGGAAAGCCACGGATCTGGAGGCACAAATGCTTGGATTACTTCAGAATTTTCAACATCAATCCTGCTCTCTGGCTGCAGGCATAAAAACCGCGTCACAAAGTAGGCACATGGTCTCAATTCATTGGTATTGTTGAAGCAAAGTTCGGAGCCAATGACCATCAGAAAATCATGAAGTCATTGTTGAGTCTGAAGAAACAAGAAACTGTTGAGGAATATCCGTTTAAGGAATTGGTGTACAACATCTCAATATACAACACGTATTATGAAGACCAGTTCTTCATATCACAGTTCATCCGTGGACTGAATACTGAAATCCGAGGTGTAGTGGAATCGCAAGTCCCAGCGAAGGCGGAACATGCCTACCTCTTGGCTCAAGTTTAACAAGAGAGGTGGGAGGACACTAAACCATATGGGCATCAACAAGTGTACCACGTGTATTCCGAGACTGTTGCAATCAAGGTTGATGCTCCACGCTGGCACAGAAACAAGGCACTGGTGAATTTTGGAAGGAACGACAGCTGACTGATTATCGCGCCGTGCAAATGAATTATGTTTCAAATGCGGTGACAAATATGATCCATTATGTTTCAAACTAAACACCATCCATCTATAGGCTTTAGTAGGCATTGGGCAAGTATGTTCTCTTTATTCTGGTTGACTCTAGGAGCAGTCATAGTGCTCCGGTGCAGGTATTCCCGGAGCATAAGCACGAGATCAAGAAACAAGTTAAAGCAATGATAGTGTCAGGGATCACCGTACCAAGCATGTCCCCTTATGCCTTCCTAGTGCTTCTCATGCAAAAAAATGGACGTACATGGCGCTTTTGCGTCGATTACTGTCGGCTCGACGAACAAACTGTGAAGAATACCTTTCCTATGCCGGTACTTGACGAGTTGTTGAATGAGCTGGATCTGGAGGCACAAATGCTTGGATTACTTCAGAATTTTCAACATCAATCCTGCTCTCTGGCTGCAGGCATAAAAACCGCGTCACAAAGTAGGCACATGGTCTCAATTCATTGGTATTGTTGAAGCAAAGTTCGGAGCCAATGACCATCAGAAAATCATGAAGTCATTGTTGAGTCTGAAGAAACAAGAAACTGTTGAGGAATATCCGTTTAAGGAATTGGTGTACAACATCTCAATATACAACACGTATTATGAAGACCAGTTCTTCATATCACAGTTCATCCGTGGACTGAATACTGAAATCCGAGGTGTAGTGGAAACGCGAAGGCGGAACATGCCTACCTCTTGGCTCAAGTTTAACAAGAGGTGTGGGAGGACACTAAACCATATGGGCATCAACAAGTGTACCACGTGTATTCCGAGACTGTTGCAATCAAGGTTGATGCTCCACGCTGGCACAGAAACAAGGCACTGGTGAATTTTGGAAGGAACGACAGCTGACTGATTATCGCCGTGCAAATGAATTATGTTTCAAATGCGGTGACAAATATGATCCATTATGTTTCAAACTAAACACCATCCACCTATAGGCTTTAGTAGGCATTGGGCAAGTATGTTCTCTTTATTCTGGTTGACTCTAGGAGCAGTCATAGTGCTCCGGTGCAGGTATTCCCGGAGCATAAGCACGAGATCAAGAAACAAGTTAAAGCAATGATAGTGTCAGGGATCACCGTACCAAGCATGTCCCCTTATGCCTTCCTAGTGCTTCTCATGCAAAAAAATGGACGTACATGGCGCTTTTGCGTCGATTACCGTCGGCTCGACGAACAAACTGTGAAGAATACCTTTCCTATGCCGGTACTTGACGAGTTGTTGAATGAGCTGACCGGAGCTTGTGTCTTTTCGAAGCTAGATCTGCTACTATCATTCTCACGACATACAACACATCGATCGACGAGCACGCAGAACACCTGAAAGAAGTCCTTTCTCCGCTCGGGCAATAGCAATTTGTTCGTGAAGCAGAGCAAGTGTTTGTTTGTCTGCATCAATAGAATATCTCGGTCTTATCATATTTGCAGATGGGACTGCCAAAGATCAAAGGAAAACTCAAGCGATGATGCACTGGCCTTGACCTCAACCATCACTGAATTACATCGTTTTCTCAGTTAACAGGATTAACTGGCGTACAGCCTGCATGGCTTCAGGAAGTTGGCAATTCCTACATCACCGATCCTAATGGTAGGGCCTAACAGATTTGGTGTTGGTAAGCCCAGACGAGCACAGGTATGGACTGAAGCAAGGGACTTATTTGTTCGTGTTGCAGGGTCTGGGTAGAGGCAAATTCAGCTCGGACGAAATTGAGCGGTGTTTGATGCGAGCAACATCGGCAACTACTCCGATATGGGATATTCAGGACAGTATCAAAGGCTCATGTGCCTTTTCGCATGGGCAAGCATGAAAGAGGCGGTTGCAGATTTCCTTTGTTAATGTGCATCCCAGTGGCCTATTGCAACCATTGCCAAGCCTAGCAATGCATCACCATGGACTTCGTCGAACATATACCAACTGTCTGATGGATCCAACATCATTCTGGTGGACGTGGATCAGTACATCCACTTCGTCCCTCTCCAACACACGTTCTACTGAAGCTCCAGCCAACAGCCATACACACAGACATATATGGTGAGCCTACCGTATGCTAAACTTGCATTCCAATTCTTTTGCCCTCAGTTTGGTGCATCCAGTTTTTCACATCTCAGCTGAAGGATTACCAGCAAAATTACAGTCCAATGTTTGCTGACTTGCCCAAGTTACCAGCGTTGTATTCAGTTTACACTGATTCATAGACGCCTGAATGCCTGATCAAAAGAGGGAACGTGGCAATGCCAGAGGCTCTGACGTAATGGACTGGTATTCCTAATGATGCAGGGACCAGGAAAGACTGGGGGGTACTCAAGCTGTGATTTGCTGCTACTCTTGTATGGGTACGCAAGTTCTTCTAAGGTTGGCAGTGTTACAAGGTGGAATCTCGAAGACACGAGAAGGCGCACCAGAAGGTGAAGGCATAATAAGGTAGCGCATCGTGAGTGCGTAATAAGTTCATCATAAGGGCATATCCAATGCAAAGACACTTAGAGTGATGCTTGAGGAGAATAGAATCACTATAAATCGATGAAGGACTAATGACATTACAATGCAAAGAATGAGCGCTTAAATACTTAACAGCCAATTTAAGCGTCCGGTCACTCCAATGCATACCATGATCCATGCATCAACCGTTTTTAACTAATTCATATCAATAATGATTTTTCTTAAGGCATCAACGATGACTTTAGGGTCAACAATTTACTTTCGGAAACTGCCAAGTTCATGAACTAATAGCAACGGTTATCAGCAAATGGAAAGTGGATTACCGGGCACAGGCACTTGAGATAGCTTCGTACAGAAGGGAATTATCAACATCACTACAAGAATCAGGGCCAATGCAGACCTAACCAGGCCAAAGTTAAGCGCCTGCTGACTATTACCTCTGTTTAATGATGCAATCTTGAGCTACTATAATCTAGCAGAAGCGTTACCAATTTGACGTGAGGTGCGGAAGAGATGGAATTGGGTTTGGGAGGGGCCAGACGTACCGCGAGAGGCTGTAGGGGGAGCGGCTTCGATCTCGTCGGATCCGCCGGCTGGCGTACCGCGGTGAGGGCGAGCGCCGCCGGCGGGGAGACTGCGGCGATCGAGACACTGCGCGCGGCATCACTCTCCGTGAGCCTTCCGATTTTGCAATCGACGACTCACGCGCACTGGACTGTTTTGGTTCCTCCTGCTGCTGCGGATGAATCAGTTCAGAACGGATCTGGAGCATTTCACATCAGTCCGCCTATCCACCTAGGGCTGGAATTAAAACTTGAAACTCAGCAAGGTAAATGAGTAACTAAGAAATCAGATTTGGTTCAAATTCACTGAATAACAAGTCAGCCGAGTTGTAAATTTAAGATCGTTTACTGACTTGCATTGGAGTAATACATTAAGCTCGCTGAAAGTCATCGCTAGCATTTTTTTTTTTGAGAAACAGATGTGCAGAATCCCTCCAATGCCTAGTTGTCAATTTGGTAAGCTCGAATATAACACCCATTAAGCAAATTGACAACGAACACAATGTCTAGACGTGTACAATTCGGATGTTACATGAGTGCTCCAACAGCACATAAGACTATTCATAATAGGAGTAACATAGGTGGTAGTACTTCAATGCAAAATTAATGAACATGTCAACCAAGCTAAATTAGTGATGTGGCAAGTAATTAATAAAGAGAGAGATAAATAGAGTAACATAATATATTACGCTATGTCTTCAATGCAAAATGAATCTATAATATAATAAATGATACTCTCTAAGTTATCACACATATGACACTACCCACTATAAAGATAGTAACATAGACTAGTAATAGAAGACTAGTCACAATGAAAGTATCATAGCTAGTCATGCATCATGCATGCCATGTAGGCAAAAATTTAATGTGGCACGACAATTAATAAAAAGAGAGGTGAGAGTGGTATGATAATATGATACCGTATCATGACACGCAAAACAAGACAGTATACTAGCAAATTAATCATGTTCACATATTTATCTTGAGATTCTACAAAATATTAATATGATACAACTATGATACAACCATATGATACTATGGATTGGATGGGTGACATCATATAGTAGTCTCATATACTTGATACTAATATATGATACTATGCATTGTGACTAGTCTAAGCATATTACTAGTCTAAGTGTCATGCCAGGTGCGACACGGGAAGAAGTAGAGGACCCGGAAGAGTCAAGTTCGGCTACGTCTTCAGACTTAGAAAACGGAGAGTAAGTAATGTGTGGCCTACGTGTCACGTAGGTACTGGATGCCAGCTATGTCTGGCGAGGTGTGGGTTGAAAAGGTCCTAGGGATCGCTGTTTCAGGTTAGGAAGGAATTAGCGTCTGAATCTCTCTCTTTGTGTGTGTTCCTCTCCTCCCCCAGACTATCTCTGGACTTGTATCAGATTTTGAGAAATCCGTTGATCCATGGTTTGGTGATAATAAATCATACACCGGGATACAACAGTTGGTATCAGAGGCTTCGTACGATCTGTTCGCGCGACTCAAATTCTCTCGATTGTTCTCGTAATTCGACTGATAAGGTTGCTAATTGCTTTCGGGCGATTTGGCGTAACATCCTAATCAGTGTTGGCCGATTTGGAGGAGTCTGTTGCAACGGCGCCGTTCAAGCCCAGTGCGCAGGTGCGCTTCACGGTGAGCGCGATGGAGGCGATGGAGGCACGGATGTTGGCAAAATTGGGGGCGCTTGACGGACTGCAGGACTGCTTCCGCGACTTGACGGAGAAGCTGGATCTGCAGGCGACTCGCCTGGATCAACCTGTTGCTCCATGCCATCAGTGGGACTGAAACTTCCCTCGCCATCAGGTTACCTGCTGTGGTGAACACCCAGTCCATGCTTATGCTCATCGACTCTGGGAGCACTTCTAGCTTCATTGATTTAGCAATGGTGAACCGTCTTGGTCTCATTCCACAGCCTCGAGCACCAATGTTTGTCAAAGTGGCAAATGGCGAACGGCTGCTCTACAATAGTGTTCTTCTAGCATTTGCCTGGTTTACTCATGGAACAACATTTACACATGATATGTTGGTAATTGATATGGGAGGCTATGATGCAGTGTTAGGTATTGATTGGCTTCAACAATTTCGGCCAATGAATTGTGATTGGGAGGCGAAATGGATTGAATTCCCATATAAAGGGACTACTGTCAGATTGCAAGGAGTTGTGGAGCAGACTCAAGACCACTTGACAGAAATTTCGATTGAGCAAGTTATTAAGCTGCATGCTAATAATGAATTATGGGCAACTGCCATTCTGGAGCATGAGTCAGCTATATCTGTCTTGCCCATACCTGAGTCAGTGAAAGAATTGTTGCAGCAGTTTCCCCCTTGTTCCAAGAACCAGTTGACTTACCTCCTTCAAGGGGCTTTGATTATGCTATTACTCTCTTACCTGGCATAGCTCCCATCAACTCCAGGCCACATAGGTATTCTCCACTCCAAAAAGACGAAGCTGAAAGACAAGTCACTGAAATGTTGAAGACTGGGATTATCACAGCCAATGTGAGCCCATTTGCTTCCCATGTCCTGTTTGTCAAGAAGAAAGATGGACAGTGGAGATTCTGCATTGACTACCGCAAACTCAACAACTTTACTATCAAAAACAAGTTCCCCATGCCGGTCCTTGATGAGTTATTAGATGAACTGGTGGGCACTAAGTACTTTTCCAAGCTGGATTTCAGGAGTGGGTACCATCAAATCTGAATGGTGAAAACAGATGAGGAAAAAACTGCATATAAGACCCATCATGGGCATTTCCAGTTCAGGGTGATGCCGTTTGGCCTTACTAATGCTCTAGCCACTTTCCAGTGTATCATGAACTCCATCTTCTCTGGATTCATAAGGAAATTCATTTTGGTGTTTATGGATGATATTTTGATTTACAGCAAATCTCTAGAAGAGCATCTGAAGCATTTGACTGTTGTTGGGGATATACCAAACAGGTATACCAGCGACGTAGTCCTAAACCAGCAAGCCCGGGTGGCCCATCAGGGTGGATGGCGGATTAGCCTACCGGGCGGCCCAGTTGCTGGAAGCCCACGGCGGTACTGGACGCAGGCGCTTATGGCGGATCCGAAGACAGGCCCATGGCGGGTTGCCTTGTAGTACACGCATAGGACTTAGTCTAGGACTCCAAGTTGTATCCGCTCTGGTACCAACGTGTAGCCCACGCCAGGCGCCTTTATAAGCCCGGCGTGGAGCAGCCCTTGAGGCACCAGACAACAGACAATCTTACGGCCGATCGCATAGCGAAACAGCCATCCCATCATTGTAATCGAGCACTTGTTGCCTTATAGTGAATTATAGCAGCACGTAGGGTCTCGCCACCGTTGCGGGATCTGAAGCTGGGTAAACTCGTGCTACCACCGTCCCGGATCGCTCCGTCGTGTTCACCCCCTTCCACAAACCGCCATACACCTACCCCTATGGCAGATCTGTTGACGAAATCACGACAGTTGGCGCCCACCGTGGGGCAAATCGCGTCAGGAGCGCGGATCCAGGCGGGATCCGCCTTCGCAGGCATCGGCGACACCGTCGCCATCGGGCGCGTCCTCTACGATTCTGGCTTCCCCATCGTCCCAGCGGATAACCTCTGGGTTCCGGCTAGAGAAGACCCCGCTCGATTCACCGTCGTTCCGATCGGAGATATCCATATCTTCATTGGAGAGACAAACCCTACCCCCGCTACGAAAACCAATTTCCGGCGGATTGGTATGGCTGAAACCCCCAAACGGACCGCTTTCGAGCTGGATACGGAGGAGGACTCATCCGATCTGGGACTTCCTAAGTTACCTAGATCGGATCTAAAAAGCAACCCCACCTAGCCTGCCCTAGAGGTAGAGGAAGTGGTGGAAGACCGCCATGAATCCGCCATGAGCAATCTGGCGTTAAAGACACAGCGGTACTGCCTTGTTGCGTTCGCAGGTATCACTTCGGGATCTACCTCCAATGGAGAAGATAGCCCAGGTGAATCCATCCTAGAGGCACTTAACGAAAGTGGTGAATCGGATGACTGGGATAGCAAAGGCTATGATTCCGATCATTATGATGCCGCCATGAGAAGGATCGAGGCGGAATTAGCTCAGCAAGCACTTGAAGAACAGAACGCAGCCGCCAAGCAGGTGTTCGTGACCAACAAAGGAGATGACGCTGGGCAGACAACCGGTGATCCGCCATCTCAGGCAGCCCTTGATGGAGATGCCGGCAAAGAGCAGGGTAACCCGCCACCAGCCGCCGATCCCGCCACGAAACAGCTCCCTGAGATCCAGGGCGGCCCCAGGCCTCCGCAACCCACCATCAACGAGGTCCAGCACCCAGAAGACTTCACAACTCCGCTGGACAAGGTCGTCTACGGAACTCTGGCAGATCCAATCACCCCTGACTATGTTAGGGACGTGAACGATCTCGAGAAGAAAAGACGAGCACTCCTCAAGGAAGCAAAGCGAGTCGAGAAGATGGGACAACAGCTTGATGGCGACATTGCTAAAGCTCAAGACACGCTGAAGCGCGCAAGGAACATGGAGGAGAAGTACGTTACTCTCATCCAGAACCAGATGACCGAGGGAGGCGACCCGCAGTTGGTAAGGAACCTTGAGTTCATCGTGCCAACCGCGGAAACTCTGGCCAAGATGTATATCAAGAACCCGCCATATGTGGACAAGAACCATGATGAAGTCAGGGCTACGCCCATTGAGAACATCGTGGCCGCAAAGGAGCTATTGGAGCATAATAAGAGCCCAGCAGCCCTAGAGACGGCGGTGAAATTGATGACCAAAGCATTGGTGCAGCAGGAGAAGGCTACGTCATCACGACGGCTGGAATCTGATGCCGCGCTATGCAGGTCCAGCACTGCCTCCAAAGCTCGGGGTAATGGCAACTATGGTACGCGCCCTGATAACGAATCTCATACCGGATCCTCAGAAATCCGAAGAAGAGAAGCTCGCAACCGGGCCGATTCCATCCCAATATCCTCCGATGATAAGCCGCATGGCAAGGGCGCACAGAGAAATCCATCACCACCTCACAAGAACTACCCTGCTTACGGATACCAGCAAGACAACGCTGCTCCCCGCCATAAGACCAACATGCCGCCACCAAAGTATAAGACGTTCGAAATCCCAAAGGGGGGAATCGTCATACGCGACAATGATGGCAAGCGAGGACAAAGCCATGACGCTGGACGCAGAGACGATCCGCCACGATGGGAAGCAAGTCGGGATGGCGGGTCCAAGCAAAGGGAACGATCTCGCCACGACGACAGCGCGCATCGCGACGGCGACAAGGATAAGCATCGCTCTTCCCGCCGCCACGATGACAAAGGGCAAGGCTCCCATCGCCATGATGATGACCCATCTCCACGGAGAGCAGAGGGAAGCCGTCGTAGCTGCAGAGACCAATCGCAGGACGGTGAGAGTAAAAGACGACGTGATCCTTCGCCATCTCCACTAGGCAGCCCCCATGGCGGCGGCGGCGGTGGTGGCGGCGGGCCATCAAAATCACGCAACTCTCGCAAGGATCCGCAGGACAAGAAGCCCTACGACGCGCGTACCCACCTAAACAAGATTGCCAAGTCTCAAACAGCCTTTTTCCTCGGCCCAAAGTGCTTTGGACAACGGATCTGTGATGAGCCCATCCCACATGGGTTCAAGATCGAGAAAAATATCCGCCAGTACAATGGAGTCGACAGGCCTCTGACTTGGCTACAAGACTACTTCAACGAAGTACAGTTCGCCGGGGGATCACCCAACGTTGCTGTTCGCTACCTGCTCCTGATGCTATCCGGCACAGCGCGGCAGTGGATCAACAACTTGGCAGAGAACTCCATCCAAACCTGGTTTGACATGCAAACTGCGTTCACCGAAAACTTCGAAGGGACTTACAAGAGACCCCATAACATTGGTGACCTCCAAAGGTGCCGACGAGCTGACGATGAGACCTCCCGAACTTTCCTTGTGCGATGGTTGGATATGAAGAACTCCTGTGAGGGGGTTACTGATGAATCCGCCATCCTCGCGTTTATCGACAGTTTGGAGAGAGGCCAACTGCTCCGCCATCGCCTGTTGCGGGAAAGGAATGAAGGGAAACTAACCCTAAATTCCATGATCACCATTGCAAGAAATTACGCGGCCGCCGCCGACGACGCCCGTGAATCTCTGAAGGCTTCCGCCATCCAGAATACTGGAAAGCGGAGCAGCAGCAATAAACGGAAGAATCCGCCAGAAGAGCAGCAAACTCCGGACATGGTGGCCACAACCTTCGCTGATAAGGGTCAAAGCAGCCAGCGCGACAGGGGACGCGGTTCTAGCGGTGGCCAGCCGCGGAGCTCTACAGCTCCCGCTTCGGCGCCATCCACCCCAGTGTCCTACGATGAATACCGTGATATGCCATGTTTTGCCCATCGCGACTCTTCAGGAAAGTGCAATCACACCAACCGGAACTGCAAATTTGTCAACGACCTCAAGGCGGACCAAGAAGCTGGCTTCAAGCGCAACCGGCGACAACGGCCTCGTGGTAAAGGAAAAGCGGACAAAGACAAGGAGTCCAAGGATGGCAGTGACATGGACGAAGACCCTGCGCCTAAACCCGCCGAAAAGGCAGAGGGTGGTGCAGGCAAGGGTAACCCAATCAAGGACAAAAAAGGTGCCTTTCACACATTCCTTGGGCCCCCCACGGCTAAGGCACAGAGAGCTGCTATGCGCTCCCTTAATGCCACCGTGCCATCAATCCGCCAGTACGTCCGATGGTCCGAAGTACCGGTCCGCTGGAGCCACGACGATCATCCAGAGCACATCCCAGATGGATATTACGCCATGGTGGTATGCCCTGTAATCCATGGCCATGAATTCTCCAAATGCTTAATGGATGGCGGCAGCAGCCTGAACATCATGTACGTGGAAACTCTGACAAAGCTCGGCCTTACCAAGACCCAACTCCGCCATAGTGCTGTCACCTTTTATGAAGTGGTCCCTGGCCGCCAAGCTAAGTCCCTCGGGTCTATCACCCTCAAGGTTGCCTTCGGTAGTGAGGAAAACTACAGAGAAGAGCCCATAACCTTTGAGGTCGTCCCATTCAAAAGCACTTACCACGTGATCTTCGGCCGCCCCGCTTTCCACAGTTTCCATGCCAGGCCATGCTACATCTACAATCAGCTGAAGATGCCAGGACCGGATGGCATAATCACCGTTTATGGCAGCTTCAGAAAGGCAAAGGAGTGCGAGGAAGGAGAAGCCGCTTTCGCGGAAGCAGTGTTCTTTGGCGAGGAATTCAAAGAAATCCATGCCGCCACGGACCCAGCAGAGACGCCGGCATCCAAGCAGGAGGTTTCCGCCTCCCCGCCCACCTTCAAGCCTTCAGTCGATACAAAACAGGTGGAACTTGTCACTGGCGATGCCGCCAAGACCACCTCCATCGGGGCAAATCTATCCCCCAAATAGGAAAGTGCGCTCGTCGAGTTCCTCCGTGAGAACCGGGACATTTTCGCATGGCAGCCATCTGACATGACAGGTGTACCTAGGGAACTTGCTGAGCACGCCCTACAGATAATTCCTGGCTCCAAGCCAGTACGACAAGCCATGAGACGCTTCGGAGATGAAAAACGCCGCGCCATAGCAAAGGAAATTTCCAAGCTACTGAAAGCGGGCTTCATCAAAGAAGTAATCCATACGAAGTGGGTGGCAAATCCCGTGCTAGTTCCTAAGAAAAACACAAAGGTTCTGCGCATGTGTGTAGATTACACTGGCCTGAACAAAGCGTGTCCAAAAGATCCTTTTCCCTTGCCTCGCATTGACCAAGTCATTGATTTGACGGCGGGATCGGAACTGCTATGTTTCTTAGATGCCTACTCAGGATACCACCAGATCAAGATGAAAGAGTCCGATCAGCTCGCTACGTTGTTTGTAACACCTTATGGCACATATTGCTATATCACAATGCCATTCGGTCTGAAGAACGCAGGAGCAACGTATCAACGCACCATGCAGAAGTGCCTGGCGGATCAAATCGGAAGAAATATCCACGCATATGTGGACGACATCGCTGTTATGTCCAAGAAGCAAGATGGCCTTATAGCGGATTTGCAAGAGACCTTCAATAATCTGAGGAAGTACAACATGATGCTCAACCCCACGAAGTGCGTCTTTGGGGTACCAGCTGGACAACTTCTGGGATTCATCGTCTCCCACCGCGGAATTGAGGTCAACCCGGAGAAGATCAAGGCAATCCTCGACTTCTCCCGGCCCAAAGACTTAAAAGATGTACAACGACTCACAGGCTGCATGACAGCAGTGAGCAGATTCATCAGTCGTCTTGGTGAGAAGGCTTTGCCACTCTACAAGCTGATGAAGAAATCAGACGAATTCGTCTGGCCCGACGCGGCAGACGCTGCGCTTAAGGATTCGAAGAGAGTGCTATCCACTGCACCAGTCCTAGCAGCTCCCGAAGACCAGGAACCCATGTTACTATACATGGCGGCAACCAACAGGGTTGTCAGCATCGTCATCGTGGTAGAACGTAAGGAAGAAGCGCAGGAGTACGGCGTACAGCGACTAGTCTACTATGTTAGCGAGGTCCTGACGGAGTCCAAGCAGCGCTACCCTCACTACCAAAAGTTGGCATACGGAGTTTTCCTAGCTTCTCGTAAGTTAAGGCATTACTTCTATGACCATAAGATCACAGTGGTAAGCAAGGCTCCACTGAAGGACATCATCAACAACAGTGATGCAACAGGACGAGTTGCAAAGTGGGGCATTGAATTGGCCTCTTTCGACATCGACTACAAGCCTCGCACCGCCATCAAGTCGCAGGCTTTGGCGGAATTTATGGCGGATTGGAAGGAAGCGTAGGAGACTACGCCCATCCCAGAACCAGAGCATTGGGTGATGCACTTTGATGGTTCAAAGCTGCTACATGGCTCGGGGGCTGGAGTGACACTCAAATCTCCCAAGGGAGATGAGCTTAGCTACGTTCTCCAGATCCACTTCCCCACCACCAACAACATCGCGGAGTATGAAGCGCTACTGCACGGGCTACGTGTCGCAAAGGAGATCGGCGTACAACACATTATGTGTTGTGGAGACTCTGACCTTGTCGCTCAGCAGGTGGCTGGCACATACAAAGCTCGGAACGAAGTCATGGCGGCATACAGAGACGAAGTGGACGAGATGGCCAAAAGTTTTCTCGGCTACGATATAAAGCACGTACGACGAGAAGATAACATGGCGGCCGACACGCTGTCTAAGTTAGGATCTAGCCGTAAGGCAGTTCTGCCAGGCGTATTCCTCGAGCATCTGCACGTACCATCAGTCAAGATGGTGGATCCAGAAAATCCGGAGTTAGCAAGCTCCCCTATTATGGCGGTTTTGCCAAGCAATCCGCCATGGGCAGAGCCCTACCTGGAGTATCTGATGACCAAGAAGCTACCCGAAGACGAAGTCCAGAGGAGACAAATCGAGCGTAGAGCCAAAGCATACACCATCATAGATGGCCAGCTCTACAAGCGAAGCACCTCGGGAGTCTTCATGAAGTGCATATCCCAAGTGGACGGAATCGAAATACTTAGGGAGATCCACGAAGGCGAATGTGGGCATCACGCCGCAGCCAGATCCCTAGTAGCTAAGGCATTCCGCCATGAATTCTACTGGCCAACAGCCAAGGCAGATGCAGACCGCATCGTGGAGCCCTGCCAAGGTTGCCAGATGTACTCCAAGCAAACCCATATGCCCGCCATAGCATTGCATACGATCCCTATCACCTGGCCCTTTGCAGTCTGGGGGCTGGACATGGTGGGTCCGCTAAAAACAGCACCTTCGGGATTTACGCACCTCCTGGTAGCGGTAGACAAATTCACGAAGTGGGTGGAAGTAGGGATGACAATGGGTACCCGTCACCCGCGTACCCACCGGGTAAATACCCATTAGACGTACGGGTATGGGACAAAAAAATACCCATGGGTATACAAATAGGAAAAATCTATACCCATCGGGTAGAGCGGGTATGGGTATGGGATCCTAAAACCCATACCCGTATACCCAGATACCCATCTAATAGTCTGTCATGTGGGCCTCCAGAGTATCAGCGTACTAAATTAATACGGTGCTATTATGCGTAAGTGTGGTTATTTATGAGAATGTGTTGTTCACAAGTATGTGTTGTCGCTTATAATATGTTGTTATTAAATTATGGTTATATGTTGTTTATGACTATTTTTTTGCTCAAATTGATGTGTTGTAAATCCGGGTATTTTTACCCGCGGGTACCCATTTACCCTGGCGGGTGACGGGTATGGGAAAAATTTGTACCCGTTGGCGGGTATAGGTACAGGTGATGGGTAAGATCAAGGGAGATGGGTACGGGTATGGGGTGGTTCCACCCGCACCCATACCCTGTGGGTGCCATCCCTAGGTGGAAGCTAAGCCCATCAGAAAGCTTGATGGCAAAACCGCCCTAAAGTTTGTCAAGGACATTGTGGTCAGATTTGGCATCCCACATAGCATCATCACCGACAATGGCACTAACTTGTCTCAGGGAGAAGTTGAAGAATACTGCCATCACAACGGAATCCACCTTGACCTGGCATCTGTGGCACATCCACAGTCTAATGGCCAGGTTGAGCGGACCAACGGACTAATCATGTCAGGGATCAAGCCACGCCTGGAAGCACCGCTACATAGAGCAGCTGGAGCCTGGGCAGAAGAGTTGCCATCTGTGTTATGGAGTCTACGGACAACACCAAACAGATCAACTGGCCTCACCCCTTTCTTCTTAGTCTATGGAGCAGAAGCAATCTTGCCCAGTGATGTTCAGTACGATTCCCCTAGAGTCGAGGCCTACGAGGAGGAAGATGCAGAAGCGTCCAGACAACTATCTGTGGACTTGCTGGAAGAAGAACGAGACTTAGCAGCCCAGAGATCCGCCATCTACCAGCAGAATCTCCGCCGCTATCACAGCCGGCGAGTTCGCCAACGCTCGTTCAAAGAAGGGGACCTGGTGCTACACCTCAAACAGCAGAAGTCCCACAAGCTATCCCCGCCTTGGGAAGGACCCTTCGTCATCAGCAAAGCTCTACTGAATGGTTCCTACTACCTCGTCGATATTTGCGAGCTAGATAAGCGACCCAGTAAGAAGCGCAAACAAAGAGACCCTGACGATATCTACGACGAAACAGATCGTCCATGGAACATCACACAGCTACGTCCTTTCTACACTTAGCACTTACCTAGCTATGTAATAGGCACCTCTATATGATTGATGAAATAAAGCATCTGGTTCACTCTTGATTTTTTCTGAGTCTTTTACCTCCTTTATTTTTCATTTAGATCGTATGGAACCTTTGCGCAATTGTGCTTTGCACTTGCGTCCTTTTAAATCCGCCATAAGCGGTCCGCGTAGCTTTTTTATGTTTTGGATCTCCATCTGATGTTCCCTGTGTGGATTCCCGAGTAGTGACTTTTTGACGATCTTAGCCGCCATCTGCTAAGGGTTCTGGATGGTTGCTATTAAGTATCGTCGCCCTAGCGGATTGTTCGTGCGAAGATTTCGCCATCTCACGAAAAGTCAAGCACAGAGAGCCGGATGGCGGATCGCATAATCCTACGCGTGAATTTTTTTTCAAAGTGTTTGTTTTTTGAGCATGTCAAAAACTGCAAGTTGCATAAAACTAGGCCTGGCAGTTTCTTCGCACAAATAAACCACTTAATAAAAGCTGAAGCTGCAAACTTCAAAGAGCATTCACTGATCCGCCACAAGCAGATCAGCTATAGTGTAGAGCACACACGCAGTTTAAGTTTAAATTACAGACCCATTCAGGGGCCGAATTGATGCAAGTGTTTTTCTTCTGCCACATCGCAGGATAAAGTCTAAGAGGATGGCGGAACACCAGAAGACACCTCCTCACCGCCATCAGCACCAGCGGTGGCTGCAGAGACCGACGCCGAAGCTTGACTCCCTGGCAGATCGTATGCTTCATAGTATACATTCAGCTGAGTGCCCAGGGCACACAGCTAATCGTACCCAAGCACGTTCTACCAGATAGCGGCCTCGTCCACCGGTGCTCTGTCCTCGCCACTTTCTGGGATGCCGGAGGTGACAAGGTCCAGGTCCAGCTCAGGATAGTGCGCCTTGACCAAGGTAAGTGCAGTTCTGGCGCCACCCCGAGCGGATGACAGTTTCCAGTCCACCACTAGCCCTGGCACGAGGAGCAGCTTCTTGGTCAGCGCAATGGCGGAAAGGCCAGCTGAACCCGCTATCTGCAGGCTCCCGCACGCCTGACGACTAGCGTTGAGAAGGCCATCTAGCTCCTTCTTCGCTGCATCAGTGGCCATGCGCAAGCCCGCAGCGGTGTCCACCTCGCCTTGCTCCAGAGTTGCTGCATAGCGGAAAAAGAAGATGCGTCATATTCGGCATAACAAAAATTGCAAACTTCACAGTATGGAAAGCCATTGATACCTAGCAAGGTCTCCTGGAGGTGATGGAGGAGCTCGTTAAAGCCTTCACGCCGCTTTTCAAATTCAGCGGCGGCTTTGCGGAGATCCTCTATCTCCTTGTCCTTCTTGAGGTTCTGGTGCTCCTAGTCCTTCAGCTGCTCTTCGAGGAGGGTGTTTGCGGCCAGAGATTTCTAGAGCTGCTGCTGCAATCCATCCATCGCAATGGCATGGCCCTTCTCCACCCCCTCAAGTGTGGACTTGAGCTTGGCAATATCTGCATGGCGGAAGTATCAGCACAGCGTTGATCGAATAAGCATAAGGGAATTCAAACTTGTCAAAGTAAATTACCGCTATTCTCAAGCTGTTGCTGCAAGTCCGCCACAAGAGCGCTCTTGGTTGCCAGCTCCTTCTCTTGCGAGCTGACAACCTGGACCAGGTCCTCTACAACTTTCTTGTAATTCTGGCAAAATGATATGAAGGGTTAGTCACTCTTAGAGCTTTATGCCAGAAAATTATCCGCCATAACGCTCGGGGGCTACTCACGATGATTGTTTAGTCACTCTTAGAGAATTATGCCGGATAGATATCCGCCATAACGCTCGGGGGCTACTTATACTGATTTTTTGTCTTCTTTAGAGCTTTATGCCGGATAATCCGCCATAACGCCCGGGGGCTACTCAGTGAAAGTTTTAAGTTCTCTACAGAGCACTGTATAATATGACAGCGCTCGGGGGCTATGCTATGCAAAAATTTACAGTAGTTACTCTTAGAGCTCCATAGTGGATCTTCTAAGTGAATCCACCATGGCGCTCGGGGGCTACTGGGAGTACATACCTCCTTAACGATGCTGGTTCTTTGAACAAATGCTGCCATAGCGGTTGATACATGGTTGTTGGCCTCTTCTTGCAAGTGGTCAAGGCGGAAAAGAGCTTCCGATTTCTTCTTCCACTTTGGGGCCTCCCCAGCTCCTGTGCCCACTTCAACTGCCTTTCCGCTGAAGCTCACCTTCTTTGTACTTTTAGCAGGATGGTTGGAAGGCCCAACATCTTTCTCTGGTGCATCCGCCATCTTACTAGCCCTTTGGGTAGAAGAGGAAGGTCCAGCTGGGCGGGCAGAAGCATCAGGTGTTGGAGGCACGGCAGCAGGAGATGGCTTAGCCCTTGGAGGCTTCTGGCCAGCAATTTTCTGTCTCCTATGTGCAAAATTAAGTCATGAATCAGAGCAAGTTATATGTGGTATGGAAGCACGGATCATAACAAGTCATGGATTTTCCTTACTTCCGCACTGGCAAGTTGATAGTGGTGGAATGCTTGGGCACAGTGTCCAGGTGACCGCGTAGAGCGGGGGACGGATGGCGAGAGATAACTCTCTTACCCAGTCCACGTATGCGCCCACCTGCTCCGCGAATGCGGCGGGGTACCGTCGCTATAGGCTCATCCGCCACAGTTTCTTCTTCCGCCATCCTTCGTCCTTTTGGAGATGAGGATATTTCGTCCTCATTGTCAGAAAGTCCTTTTGTTCGGGGATAACGGAAGGGACCGGTCAGCTCATATGGTGGAAGGGAGGAAAGCTGCAGAAAGATGCCAAGTTATTCAAAGAAAATGGTTATGGCAGAACAGGGAAGCACTCACCTCTGGGCAACTGCCGTTCTCGTACATGGGGATTTTCAGCTTTAAAGGCTCGTCCCGTCCCACCTTAATGATGTTGCGGATTCTGTGCTCGATTTCCTCAGCAGAGAGCTCCTCCTTGGAGTAGCGCTGAGAATCATCAATCCCGCTATACTCACACATTAGGACTGGGCGATACTGAAGAGGCTGAATCCGCCGTGAGATCCAGCAATGGATGGTATCAGCACCTGTCAGCCCAGAAAAGACAAGTTTCAAAATCCGTCATGAGCATAGTTGGCATTCGTCGTCCATTGTAAAATCATCCATGACACCCCAACTATCCTGCTCCGTGGCTGGGCCATCAACAAAAGTCCGCAGGCCGTACTTCCTTTCAGGAGGGGCCTGGTCAGCCAGATAGAAGAAAGATCCCCGCCATCCCTTTGCAGAATCATGCAGGGTAATGTAGGGGTATGTTTTCCCGCTCCGAGGAACAAAGGAGACTGACCCGCAATTGCGAGGATCTCCGTTCGCATCCCGGTTGTGGCGGATGTTAAAATATAGGTGGAATAAATCTCCGCGTGGGCTGATTCCCAAATACCCCTCGCACAATGCGACGAATCCCGCTATGGCGGTGAAGCTATTTGGTGCAATGTGATGAAGCTGTAACCTGAAGTGCCAGAGTACACCCTTCAGAAAATAGGATGGCGGAAGGCTGAGGCCGCGGTCGATGTGGGACTTCAGCATGACGATCTCTCCTTCTGAAGGGGCTAGCATTATTACGCCAGGATCAACCCGCCATCTGGAGATCTCCTTGGCAGCTATCCGACCTTCTCGCTCCAGTGAAGAGAGAATTCCCTCGTCAAGATTGCAAGGCTCTCAGTCACCGCCCGAGGTTTCGGGCATGGCGGATTCCGTGTCAGATGACCGCGCTGAACCTTCGGCGGGCTCAGACTTTGAAGCTTGGTGAGGCGATTCTGGTTCCATGGCGGCTAAAGGAGTGGCGGAAATGACTTCTAATACCTCAATCGAGGACGAGGAAGATGATGCCAGATTGTGGCGGAAAAAGCTACCGGCGGCGAGGTTTTCCGCGGTGGCTCACCGGAGATGACGGAGCTCTCGTGGTGGCGCTGAGGAGAGAGAATGCGTCAGAGGCGAATGAGGGGTGACCGGCCGGGGGTGAGAGGCCAGGGTATATATAGACCCCAGGCCTCGAGATTCGTGCCTGCCATCACCACCGTTCGCCCTGATCGCAGAAACCCTAATCAAGTGACGCGTGTCCATGGGTAAAAAGGTAAAAACAGTGCACGCGCTGTAAGCCTTGCCCTAGAAGGAACTACGTGCCGGAATTTACGGCGGATTTCTATGGTAAGATCCAGCGGATCCCGGAAATCTCGCTAAGTTTGAGCTACGTCGCTTGATCCGCTATTTACGGCGGATTGATAGATGGAGAAAAAAAGGAACGACAAGAACCGCTATCCAGATGCAAAACAGAAGATGAGCTATGGCGGATACATTCCACCAAAGATGAGGTATGGCAGATGAAGATGGCGATCTTGAAGTTCCCTGGGGGCTACTGTTGGGGATATACCAAACAGGTATACCAGCGACGTAGTCCTAAACCAGCAAGCCCGGGTGGCCCATCAGGGTGGATGGCGGATTAGCCTACCGGGCGGCCCAATTGCTGGAAGCCCACGGCGGTACTGGACGCAGGCGCTTATGGCGGATCCGAAGATAGGCCCATGGCAGGTTGCCTTGTAGTACACACATAGGACTTAGTCTAGGACTCCAAGTTGTATCCGCTCTGGTACCAATGTGTAGCCCACGCCAGGCGCCTTTATAAGCCCGGCGTGGAGCAGCCCTTGAGGCACCAGACAACAGACAATCTTACGGCCGATCGCATAGCGAAACAGCCATCCCATCATTGTAATCAAGCACTTGTTGCCTTATAGTGAATTATAGCAGCATGTAGGGTCTCGCCACCGTTGCGGGATCTGAAGCTGGGTAAACTCGTGCTACCACCGTCCTGGATCGCTCCGTCGTGTTCACCCCCTTCCACAAACCGCCATACACCTACCCCTATCGCAGATCTATTGACGAAACCATGACAACTGTGGTCTTTTAGATTTTGACTCAACACAAAATTTTGTGAAGTTAAGCAGGTGTCAATTTGTAGCTACACAACAGGAGTATTTGGGGCATATCATTTCTTAATAAAGGAGTGACCACAGATCAGTCCAAAACTAAAGTTATGAAGCAATGGCCTGTGCCTACTAATCTGGCTGAGCTGAGAGGCTTCCTGGGGTTGACAGGGTACTATAGGAAGTTTGTGCAGGGCTATGGGGTACTGGCCAAACCACTCACTGACTTTCTGCAACAGAACAAAGCATTTCTTTGGACTGAGCAAGCTCAACAAGCTATCACCAGACTCAAACAAGCTATGTCACAAACTCTTGTCCTCACCTTGCCTGATTTCTTATTGCCTTTTGTGATTGAAACAGATGCTTGTGATGAGGGCATAGGAGCAGTGTTGTTACAACAAGGACATCCAGTAGCTTACCTCAGTCAAGCCTTGGGTGTTAATAACAAGAAATTACCCATCTATGAGAAAGAATTCATGGCCATAATGATGGCAGTGGATAAGTGGCAACCATATTTGCAGAGAGTACCATTTACTATTGAAACAGATCACAAAAGTTTGTGTTGCCTTAATGAACAGGTACTCCACACTGAGCTCCAGAAGAAATCCATGACTAAACTCACTGGTTTGCAATATAAATTCCAGTATAACAAAGGCTGCAACAATACACTAGATGCTCTATCCAGAGTTGGTCACAAATTCTATTTGCAAGCTATCTCTATGGTTCAGCCGGTGTGGCTCCAAGAGGTACTGAATTCGTATGCAGTGGATCCTGTAGCATAGCAGTTGCTCTAAGAATTGGCACTTTCCAGCCCAAATGAGCAGGGGTATTCTTTAACTCAAGGGCTTATTCGAAAAGAGGGCAAGATTTGGGTGGGTTGATACGTCTCAAACGTATCTATAATTTTTTATGTTCCATGCTTGTTTATACACCATTTGCTTTGTGTTTTGTTACACTTCGTGGCGTTTTTATGCATTTTCTGGAACTAACCTATTAACAAGATGCCATAGTGCCAGTTCCTAGTTTTCTGCTGTTTTTGTGTTTCAGAAAAGCTACACAGGAAATATTCTCAGAATTGGACAAAACAAAAGCTGAAGTTCTTATTTTTTCCCGACCCAAGACGGAGTCCAAAGCAGAGACGGAGGGGAGCCAGGGGCCAGCCACACCATGGGGTGGCGCGGCCAGCCCCTGGCCCGCGCCACCAGGTTGTGGGGCCACCTGGCCCACCTCCTGACGTCGCCCTTCCGCCTATATATTCTCCTCAGCGTGAAAACCTAAAAGACCCAATCAATTTTCCTCGAAACATACTGCAAGCTGCCGCCATCGTCGACGCGAGATCGGGAGGGTCCAGAAGCTCTTGCCGGCACCCTGCCGGATAGGAGAATCACCACCAGAGGCCTTCTTCATCACCATACCTGCCTCCGGAGTGATGCGTGAGTAGTCTACCTTGAACTACGGGTCCATAGAAGTAGCTAGATGGATGTCTTCTCCTCCATGTGCTTCATGTTTAGATCTTGTGAGCTGCCTATCATGATCAAGATCATCATTGTGTAATTCTACATGTTGTGTTTGTTGGGATCCGATGAATATTGAGTACTTTGTCAAGTTGATTTATTGATTTATCATCTCTATGTTGTTTATGATCTTGCATGCTCTCCGTTGCTAGTAGATATCTTGGCCGAGTAGATGCTAGTGACTCCAAGAGGGAGTATTTATGCTCGATAGTGGGTTCATGCCTCTGGTAACTTGGGGGAGTGACAACAACCTCTAAAGTTGTAGATGTGCTGTTGCTACTAGGGAGAAAACAACAATCTTGTGTTCAAGGATATTTGTATTGTTTACATTACACACTTTGCTTAAGGCGATAATCTATTGCTTGTGTCATGACTTTGGGCTTGTAGCACTCTGAAAACTTTCTTCTTAATCAATAAAAAATGATAATTTTTTGCCTTGTTAAGGTACATGCTCCTTGATATAATCAATAGTCAACGAAGAAGAAAGATAAAAGAGACGCTCAAGAGAGTGCCCAAGAAGAGAGAGGCCCGTCATGGGGAGAGATAAGAAGGCTCGGTAAAGGTTAGATCATATTTCAAAAATCTTTTCTCTGCCCCATCTAGTCCACTATAAAAAATGGAGCCATGAATTTGATACAAGCGAACTCAGAGGGGGTATATATGTTAATTTTGAGGCTCATATCGACATAATACCACATAATTGTGGGGGTATTATAAATTTTTACAATATGGGAGGAGCCATAGCCCCAGCTCGCCCCCAGTTGTCTCCGTCCTGCCCATCATTGACCATATAGACCAACAATGACCTTTGTACCTCAGAAATCTTTAGATCGAAGGCTCAAAAGCCCGACTTTGAATTAACAAAGCCATCAACCACTAGGAGAATGAGTATATACATGCTTGGGTTACCAGCTTACACATGAAGCACAAGAGAGAAGAACAACACCAAATCTATGGAGAAGAGGACAACACCAAGCATTGATAGAAGAAGAAATGAAAAGTCCTAGGCATAAAGGGTCTTCCTCTAACAACCTACGAACAAATGGAGTTGCCAGATCAAGCCACCATCATCATCGGGGCACCATGACACCGTCTTCCGGAGCTCTTGACACCAGAAAGTGGGGACCTTTGGAAGCAGGTGAGGTGGGAAACGTTGAGGATCCAGAGTCTGATACGACGCCTCAAAGTGTCGTCGTGGTGAAACAACATATGCCATTGTAACATCCCAGGTTTTCAAAACTTCAAAATCAGCATGCATTCATTCATCACTTACATTTTTGAAACAAGCTCTGTTTAAAATTTTCAAATAAGAGGCTTTTATGGTTTATGTGCGCTAATTTGATTCCTTCAAAAATCATTTTCTTTTGTTTTTCACCTTGTCTGAATTTTATATAGTTCAAAAACCCTCTTACCCATTTTACAAATTTTGGAAATTTGAAGTGATTCAAATTTTTGCAGTTTTTGTTGCAAAACAAAACCTTTTGTTTCAAAAACTGAAAAAGAAAAATAGTTTGAACAAAAAAAAGGCCGTGGGCAAGTGATTGGCGGTGCTAGCCACCCAGTTGGGAACCCCAAGACGAAGGTATGATGAGCACAGCGACAAGTTTCCCTCAGTATGAAACCAAGGTTTAATCGAACCAGTAGGAGAAAGAAACCACTTCCGAAGGTTGATGCTAACTGACTTGGTGACGACTCTAGACAATTTGTTTATGGCGCCTATCTGGGCATAGCTCTGGCATCAACAGCAACGTGGAACCTGCACACAACACAACCAAAGTACTTTGTCCCAACTTAAAGTGAGGTTGTCAATCTCACCGGTTTGCTGTAAACAAAGGATTAAACGTATCGTGTGGTAAAAGATATTTGTTTGCAAGAAAGTAAATAATGCTTGTAGAAAGTAAATGGTAATATGAATGTAAAAGAATGGACCGGGGTCTACAGTTCACTAGAGGTGTCTCTCCATAAAGATAAATAACATGCCGGGTAAACAAATTACAGTTGGGCAATTGACAGAATAAACAATGCAAGCAATGCATGTACATGTCATGAGGATCACTATGAGATTCACTTGGGCATTACAACATAATACATAGACTGTAATTCAACTGCATCTATGACTAATAATCCACCCACCGGATATCATCCGAACAACCGTTGGGTATTACGTTGCAAGCAACAGATTACCGCCTTAAGCAAAGCGTGTAATGTAAACAATACAAATGTCCTTGAACACAAGATTATTGTTTTCTCCCTAGTAGCAACAACACATCTACAACCTTAGAAGTTATTACCACTCTCCCAAATTACCAGAGGCATGAACCCACTATCGAGCATAAATACTCCCTCTTGGAGTCACTAGCATCTACTCGGTCAATGTCGTGGGGATGACTTATGGGGCATGCCAAGGGCCGAGCTATCTGCCTGCTGGCGTCCCAGGAGTCTCCACGGCTCTAGGATGCGCCAGCAACTGGCTCCGCCCGAAGGGCCGGCTGCGCCAGCAACCGGCTGGCGACTCCACCGAGGAGAGCCAGAGCCGAGCGATGAGGACAAGAGCCCTCTAATGGCTGGATCACCGAAAGTGGCCTGGCCCCGACAAGATCGACAGAGGCAAAGGACGGGAGTGATGAATGCCACGACCGGACTCGACCAATCAGCGATCAAGGAGCCTTCCCCACGAAAGGATCCGAGGCAAAAGGGAGGGCATATGCCTCCCAGATGCCGGTCCAAGGGGGAAAGGCGCTTTATAAAGCGTGATCGTCAGAGTGGGGCCAGAGGATCACGCCGAGGATGCAGCCACGGAGGAGCCGGCAGCCGAACGAGCCACCACCTAACCTGTAACCAGACCCCCACCTATATAAGGGGGTCTGGACCCTTAGACTAGGGAGATCGAATCTTCTTCTTCCTCCTCTAGCCCGAACAGCTCGAGGAGCATTGTAACCACTGTTGAGGTAATATGAAGCAGGCAGGAAGTAGGGGTTTTACCTCCATCAGGGAGGGCCCTAAACCTGGGTAAACCGAGGTGTCTCCGTTGGCACAATCCCGAGCCGGACCCATCGTCACCACCGTCGAGCCCCTTCGATAAGCCATCCCATGGCTACTGTCTCTAAATTCCCACGACAGCCAAGATATCTACTAGCAACGGATAGCATGCAAGATCATAAACAACATAGAGAAGATAAATCACAAATCAACTTGACATAGTACTCAATATTCATCGGATCCCAACAAACATAACATGTAGAATTACATAACGATGATCTTGATCATGATAGGCAGCTCACAAGATCTAAACATGAAGCACATGGAGGAGAAGACATCCATCTAGCTACTGCTATGGACCCGTAGTCCAAGGTAGACTACTCACACACCACTCCGGAGGCAGGCATGGTGATGAAGAAGGCCTCCGGTGGTGATTCCCCTCTCCGGCAGGGTGCCAAGAAGAGCTTCTAGACCTTCCCGATCTCGTGTCAACAACAGTGGCGGCTTGTAGTATGTTTTCTAGAACAGAGTTCGGCCCCCGGTGTACTACCTGAGCGAGGTGCTCGCCCTTTCCAAGCAAAACTACCCACACTACCAGAAGGTCGCGTATGGCGTGTACATGGCGGCCAAGAAGCTGAAGCACTACTTCAAGGAGCATCCTATCACGATGGTGAGCACCACTCCGCTCTCGAAGATCATCGAGTGCAAGGATGGATCAGGCAGAGTGGCCAAATGGGCGATTGAGCTCGCCGCTCATACCATTTAGTACAAGCCCAGGACGACGATCAAGTCACAGATCATAGCGGATTTCTTCGCTGACTGGGGAGAGCACCAGTACCTGCCGCCGGCTCCGGACTCAACCCACTGGCGCATGCACTTCGATGGCTCCAAGATGCTCGGGGGCTTGGGAGCCAGCGTCATCCTCACCTCTCCCAAGGGAGACAAGCTGCAGTACGTGCTGCAGATGCACTTCCGCGCGTCGAACAACGTCGCCGAGTACGAAGCCCTGGTGCATGGGCTCAAGCTAGCCAAGGAGATTGGTGTCCGGAGGATCCTCTGCTTTGGAGACTCCGACCTGGTGGTGCACCAGGTCTCAGGGGAATGGGACGCCAAGGACACCAACATGGCCTCCTACCGCTTCTACGTGCAGCAGGTCAGCGGATTCTTCAAGGGCTGCGAGTTCCACCACGTCCTCAGAGCAAACAACGATGAGGCGGACTGGCTATCCAAGATCGGCTCCACCAAGCAGGATATCCCAGCTGGGGTGTCGCTGGAGATCATCCGCAAGCCGTCCATCAAGCCCTCGCTGGAATCTCCATCCATCTACGTGCCTGGAGACCCCGTCCCGGCTCAGGTGCCACCACCGGACCCGGTGGTTGCCGCCTCAGGGCTGAAGGAAGCAGCCGGCTAGCCCAGTGCGGCCGGCTCGACGAAGGACTCAGGGGCTGCCGGCTCCATGCCATCCCCCACAGTCGGCCAATCAGACGAAGCCAGCACGACGATGGACCCAGGGGCTGCTGATCCCCTGGTCGCCAGTGTCTTCCACATACGGGAGATACCATCCTGGGCGGAGCCATTCTCCAACTACCTCATCACTGGAGACTTGCCGCAAGATGAAGTGGAAGCTAGGCGACTTCAGCGCCGCGTGGGAGCATACACCATCATCAACAACGAGCTGTACAAGCGCAGCGTGTCAGGAATCTTCCAGAAGTGCATCGAGCCGGAAGAAGGGATAGAGCTCCTGAGGGAGATACACCAAGGGGAGTGCGGACACCACGCGTCTTCCAGAGCATTGGTGGCCAAGGCTTTCCGCCATGGTTTCTACTGGCCGACAGCCCAGAAGAATGCAGAACAGTTGGTAACATAGTGCAACGGCTACCAGCGCTTCTCCAAGCATCGAAACACTCCAGTGGCAGCCC
Organism: Dactylis glomerata; assembly: GCA_007115705.1. Taxonomy (NCBI): domain Eukaryota; kingdom Viridiplantae; phylum Streptophyta; class Magnoliopsida; order Poales; family Poaceae; genus Dactylis; species Dactylis glomerata. The sequence goes on from QXEO01000553.1 coordinate 16,137,992, forward strand.
TCAAGACCATCCCGCTCACCTGGCCGTTTGCTGTCTGGGGTCTAGACATGGTAGGACCATTCAAGACCGCGTCCGAGGGCTTGACGCATCTGCTGGTTGCTGTGGACAAGTTCACCAAGTGGATCGAGGCCAAGCCAATCAAAAAGCTCGATGGCTCGTCCACCATCAAGTTCTTCAACCATATCATCACAAGATATGGAGTTCCCCACAGTATCATCACTGACAACAGGACAAACTTTGCGAAGGGAGTCTTCGCTGAGTACTGTGGCCAGAAGGGCATCCGGCTAGACTTAGCATCAGTGGCGCATCCTCAGTCTAATGGGCAAGTGGTGAAGGCAAATGGGCTGATCCTGGCCGGCATCAAACCAAGGTTGGTCGAACCTCTCGAACGTTCAGATGGCTGTTGGGTCGAGGAACTTCCCTCAGTGCTCTGGAGCCTGCGCACTACCCCAAATCGTTCTATCGGCATCACACCTTTCTTCCTGGTCTATGGAGCCAAAGCGGTGCTGCCCACTGATATCGAATTCGATGCGCCCAGAGTTGTCCAGTACACGGAGAAGCTAGCAAAGGAAGCTCGTGAAGATGGCGTCGACCTCCTCGAGGAGGCACGTGAGCAGGCTTTGGCCAGATCAGCGCTCTATCAGCAGCAGCTGCGACGATACCACAGCCGGAAGATCCGCCCGCTCGCGTTCCATGAAGGAGATCTCGTACTCCGGCTGGTCCAAAACACTAAAGGCATGCACAAGCTGTCCTCTCCTTGGGAGGGACCGTTCATTGTCAGCCAGGTGCTGGGCAATGGGGCATATTACCTCATCGACGCACAAGAGCCCAGGAAGAATAAGGCAGATAACTCTGACAAGGAGACGGAGCGTCCCTGGAATGTCAGTCTCCTAAGACCTTTCTTCTGCTAAGGCAAAAGCTTGTACCCCGAGAAACTTGTCAATGAATAAAGGATAACGGAGTGGCTAGTTACGACCGGCTTCGAGGAAAACACTTCGTGTATATTTTGCTTCCTGCATTATTCACTTGACCGGCAGCCGGCTCCGGGCACCGAGCCATAGCCGGCAGCCCTAAAAAATGATCAACTCCTCGTCAGCCGGATGAGTACTACGTATGAAGAAGGTCTCGAGCCCAACCTCCATCTTCCGGCTCCGTGCAGCTAGACGGATAGGAGCCGACAGGCCACATACGAAGGAAAGCCGCAGAGAAAAATCGTAAATGATAGAAAATCACTCAACCAAGCGCTGAATGCAGTGCTCGTTAACCATACGTTGGCTAGCACGAGTCGGGTGCCCGATAAACCGAAGTACTACTTCTCACTCTGCGGCATGCTCCCACCCTAGGCCGGTATTCGGCTGTCGGCCCAAGGGAGACCAACTGGCACCAGGCTGCCGGTTGGGGGTAGAAGGGCCGAAGGGTGGGGAGATTAAGGAAAAAGTTGAGGGAACAGAACTAAGGCAGGCCAGCGAATGGTCGATGATCACAGTCTCTCGACGTTTGGGATGAGTAGCCACGTCAAAGAGGTTCGAAGCTAGAGCTGCCTCGCTCGGCGTTGGCACCGTACGCGGAAAAGTTAGTTTCGAGCCAGCTGTCAGTCCAGCTATCCCAAAACTCGAGGGCTAGGGGGAAAGGGAATTGGCCCTCAGAAGTGGGCCGGCTCCAGTACCTCGCCAGCTGTCCGGTCAGTTGGCGCTGCGATATGATTAGCAAACAAGCGACGAAAACGAAACTTAGCGCCCGCAAAGAAATGGCTAAAGCCAGGAACTTGGAGATTCACTCCAGCCGCAGCAAGGGTTGTGCTAAGGCCCGGGGAAGGGAGATGTACTGCCGCTGACCCCGCTCGAGCCGGCACAGAACTCAGCTTTCACTCCAACCCCTCCAAGCCGGGGTTAGCTTGCATTTCCCAAAGCCGGCCAGCAGAAGCATTACTCCCTCCGCGCTGAAGCCGGAGGACCTCGCCAGAAGCGACTGCGCAAGTCAGTGTCCATCGTAGCCCCTACCTACGGATTCGCACGGCAATGGTTTTATCAAAGGAAGAATCCTAGCTGGGAAATCATCACCGCGCGACGATGCAAACAGAAGACGTTCACGCGATGGCAAACACACAATAGATGAGCAGAGGTTTGCAGGAAACTAAAGAAGTTCTTAGGCATACAACGGGCGATTACATAATGTGGGCCACGCTAAGGGCCAAGGCAACAAAAGAACTCCCCCCTAAGTCCCTGGACCTCTGTTGACGATGCCATTATCAAGGAGGGGGCTTCGAGGGCAACCGGAGGCATCGACGACGTGGACGCAGAGGATGGGAAACCCGGAGCGGTGGGTCAGGATGAGAGACCAGCCCCACTTCAGGTCGTAGTCGTCGAGGAACTTCGTCCAGCCCTCAGTGAGGTAGCTCTTCCCCTGCTCATCGTGGAGGACCTCGACGAGGTACAGGGGCTGGCCGCCGCTGCCTTCCTCCACCATGATGCTCGTCGGGGGGTTCTTCCCCATCGTGCCGACGAAGCTGGCAGGGAGCAGCAGACGCTCCTCGCATCCGGCCAGCAGGTGCACCACAGAGGTGGCGTACCCATGCTTCGGGATGTAGGAGAGCTGCTGCTCAGGCGGCGGACGCCAGGGCTTGCGCGCCTTGCCGGCGGCCGCGCTGGAGGAGCCGCCGATGCTCCTGCCGGCGAGGCCCGGAGGGGCAGCCCCAACCGCCATTGCGGCGCCGACGAGGGCGGCCGCTACCTCCAGGGGAGTCCCGCTGGGGCCAGCGATAGAGGTCGCGGCCGCGGGAGCCGTGGCGTTGGTGGCGGCCAAGGCAACCACCCCTTCGGGGGCCGTGGTGGTGGCGGTGGAGCGACCGACCCCGGAGGGCTCCGCGGTGGCCGCAGCCGCAAGCGCCTCCAAGGTCTTCTTGTTGCGGCTGCCCGGGGGGCGGCCGCGCCTCCAAGGAACCGGTGGCGTCGCCACCGGGTCCTTCGCTTTGTTCTGACTCCCGAGCGGGCGGTCGCGCTTGCGCCCGCCCGACCCACCGGCGGCTCCGGCCCCGGCTCCGGCGATGGCTCCGAGCGACGACATTGGAGGAGGCGGAGCTGAAAGGGAAGAAGCGGAGGTGACCGCTGGATGAAGAGAAGGAGTGGAGATGCTCGGGAGTGGGGAAAATCCTCGAGGGCTCCGAGACTTAAAGGATGGCGAGGCATGAAAAGTTGAGCCGGTTTAATGCGAGTAAATCATACGCGTGGCGTTTCGATGGGACACATCACTGACGCAAGCCTCATCTCATCACGTGACGTCCTCTGGAATCATTACGGAGACCGAAGAGTCAAAGTGACAAGACCGGACGCTGCTGCACTGCGCTGGTTATGGCGTAGGGACGGGACCCGAAGCGGCACAAGTTCCAAGGGAGTAGCGTACCGGCTCATGACTGCCAGGCAGCCGCTAGCTGGATCGGACCTGGAGCCGGCATGTCTCGAGACAGCTGGAGGAGTTCCACGTGACTTGGCCTCGAAACCAGCAACCTCCAGACCAGACAAAGAATCCTGGGACTTCGACGAAAACGAGCAAACTTCGGCGAGAATAAGAACCCGCCGAAGCCCCATGCTAACCCATGAGACTTCGCCAGTTTCAGGGGATAGTGTCATGGGGATGACTTATGGGGCATGCCAAGGGCCGAGCTATCTGCCGGTTGGCGTCCCAGGAGTCTCCATGGCTCTAGGATGAGAAGACCGGCTCCGCCCGAAGGGCCGGCTGCTCCAGCAACCGGCTGGCGACTCCACCGAGGAGAGCCGGAGCCGGGCGATGAGGACAAGAGCCCTCCAACGGCTGGATCGCCGAAAGTGGCCTGGCCCCAACAAGATCGACAGAGGCAAAGGACGGGAGTGACGAACGCCACGACCGGACTCGACCAATCAGCGATCAAGGAGCCTTCCCCACGAAAGGATCCAAGGCAAAAGGGAGGGCATATACCTCCCAGATGCCGGTCCAAGGGGGAAAGGCGCTTTATAAAGCGTGATCGTCAGAGCGGGGCTAGAGGATCATGCCGAGGACGCAGCCACGGAGGAGCCAGCACCCGGACGAACCTCCACCTAACCTATAACCAGACCCCCGCCTATATAAGGGGGTCTAGACCCTTAGACTAGGGAGATCGAATCTTCTTCTTCCTCCTCTAGCCCGAACAGCTCGAGGAGCATTGTAACGACTGTCGAGATAATACGAAGCAGGCAGGAAGTAGGGGTTTTACCTCCATCGGGGAGGGCCCTGAACCTAGGTAAACCGAGGTGTCTCCGTTGGCACAATCCCGAGCCGGACCCATCGTCACCACCGTCGAGCCCCTTCGATAAGCCACCCCATGGCTACTATCTCTAAATTCCCACGACAGCCAAGATATCTACTAGCAACAGATAGAATGCAAGATCATAAACAACATAGAGAAGATAAATCACAAATCAACTTGACATAGTACTCAATATTCATCGGATCCCAACAAACATAACATGTAGAATTACATAACGATGATCTTGATCATGATAGGCCGCTCACAAGATCTAAACATGAAGCACATGGAGATGAAGACAACCATCTAGCTACTGCTATGGACCCATAGTCCAAGGTAGACTACTCACACACCACTCCGGAGGCAGGCATGGTGATGAAGAAGGCCTCCGGTGGTGATTCCCCTCTCTGGCAGGGTGCCCAGAAGAGCTTCTAGACCCTCCCGATCTCGCGTCAACAATGGCGGCGGCTTGAAGTATGTTTTCTAGAAAAGAGTTCGCGCCCCCTAGGGTTTTCTTGATGGAGGGAATAAATAGGCGGAAGGGCGATGTCAGGGGGTGGACCAGGCGGTCACACCCTCTGGTGCCGCGGCCTAGCCCTAGCCCGCACCACCAGTAGGTGTGGCTAGCCCCTGGCCCGTCTCCTCCTCCCCTTTGGACTCCGTCTTCGTGACAGGTAGTTAGGGACTTTAGCTTTTGTTTTGTCCAATTCCGAGAATATTTCCTATGTAACTTTTCTGAAACACAAAAACAACAGAAAATAGGGAACTGGCACTGTGGCATCTTGTTAATAGGTTAGTTCTGAAAAATGCATAAAAACGCCATGAAGTGTAAACAAAACACAAAGCAAATGGTGCATAAACAAGCATGGAGCATAAAAAATTATAGATACATTTGAGACGTATCAAGCATCCCCAAGCTTAACTCCTGCTCGTCCTCGAGTAGGTAAGTGATAATAAAAACAATAATTTTTGAGGTGACATGCACCAACACAATCTTGATCAAATAATGTAAAGCATTGAGTGCTGAGATCAAAGTACTCTAAACATGGGCATAAGAGCTATAATCTTGACAATAGAACTTACCAACCATGTTATAACATGAAAAGTAACACAAACAAAAGATCATGAGTAATAATGCATTGAATATCAATTGTTTGTTTCGAGCATATAGAAAAACATAGCAAAGTGGTATTAATCTTTTCCCTCATGGAGAAGCAAAACATAAATGCATAGGACACCTTCAAGTTTAAGAGGGCGACTAGATACAAATAATTTGAGAACAAGCAAAACCACAATCATGAATCAATCAATAATAAATTTTGGGACCATGAACATTATACTCGGAATGACAAATATGCTCTCTTAGATGGTGCATAAAGGTAGAAGATGAAGACTCAACATAAAAGTAAAAGATAGGCCCTTCGCAGAGGGAAGTAGTGATTGCAAGTTTTTATAAACCTTTCAAAAATTATGGTAGTTACTAGCTTTGAGCTCTCATTGCCCCCATCATAGGCATCTTGAGTGGTTAAGGTTAATGCGAGTACAAATATGAGATATATGCTTGACAAATCATAAGTTGAAAATCGCATGTCCCGTTGATACGTCTCCAACGTATCCATAATTTTTGATGCTCCATGCTTGTTTTTACACCATTTGCCTAATGTTTCGTTATACTTCGTGGCACTTTTATGCATTTTCCGGAACTAACCTATTAACAAGTCGCCACAGTGCCAGTTCCCTATTTTCTGTTGTTTTTGTGTTTCAGAAAAGTTACACAGGAAATATTCTCGGAATTAGATGAAACCAAAGCCAGTCGTCCAGATATTTCACGGAGCTTCTAGAGAACCGAAGAGGAGACAGAGTGGGGCCACGAGGGGCCCTCACACCAGGGTGGCGCGGCCCAGCCCCTAGCCGTGCCCCCTATGTGTGAGACCACCTCGGTCCACTTCTGACGATGCCCCTTCGCCTATAAAGACCCCCCGACGGGAAAAACCTAAGGACCCGATCAATTTTCCAGAAACACATCGCGATCCGCCGCCGTTGTCGACTTGAGATTGGGAGGGTCCAGAAGCTCTTCTCGGCACCCTGCTGGAGAGGGGAATCGCCACCGGAGGTCTTCTTCATCGCCATGCTTGCCTCCGAAGCAATGAGTGAGTAGTCTACCTTGGACTATGGGTCCTTAGCAGTAGCTAGATGGTCATCCTCTCCACCATGTGCTTCATGTTTAGATCTCATGAGCTGCTCTACATGATTGAGATCACCGTTATGTAATTCTACATATTTGGTTTGTTGGGATCCGATGAATATTGGTGTTATGATTGAGTTGCTATACTGAAATATATCTTATGTTATCTCTATGTTGTTTATGATCTTGCATGCTCTCCATTGTTAGTAGCTATCTTGGCCGAGTAGTTGCTAGTGACTCCAAGAGGGAGTATTTATGCTCGATAGTTGGGTTCATGCCTCTATTTAATCTGGGGGAGTGACAGAAACCTCTAAGGTTGTAGATGTGTTGTTGCCACTAGGGAGAAAACAACATTCATATGCTCGAGGGCATATGCTTTGTTTACATTACACACTTTGCTTAATGCAATTATCTGTTGTTCGCAACTTAATACTCATGGGGTGTTCGGATGATATCCCCGTGAGTGGATTATTAGTCATAGATGCAGTTGGATGGCGATCTATGTATTTTGTTGTAATGCCCAGAGTAAATCGCATAGTGATCTTCTTGACATATCACGTTATCTTTATTCTATCAATTGCCCAACTGTAATTTGTTTACCCAGCATGTGTTATTTATCTTATGGAGAGACACCACTAGTGAACTGTGGATCCCGGTCCTATTTCCATCATATTGCTATCACCTGTTTACTTTACTCGCACTGTTTACTTTACTCGCATACTTCTACTGTTTTCCACTCGATACGCTCATACCCTTTGTTTCAAGCAAACCGGTGAGATTGACAACCTCATCGCAAGTTGGGAACAAAGTACTTGGCTGTGTGCAGGTTTCATGTTGTTGCTCGCAAAGCAAAGCTTGGACGAGGCGCCATATAAATTGTCTGGAGCTGTTGCGAAGCTTGCAAGCATCACCTTCAGTCGGATTGGCTTTTTCTTCTTCGATCGATAAACCTTGGTTTCTAACTGAGGGAAAAACTTGCTGCTATGCTCATCACACCTTCCGCTTGGGGTTCCCAACTGCCTGGCTATAATCATCATCATTAACTACACGCCAGCCATCAAGTCTTTTCTGGCGCCGTTGCCGGGGAGGAAAAAGAAGACCTTTGCAAGGGGAGTTTTTCGCACGCACATCCTTTACTTTGTTATTTGTTTTGCTTTACTTTATTTATTTTTACTTGCATCGCTTTTTATCAAAAACACAAAAAAATTAGTTTACTTTATAGTTGCTTTTATCTACTTGCTTTTAGTTCATCATGTTGTTCCCTAAGTACGTTTTGGAGGACCTCTCAGTAGGTAGTGGTTCAATTATTGGGAAAGATAACATTGAGAAGTTGAGGAAAAGTCTTTGGTTGAGCTAGCTCCTAGTTATGAAGTTGCTTCCGCTTATTTAGTTCACATGTTAGAAGCTAGGTTTGCTAATCTTAATCCCTTTTTGCAATACATGTTCCTTAAGCTTCATGAAATTGAAGGTCCTAAAAAGAAAGCTTTCATTTTGGAAACTTTGCGCTTAGAATTTAAAGATGTTGCCAATGAGGCTAGAAAAGTTTTTTAAAAATTTAATAAGCTTGGCTCACCTGTAGCGATTGTGGGTACACCCAATGAAGATTTTAGAGTGCCAATACCTTATAAACTTGCAGGAATTTATGATGTTTGGGAAAATAATTCTAGTTGGATTTGTCCTGAAAATCCTTTCGATGAAAGTAGTGTACCAAAGCGTGATCATAAAGGATCTTCAAAAACTCATTTGGACATAATTCCCTTCATTGTTGAAAATACTCCTATTGTGGATCCTAATGCTTCTTTCATAATTACTTGATTCACAATTTTCTGCGCCTAGCTCAAAGGCGTTAAATAAAAGCACTCTTGAGAGATAACCCAATGTTTTCTTTTTAGTACTTTTTCTTTTATTTGAGTCTTGGAAGTCATTGCTACTGTAATGACCTCTCCTTATCATTTTTATTTTATTGTTGTGCCAAGAGAAGCCTCTAATTTGAGTGAGGTAAGATTTGGGGATGTTGCTGTCCTGAAACTGTTTTCGGTGCTGCACCGTAAAAATTCATAAAAATTCTCTGTACATCTTTTGGACCTGCGATTTCTTGTGCAACACTATTTGATGCTCCATGCTTGTTTTTACAGGTGAGATTGACAACCTCATCGCAAGTTGGGAACAAAGTACTTGGTTGTGTTGTGTGCAGGTTCCACGTTGCTGCTCGCAAAGCAAAGCTTGTACGAGGTGCCATATAAATTGTCCAGAGCTGTCACGAAGCTTGCAAGCATCACCTTTAGTCATATTGGCTTTTTCTTCTTCGATCGATAAACCTTGGTTTCTAACTGAGGGAAAAACTTGCTGCTGTGCTCATCACACCTTCCGCTTGGGGTTCCCAACTGCCTGGCTATAATCATCATCATCAACTACATGCCAGCCATCACCCGTGAATACGAGTACTTAAAGAATGTTAGTCGACTTAGGTCCCAAGCAAGTTCTTGTCATTGTAAGCATATGTGTATCATTGAGAATGCCAACGGGGTACCTCCTGCCCGATGACATGGAAACTAGCCCACATCAAAATGACAAGACAAACAGACAATGGAAACCTCGGCATCTCTTTTATTTACCATTGGGTATAGCTTTTTATTTTGAGATGCGTCATCGAATGTCCACTATAGTTATGCTGTAAATTTCCAGCATGAATGATGCATGGCTTAGATTAGAGGCCCAGGCGTTTCTCTAACACATATACAAACTCCATGAACTCCACAAGTTTCCAACTCGTTTCACACAGATAAGCATCCATAAACAAAAGATCATAATATCAACTTAAATAGAAATAAGTGCAATGTTGAAAGCGTGCCCCATGATAGCATGGCTAAGCTAACTCCCAACTTACAACTTGCAGGCATATAATCAACATAAGAGAGCCACAATGGTCAAGTTTATTAAGTGCAAGAAAGTAAATATGCCGTTAGGTTCGTGAGAGCTTTATTAACTAATTTTCACATAACAAAAAGTTTAATTTGGAAGATAGATAAAAGCAAGACGAATGTACTTGGAATAGCAAATTGCTAATAGGTAGATATGGTGGACACATTGGAAAACTTGGGTTTTTGGGAGTTGGATGCACGAGAAGTATTCCCTCTCAGTATAGATGAAGGCTAGCAAAAGACTGAGAGCGACCAACTAAGAGAGCAATAACGGCCATAATCATGCATAACGACAAAACATTATTAACCAAAGCATAAAGTGGTATTACAAGTCAAAAACCAAATGATCATAGAGGCTTGAGGCGACTGGTTTGTAGTCAAAAATGGTGTAAGCATGCACCAAGTCAACCCAAATAAAGCATCAAAGGAGAATACCACAATAATATGCTCCCATATAATAAAAACAACGCATGATTCTTTCAAAGACACATTAAGCAATCTCAGTCATTTGAGACAAGTAATGCTACAAAAAAACTACTAAGCATATAATCAAAATAACATCAAGCATGACATGCAAAAGTCTAAGCCACAGTCTAAACAAGCTCCCATTTGTACCACTATAGGCATGAAACTTTTTTTCTTTTCCAACACCAATCAACCTTTTTTTGAAACAACTCTTAAAGATGAAAATCAACATAGACCAGAGGTCTAAACACACCTAGCTATAAAGAAATAACAATTTCTAAATAAAAATCACAGCGAAAAATGAAAGCTAAACGCAGTACTAGAAAAAGAGAACACTCGTTGAACGATAAGAGTGAAAACTAGAGTGTTCTAGGCAATGAAAAACGGAGTGTGTCTTCTCCAAGAGAAATATGTTGGGGTCCAACCATTTATTGCAGCAAACAAAAGAAAATAAAACTGAAAGCGAAAATAAATACGCTCCAAGAAAAACGCATAGAATACGAAGTAATAAAAATATAGTGTCTTGAAAGATGACCTGATATTTTGTCGATGAACAAGGGGTGCCTTGGGGCATCGCCAAGCTTTGACACTTGTACTTCTTGGATATTTCTTGGGGTGACATGGGCATCCCCAAGCCCGAGCTTTTTTCCATACTTCATCTCATCTCATCATTCTCCTTTCCCTACACTTGAAAACTTCCTTCATACAAAACTTCACACAATTCTTATTAGCAACATTAGTGTATGCAAGATAGTAAATCCACTCTTTGGTTCAGTTTCAACTCAAGTATACCACCCATTAAAACATAAGATACTGTAGCAACTCTCTAAAAAAGTTCCATGATCCAAAGAACTCAAAAAGAAAGAGATCGAGAGGCAAACGCAAATAGTGGCAGAAATCTGTCAAAACAGAACATCTGGTAAAGATTGATTTTTTTGAAAATCTTATGTTGCTCAAATCGAAAAGTGCAAAACTAATGAAAGTTAGAAAATAATCTGGGGCATGTGCACAATAAATCGTAGATCAAAAAGAAATTCTGAGAATTTTCACGAATTTTTACGGTACAACGCAGAAATCTGTTTCAGGACAGCAACTTTCCCAAATCTTATCTTCCTCCAATTAGAGGTTCTTCTTGGCACAAAAACGAAATAAAAATGATAAGGAGAGGTCATTACAGTAGTAATAACTTCCAAGAGTCAACAAAAAGAAAAAGTACTGAAATTAGAACAATGGGTTATCTCCCAAGAGTGCTTTTCTTTAACGCCTTTGAGCTAGGCGCAAAAAGTAAAAATCAAGTATTTTCAAGTAATGAAGCATCAAGTTCATAATTTGCTCTAAGGATAGAGTCAAAAGTAACTTATTTCTCTTTCTAGGGAAGTGTTCCATACCTTTCTTGAGTGGGAATTGATATTTAATGGTGCCTTCTTTCATATCAATAATAGCACCAACAGTTCTAAGAAAAGGTCTTTCCAAAATAATAGGACAAGAAGCATTGCATTCAATATCCAAAACAAGAAAATCAACGGGAACAAGGTTATTGTTAACCATAATAAGAACATCATTAATCTTTCCCAAATGTCTCTTCTTAGCAACATCAGCAAGAGGAACATCAAAATAACAATTTTCAAGTGGTGGTAAACCAAGCATATCATAAATTTTTCTAGGCATAATAGAAATACTTGCACCAAGATCACATAAAGCATTACAATCAAAATCATTCACATTCATCTCAATGATGGGCTCCCAACCATCTTCTAACTTCTTGGGAATAGAAACTTTTTGTTTCAACTTATCCTCTCTAATTTGCATGAGAGCATTCGTAATATGCTTTGTAAAAGCCACATTCATAGAACTAGCATTAGGACTTCTAGCAAGCTTTTGCAAGAACAAAATTACTTCAGAGATATTACAACCATCAACATCAAGATCATTAAAGGTAGTAGAACTATCGTCTCCTGTACTCCGAAAAATTTCAGCACTTTTATTAGAAAAAGTTTCTGCAGTTTTAGGCAATTTCGCACAAGGAGTAGGAATTTTCTCTACACCAATCACTCTACCATTAAAAGAAGGAGGTTTGCTAGCATTTGAAACAACATCACTAGTGGTGGTTGCTTGGCGTTTTGCTGGCGCGTAGTTGACGTGGGAAAATGTAGTTCAATCCCCGGCAACGGTGCCAGAAAACTTGTTGATGGCTCGGTGATGATGGTGTGAAAGCTTCTTCTTTAATACACAGCAACAGCGACAGAAACTTCTGTGCCAAGTTGACGTGGGAATATGTAGTAAATGACCGGCCAGTTGGAAAACCCCAAGAGAAGGTTTTGATGAATATAGCAGCAAGTTTTCCCTCAGTTATGAAACCAAGGTTATCAATCCAGTAGGAGGTTGAATACGACTGAAGGTAATGCCCACTAGTTGCGTGATGCTCTAACAAGGGCGCCGTTAACGATAACTTGGTAGCGCATCTTCAACCAGTAGCAACGTGGAACCTGCACACAACACAACCAAATACTTTGTTCCCAACTTACGATGAGGTTGTCAATCTCACCGGTTTGCTTGAAACAAAGGGTATGAGCGTATCGAGTGGAAAGCAATAGTAATATGCGAGTAAAGTAAACAGTGCGAGTAAAGTAAACAGGTGATAGCAATATAAAGGAAATAGGACCGGGGTCCACAGTTCACTAGCGGTGTCTCTCCATAAGATAAAATAACACATGCTGGGTAAACAAATTACAGCTGGGAAATTGATAGAATAAAGACAACGTGCATGTCGAGAGGATCACTATGAGATTTACTCTAGGCATTACAACAAGATACATAGACCGCCATCCAACTGCATCTATGACTAATAATCCACTTGTGGCGAATCAATCCGAGAAATCCACAAGTATTAAGTTGCGAACAACAAATAACTGCATTAAGCAAAGTGTGTAATGTAAACAAAGCATATGCCCTCGAGCATATGAATGTTGTTTTCCCCCTAGTAGCAACAGCACATCTACAACCTTAGAGGTTTCTGTCACTCCCCCAGATTAAATAGAGGCATGAACCCACTATCAAGCATAAATACCCCCTCTTGGAGTTACTAGCAACTACTTGGCCAAGATAGCTACTAACAACGGAGAGCATGCAAGATCATAAACAACATAGAGATAACATAAGATAAAATTCAGTACATCAACTCAATCATAACACCAATATTCATCGGATCCCAACAAACACAACATGTAGAATTACATAACGGTAATCTCGATCATGTAAGGCAGCTCACGAGATCTAAACATGAAGCACATGGTGGAGAAGACAACCATCTAGCTTCTGCTATGGACCCATAGTCCAAGGTAGACTACTCACTCATCGCGCCGGAGGCAAGTATGGCGATGAAGAAGACCTCCGGTGGCGATTCCCCTCTCTGGCAGGGTGCCGGGAAGAGCTTCTGGACCCTCCTGATCTTCGGGTCGACGACGGCGGCGGATCGTGATGTGTTCTCAAAAAGTGATCGGGTGTTTAGGTTTTTCCCATCGAGGGGTCCTTATAGGCGAAGGGGCAGCGTCAGAGGTGGACCAGGGGTCCACACCACCAGGGGCGTGGGCCAGCCCCAGGCCGCGCCGCCCTGTGGTGTGTCCGCCCTCTGGCTCGGCTCCGTCTCCTCTTCAGTGTCCTGGAAGCTCCTGTGAATATCTAGACGTCTGGCTTTTGTTTCATCCAATTCCGAGAATATTTCCTGAGTAACATTTCTGAAACACAAAAACAGCAGAAAACAGGGAACTGACACTGTGGCATCTCGTTAATAGGTTAGTTCTGGAAAATGCATAAAAATGCCACAAAGTGTAACAAAACACTAATCAAATGGTGTAAAAACAAGCTTAGAGCATCAAAAATTATGGATACGTTGGAGACGTATCAGTGGTAATAGTACAAACCTTCACATTTCTAGCCATCTCATCCTCTTTTTCCCACCTAGCATGCAATTCTGCTAACATCCTAACATTATCAACAATTCTAACTTGAATGGCATTCAAAGTCTTGCTTTCTTTCACATCATGAGGCAAAACCTTTAGTTTCAGAATTTCAATATCAAGAGCAAGGCTATCAACTTTAGAAGCAAGAACATCAATTTTACCCAACTTTTCCTCAACAGACTTATTAAAAGTAGTTTGTTTACTAATGAAGTCCTTGAGCATGACTTCAAGATCAGAGGGCGCGCTCCTATTGTTGTTGGAGGAATTACCATAAGAATTACCATAACCATTACCATTGGTAGAAGGATACAGCCTATAATTGTTGCTAGCAAAATTGTTCATATACGCACTATTGTTGAAATTATTATTTCTAACGAAGTTCACATCAACATGTTCTTCTTGAGCAACCAAAGAGGCTAAAGGAACATTATTAGGATCAACATGAGCTCTATCATTAACAAGCATAGCCATAATGGTATCAATCTTATCACTCAAGGAAGAGGTTTCTTCAACAGAATTTACCTTCTTACCTTGTGGAGCTCTCTCGGTGTGCCACTCAGAATAATTTACCATCATATTATCAAGGAGCTTCATTGTGGTGCCCGAGGTGATGGACATAAAGGTACCTCCAGCAGCTGAATCCCAGAGATTTCTTGAAGAAAAATTTAGTCCTGCATAAAAGGTTTGGATAATCATCCAAGTAGTCAGTCCATGAGTGGGACAATTCTTTATCAAAGATTTCATTCTTTCCCAAGCTTGAGCAACATGTTCATTATCAAACTGTTTAAACCTCATAATATCACTTCTCAAAGATATAATCTTAGCAGGAGGATAATATTTTCCAATAAAAGCATCCTTGCACTTAACCCAAGAATCAATACTATTTCTAGGCAAAGATAGCAACCAATCCTTAGCTCTTCCTCTCAAAGAGAAAGGAAACAACTTAATCTTAATAATATCTCCATCTACATCCTTATACTTTTGCATCTCACATAGCTCTACAAAATTGTTGAGATGAGCTACAGCATCATCAGTACTAGCACCAGAAAATTGCTCTTTCATAACAAGATTCAACAAAGCAGGTTTAATCTCATAAAAATTTGCCTCAGGAGCAGGTGGCACAATAGGAGTGCGGATGAAATCATTGTTGTTTGTGCTAGTAAAGTCACACAACTTGGTGTTCTCAGGAGTAATCATTTTAGCAAGACTAAAAGCAGACAAGCAAAAATAACAACTATAAAGGAACTATTTTTTTTGTATTTTTGATAAAAAGATGCAAGCAAAAATAAAGTAAAGTAAATAAGCAAAACAATAATGAAGTAAAAGATTGGAAGCGAGAGACTCCCCTTGCAGAAATCCTCTTTCTCTCCGGCAACGGCGCCAGAAAAATGCTTTGATGGCGCGTGGTTGACGTGGGAGCTTCTTCTTCTTCAGTCCCCGGCTACGGCGCCAGAAAAATGCTTGATTGGCGGTGCTAGCCACCCAGTTGGGAACCCCAAGAGGAAGGTATGATGAGCACAGCGGCAAGTTTCCCTCAGTATGGAACCAAGGTTTAATCGAACTAGTAGGAGAAAGAAACCACTTCTGAAGGTTGATGCTAACTGACTTGGCAACGACTCCAGACAATTTGTTTATGGCGCCTATTTGGGCGTAGCTCTGGCCTCAACATCAATGTGGAACATGCATGCAACACAACCAAAGTACTTTGTCTCAACTTACAGTGAGGTTGTCAATCTCACCGGTTTGTTGTAAACAAAGGATTAAACGTATCATGTGGTAAAAGATATTTGTTTACAAGAAAGTAAATAATGCTTATAGAAAGTAAACGGTAATATGAATGTAAAAGAATGGACCGGGGTCCACAGTTCACTAGAGGTGTCTCTCCATAAAGATAAATAACATGCTGGGTAAACAAATTACAGTTGGGCAATTGACATAATAAAGAATGCAAGCAATGCATGTACATGTCATGAGGATCACTATGAGATTCACTTGGGCATTACAACATAATACATAGACCGTAATCCAACTGCATCTATGACTAATAATCCACCCGCCGGATATCATCCGAACAACTATTGGGTATTAAGTTGCAAGCAACAGATTATCGCCTTAAGCAAAGCGTGTAATGTAAACAATACAAATGTCCTTGAACACAAGATTGTTGTTTTCTCCCTAGTAGCAACAACACATCTACAACCTTAGAAGTTATTGTCACTCTCCCATATTACCATAGGCATGAACACACTATCGAGCATAAATACTCCCTCTTGGAGTCACTAGCATCTACTCGGCCAAGATATCTACTAGAAACAGAGAGCATGCAAGATCATAAACAACATAGAGATGATAAATCACAAATCAACTTGACATAGTACTCAATATTCATCGGATCCCAACAAACATAACATGTAGAATTACATAACGATGATCTTGATCATGATAGGCAGCTCACAAGATCTAAACATGAAGCACATGGAGGAGAAGACATCCATCTAGCTACTGCTACGGACCCGTAGTCCAAGGTAGACTACTCACACATCACTCCGGAGGCAGGCATGATGATGAAGAAGGCCTCCGGTGGTGATTCCCCTCTCTGGCAGGGTGCCGAGAAGAGCTTCTGGACCCTCCCGATCACGTCGACGATGGCGGCGACTTGCAGTATGTTTTCTGGAAAAGAGTTTGGGCCCCCTAGGGTTTTCTCGACGGAGGGAATAAATAGGCGGAAGGGCGATGTCAGGGGGTGGACCAGATAGTCACACCCCCTGGTGGCGCGGCCTAGCCCTGGCCTACGCCACCAGTAGGTGTGGCTGGCCCCTGGTCCGTCTCCTGCTCTCCTTTGGACTCTGTCTTCATGTCAAGTAATTAGGGACTTCAACTTTTGTTTCGTCCAATTCCGAGAATATTTCCCGTTGTAACTTTTCTGAAACACAAAAACAGCAAAAAACATGGAACTGACACTGTGGCATCTTGTTAATAGGTTAGTTCCAGAAAATGCATAAAAATGCCACAAAGTGTAAACAAAACACAAAGCAAATGGTGCATAAACAAGCATGGAGCATCAAAAATTATAGATACGTTTGAGATGTATTAGCAAGCCAACCGGCCCATGCCAGAAAGCCGGCCCAGCCCAGCAAGCCGCTCGCACCCGAAGTGGTACATCGCCGCCGTGCGCAGACGCTGACAGGTGGGGCCCACCTATCAGTCTGTCTTCCACATCTGGACGAGTCCAGCCCGAGCACAAAACCGCCGCCGCCGTCTGATTTCGCCACAGGCTCGCAACCCTAGCCCCCTCGCCAAGCCAAGCCCCTCTATAAATACCCCCCTCTCTGTCTTTTCTTCGCAAAATCCTGCAACCAAAAGCACCACCAGGCCGCCGAATCGCATGCTCGACCTCCGCAGCACCTGTGAGCTCCGGCGGAACCCCAGCCACCCACCTGCAAGTGATCCACGCCGCCGCCACCACCAACGCGCTCGCCATGCCCCAGCGCACCCCGTCATCACCTTCGCCTGCCCAGGGAAGTCCTGCATCGCCACCGATGTCCACGCCCAACACAAATCTCGCTGGAACCCTAGGTTGCTCCGGTGAGCTTTGATACGTCTCAAACGTATCTATAATTTTTGATGCTCCATGCTTGTTTTACACCATTTGCTTCACGTTTTGTTTACACTTCGTGGCGTTTTTATGTGATTTCCGGAACTAACCTATTGACAAGATGCCATAGTGCATGTTCCCTATTTTCTGCTATTTTGTGTTTCAGAAAAGCTACAGGAAATATTCTCGGAATTGGACGAAACAAAGACCCAAACTCCTATTTTTCCTGGACGAAGGACGAGGACTGAAGGAGAGCCGGAGGGGGCCCAGAGGGCAGCCTCACCATGAGGGGGCGTGGCCCAGCCCCTGGCCGCGCCCACCTATGGTGAGACCACCCTGGTCCACTCCTGATGATGCCCCTTCGCCTATAAAGAGCCTCCAGACGGAAAACCCTAAAATAATCAACAAATTTCCAGAAAGAGTTCCGCAGCTCTGCCACTGCCACTAACAAATTTCGGGGGACAGAAATATCTGTTCTGGCACCTTGCCGAGATGGGGAAGTGCCCCCGGAGCCATCTCCATCGGTCTGCATCGCTGTCTCCACCGTCTCCATCGACCTCACCGCCATCTCCATCGCCGTTGCTGCCTCCTATGATGAGGAGGGAGTAGTTCTCCCCCGGGGCTGAGGGCTCTACCGGTAGCTATGTGGTTCACCTCTCTTTCCCATGATGTGATCTTTATGTGATCGTGAGCTTTGTATCTAGTTGAATTGGTAGATGCTATTATTCAGATATTATGGTACTCCGGTGCTTTATATTTGTAATCTCCGGAGATACCTTGTATCATGGTGTGACGGTGACAGTGTGCACATCATGTGTGTCTTTTTGGTTAATGTCTCTATGAATTGTTGGTGTTTGTTGGAACCATCTAGTGCGTTCACGGTGACAGTGTGGGACAATCTAGTTTAGGTACATGTGAACTTTGAGGAGTGCTTCGTAGCCCTATGCATGATTAGTGTTTGTTGTCCATTGGGGAATAGTTTTGAGTTGCATATTGAAGTTAGTATCTATTGGTTCAATTATGTTATATTTGTTGAGAGTGTGTCCAGTAGTGAAAGTATGATCCCTAGGCCTTGTTTCCAAGCATTGAATACCGTTTACATTCAGTTTTGTTACATGTTTGCTCGCAGCGATATTTATTTCAGATTACATTTACTACTCATAATCATCATCACTACTACTTGTATTTCACTATCTCTTCGCCAAACTAACGCACCTATACATCTAACAAGTGTATTGGGTGTGTTGGGGACACAAGAGACTTTCTGTATCATAATTACAGGGTTGCTCGAGAGGGATAGCTTTGACCTCCTCCTCCCTGAGTTCGATAAACCTTGGGTGATCCACTTAAGGGAAACTTGCTGCTGCTCTACAAACCTCTGCACTTGGAGGCCCAACACTGTCTACAAGAACAGACGCATGCATAGACATCAAGCTCTTTTTTGGCGCTGTTGCCGGGGAGGTAAGGTAAAAGGTATTCGCATCCTCATGTGTGAGTGCTCGAAGTTATTTCCTTTAGATTCTGCAATTATATCTTTTTTTTTATTTTTTTATTTTCACTAGTTAGGCTTAATGGAAAATAAAGAGTTTTATAGTGTCTTTCTTGAGTTTAGATTTGAATTGTTTGAAAAACCTTTGGAGCTTAATTTGCATGCTAATAGTGTTATTAGTATGAATGCTTTGAACACCATTATTGCTAATGCTATAGAAAAGTCTAAGCTTGGGGAAGCTAGTTTTGATAAGCATGATATTTTTAGTTCCCCAGCTTTAGTGAAGAAAATTTGCTATGATGATATTTTATCTCCCATATGTGATAATTCTTATGATGCTTGTGCTCCTCATCCTTTTAAAATACCTATGAAAATTGTTGAGCGTGCTATGAATAACTGCTATTTAGGAGATGGAACTGTCCATCCTGGTGATCATTTGCTTTTTATACATGAATTATGCGAGTTGTTCATGTGTGTAGGTATTTCGATGAACCGAGTTAAGAGGAAGCTATTTTCTTTATCACTGAAGGGCAGAGCTGCGGATTGGTATAAAACATTGAAAGATGGCCAACCTATTGACTGGGAGGAAATTGTACCTCTCTTTTATTCTAAATTCTATCCTTCTAGTGAGGTTTATAAAGATAGGAATTATATTTATAATTTTCATCCGCATGAGGGAGAAAGCATTGCCCAAGTGTGGGGAAGATTAAAGTCACTAATGCTCAAATGTCCTGTTCATGATCTTCCTGTAATATTGTTATTAATAATTTTTATGCAAGGCTTTCAGGATATTACAAGGACTATCTAGATGCATGCTTTGATGGGTCTTTCACCAGCAACGAGGTTGGTGCTAAGTGGGATCTGCTTGAAACAATTCAAAACAATATTGAAGATTGGGATAGCGACAAAGGTAAAGGATCACGTATAAATTATGAGTATGATTGCATTAAGTCTTTCACTGAAACTGCTGATTTTCAAGAGCTTAGTGCTAAGTATGGTCTTGATCCTCAAATTATGGTTGATTGCTTTAAAGCCTTTACTTCTCATATTAATGTTCCCAAAGGACATGGGGATGTGTATCATGAACCTTTTAAAGACACTTGCATAGAAAGTGATATTGTTATTGATGATTGCAATAAACATGCTCAAATTTCTGAAAGTACTACTTCTTATAAGCATGTTAATTTTTGTGGAGTACTTAGAACTTGTGAACAGAGTCACAACAAAGAATATTATTGTATCCACCACATGAATGAAGAAACCCGAATGTGGGATAAGGCTCTAGATGAGCTTGGTAAAAAGGTTTGTGAGCTTTATCCTTTTATTTGTGAACTTTGCGATGACAAGGGTCATTTTAATTTTCAATGCTCAGGCCATAATATTGACCCTTCTAATCGAATGAGTACTGCAATTTTGTATTGTGATGACAAGATTACTCTCAATCAACATGATGATCTTACTTTGTTTTTGGGGTGTGAAGAGTTATCTAGAAAAACTTCTTTGGTAGATATGAGCGTTTTAAAAAATATTAGCATCCTGCAGGGTTGTTGTCTTTATTGTGTTAAAGATTGCCTCGCAAATGCTTACATACAAAATGTTATAAAACATGATGTTTTGCCAAACTATGACAGGACTAATAGATGTTTCCATCTTATTAATAGAGAGGAGGAATCCTCCAAAGTTTCTTCTGTTGTTTCTATCAGTAAACCAGATTATGTGGAGAAGATGCCTTTTAAGTCTCTCCCTCTTAAAGGAGAGAGTAAGAAGAGTAAGAAGAAGAAGAAGATGAGTAAAAGGAGAGAGGAAATGGTATCTTCCCCTAAGCATGTTGCTCCTATTATAGATTACGATAATTCTGATCTTGATGATGTTCTTATGCCTGTTACCTATGTTAGTGATCATGATTAGGAAAAGCACTCTACTTTTGATATTGAAAACCTTTTTGGTACCAATTCTGAAAATTATGAGGTTAATAATTGTTGTACCATTAGTACTATCCATGTTCCTTCTTATGATGATATGTTTGATGAATATGCTTTGGAAGATAGCTATTCTATCGCTTATGATGATACTAAACCTCTAGTTTATGATGGTTACAATGATGAGTATAATATTTTTAGTTCACCTACTATTGAGGATGAAACAAGGTATGATTACAATATGCCTCCTATTTTTGATGATTATGGTGATGAGAATAGTTATTTTGGTGAATCTGCTCCTACTATGACTGTTCATGTGGGGAGTATTAATTCTTTTATGCATGAGGCTCATGATAGGGATGTTTTATGTGATAGTTATATTGTTAATCTATTCATGATGCTACTAAAAGTTACTATGAGAGAGGGAAACATGGTTTAATGGATCTCAATAATATTGAGTTTCCCCTCTTTATGTTGCAAATCTTGAAGTTGCACTTGTTTTATCTATCCATGTTTGCTACTATGTGCCTCGTTGATTTATTTTCTTACAAGCTTCCTATGCATAGGAAGTGGTTTAGATCTAAATGTGTTTCACATTTGCTTTTTGATGCTCTCTCTTGCTTTAAGTTCCTATATGGCGCCTTTGCCTTAAGCTCTTTTATGGCGCCTACATGAGCATCTTTCCAAATCACTGCGCCTAGCTCAAAGGCGTTAAAGAAAAACACTCTTGGGAGATAACCCATTGTTTTCTTTTCAGTAATTTTTCTTTTATTTGAGTCTTGGAAGTTATTACTACTGTAATAACTTCTCCTTATCCTTTTTATTTTGTTGTTGTGCCAAGAAGAACCTCTAATTTGACTGAGGTAAGATTTGGGGAAGTTGCTGTCCTGAAACAGATTTTGGTGCTGCACCGTAGAAATTCGTGAAAATTCTCAGAATATCTTTTTTACCTGCGATTTTTTGTGCATATGCCCCAGGTTATATCCAAACTTTCATTAGTTTTACACTTTTCGATTTGAGCAACAAAATGTCTTTGAAAAAATCGACCTTTGTCAGCTGTTCAGTTTTAACAGATTTCTGCCACTATTTGTGTTTGCCTCTCGATCACTTTCTTTTTGAGTTCTTTTAATCATGAAACTTTTGGGGAAGTTGCTACAATAGTATATGCTTTATTTCTGGTGTTTTTGAGTTGAAACCTGAACCAAAAAGGGTTGATCTACTATTATGCTTATGCTAACATTGCTAATAGAATTGTGTTGAGTTTTGTATGAAGGAAGTTTTCAAGTGTAGGGATTGGAGAATGATGAGATGAGATGAAGAATGGACAAAATCTCAAGCTTGGGGATGCCCATGTCACCCCAAGAAATATCCAAGAAGTACAAGCGTCAGAGCTTGGGGATGCCCCGAGGCACCCCCTTCTTCATCGGCAAAAATCAGGTCACCTTTCAAGACACTATATTTTTATTGCTTCATGCATTATGCGTTTTTCTTGGAGCATCTTTACTTTAGCTTTCAGTTTTCTTTAGTTTTGTTTGCTGCAATAAATGGTTGGATCACATCATGTTTGTTTTGGAGAGAGACGCACTCCGTTTTTCATTTGCCAAGAACACTCTATTTCTCACTCTTATCGTTCAACGAGTGTTCTCTTTTTTCGGAACTGCGTTTAGCTTTTATTTTTCGCCTTGATTTTTGTTCAGATCTTTTTATATCTTCGCATCAAGGTGTATTTAGACCACCGGTCTATGTTGGTTTTCCTCAAAGGAGTTGTTTCGAAAAAGTTTGAATGGTGTTGGAAAAGAGAAAAAGTTTCATGCAAAAAAAGTGGTACAAAAAGGAGCTTGTTTAGACTGCGGCTTAGACTTTTGCATGCCATGCTTGATGTCATTTTGATAGTATGCTTAGTGATTTTTGCTGTAGCATGACTTGTCTCAAATGACTGAGATTGCTTAATGAGCCTTTGAAAAATAATGCATTATTTTATGATGTGGAAGCATTTATTTGATTTTCTCCTTTGATGCTTTATTTGGGTTGACTTGGCGCATGCTTACAACATGTTTGACTCTTACCAAGTCGCCATAAGCCTCTATGATCATTTAGTTTTTGACGTTTGATGCCATTTTATGCTTTTCTTGATGATGTTTTGTCGCTATGCATGATTATGGCCGTTATTGCTCTCTTAGTTGGTCGCTCCCATTGTTTTGCTAGCCCTCATTTTGTACTGAGTATGAGCTCTACTCGTGCATCCAACTCCCAAAAAGCAAGTTATGCCAATGTGTCCACCATACATACCTATTAGCAATTTGCTATTCTAAGTACATTTGACTTGCTTTTATCTATGCTTCGAATTAAACTCTTATCAGTGTTATACGAAAATTAGTCAGTAAAGCTCTCACGAACCTGATGGCACACTTTACTTTTCTTGATTTTAAAACTTTGACATTGTGGCTCTTTTATTTTGATGTTATGCTTGCAAGTTGTAAGTTGGAAATTAGCCAAACCATGCCATCATGGGGTAAGCTTTCAACATTGCACTTCTTTTATTTGAGTTGACATCGTGATCTTTTATTTATGGATACTCGCGATGTGAAATAAGTTGGGAATCTTGCGGGATCATGGAGTTTGTATATGTGTTAGAGAAATGCCTGGGCCGCTAATCTAAGCCATGCATAATTCATGGTGGAAATTTACAGCATGCCCATAGTGGACATTCGACGATGCATCTCAAAATAAAAAGCTATACCAATGGTAAATAAAAGAGATGCCGAGGTGTTCATTGTCTATTTGTCCTATCATTTTGATGTGGGCTTGTTCCATGTCATCGGGCACGGAGGTACCCCGTTGGCGGTTCTCGATGATACGCATATACTGACAATGACAAGAGCTTGCTTGGGACCCTAAGTCGAGTAGCATGAGGTTTGGGTATTCGTACTTCACAGGACATGAGGTTTTCAACTTATGATTTGTCAAGCATATGCTTTGTAAACATTCTTGCATTTACTTTAACCATTCAAGATGCCTATGATGGGGGCAATGAGAGCTCAAAGCTAGTAAGTACCATAATTTTTGAAGGTTTATAAAATTTGCAATCACTGCTTCCCTCTGCGAAGGGTCTTTCTTTTACTTTTATGTTGAGTCTCCACCTTCTACCTTTATGCACAGTCTAAGAGAGCATAGTTGCCATTCTGAGTATAATGTGCATTGTCCCAAAGTTATCATTGATTGACTCATTATTTTGGTTTCACTTGTTCTTAAATTATTTGTATCTAGTCGCCCTCTTAAACTTGAAGGTGTCCTATGCATTTATGTTTTGCTATTCCATGAAGGACAAGCAAAAAAATCTTTGCTATGTTTTTCCATATGATTTGAACACATATTTGACTTTCATTGTTTCATTATTCATGATCTTTTGTTTGTGTTCCTTTTCATGTTATAACATGGTTGCTAAGCTCTTATTGTCAAGATTATGTCTTTTATGCCCATGTTTTAAGTTCATTTATACCAACACTCAATGCTTTACATAGATGATCAAGATTTTGATGGTGCATGTCACCTCAAAAATTATTCTTTTGTTATCACTTACCTACTCGAGGACGAGCAGGAGTTAAGCTTGGGGATGCTTGATACGTCTCAAACGTATCTATAATTTTTGATGCTCCATGCTTGTTTTACACCATTTGCTTCATGTTTTGTTTACACTTCGTGGCATTTTTATGCGATTTCTAGAACTAACCTATTGACAAGATGCCACAGTGCCAGTTCCCTGTTTTCTGCTATTTTGTGTTTCAGAAAAGCTACACAGGAAATATTCTCAGAATTGGACAAAACGAGGACCGAAACTCCTATTTTCCCAGATGAAGGACGAAGACTGCAAGAGAGTCGGAGGGGGGCCAGGGGCCAGCCTCACCACCAGGGGGCGTGGACCAGCCCCTGGCCGCGCCCACCTATGGTGAGACCACCCTGGTCCACTCCTGACGACGCCCCTTCGCCTATAAAGAGCCTCCCGACGGAAAACCCTAAAACAATCAGCAAAATTTTCAAAAGGGTTCCGCAGCTCTGCTATCGCTGCTGACGAATTTTGGGGGACAGAAGTCTCTATTCCGGCACCCTACCAGGACAGGGAAGTGCCCCCGGAGCCATCTCCATCGGTCTCCATCGCCGTCTCCGCTGTCTCCATTGACCTCGCCGCAATCTCCATCGTCGTTGCTGCCTCCTATGATGAGGAGGGAGTAGTTCTCCCCCAGGGCCGAGGGCTCTACCGGTAGCTATGTGGTTCACCTCTCTCTCCCATGATGTGATCTTTATGTGATCGTGAGATTTGTATCTAGTTGAATTGGTAGATGCTATTATTCAGATATTATGCTACTCCCGTGCTTATTATTGTAATCTCCGGAGATACCTTGTATCATGATGTGAAGGTGATAGTGTGCGCATCATGTGTGTTTTTTTGGTTAATGTCTCTATGAATTGTTGGAACCATCTAGTGCGTTCACGGTGACAGTGTGGGACAATCTAGTTTAGGTACATGTGAACTTTGAGGAGTGCTTCGTAGCCCTATGCATGATTAGTGTTTGTTGTCCATTGGGGAATAGTTTTGAGTTGCATATTGAAGTTAGTATCTATTGGTTCAATTATGTTATATTTGTTGAGAGTGTGTCCAGTAGTGAAAGTATGATCCCTAGGCCTTGTTTCCAAGCATTGAATACCGTTTACATTCAGTTTTGTTACATGTTTGCTCGCAGCGATATTTATTTCAGATTACATTTACTACTCATAATCATCATCACTACTACTTGTATTTCACTATCTCTTCGCTGAACTAGTGCACCTATACATCTGACAAGTGTATTGGGTATGTTGGGGGCACAAGAGACATTCTGTATCATAATTACAGGGTTGCTCGAGAGGGATAGCTTTGACCTCCTCCTCCCTGAGTTCGATAAACCTTGGGTGATCCACTTAAGGGAAACTTGCTGCTGCTCTACAAACCTCTGCACTTGGAGGCCCAACACTGTCTACAAGAACAGATGCGTGCGTAGACATCACCCCGTGCCCCGCGTGGCACACACTGGCCGCCGCTCACTTGGGCCAAGCAGTGCGTGGGCCGTACTCACCTGCCGATCCCGATCGGGGTCCTGGGCATCGATGAGATCGATACCAGGATCGATCCCTGGTTGCGCTCGGGGCATCCAGGCGCTGGTCATTGGGGGCGCTCGCTTCTAGGAGCCAGTCGTCGTGCGTGGGCCGCTTAGGTGACCGCGGCCAGCGAGAGACTCACCAGGATCGATACCAGATCAATCTCTGGATGCGATCGCGGTGCCTTTGAGGCAAAGTCAAACCGACTTGGAACGCACAACATACGCTTATAAAAGGACTGGATCGGGATGCACCGGATTAATCTGTTTTTCCGGTTCAGCCGCCTGTTCCGTGTCTTCCGTAATCTGTAGCCCTAGTTTGACTAGTTCTTTTGCCTATCTTCTTCCACCTAGCACGCGTAGGCGAAGCCCTGCCCGCAGATACTCTCCACCATCAGCATCACGCCGTCGTGTTGCTGATCCCATCTACCACTCCACCACACCTTGCTGGACCAAGGAGGAGGAGTCGTTGATGTGCTGTATGTGTGCATCGCTCGGAGGCGCCCGTTGTGGCGCTTGGATCGGATCGGATCGCGAGGAGGAGACGCTAGTACGACTACGCCGACCACGTTCATCTGAACGTTTCTGCTGTGCGATCTACAAGGATATGTAGATCTAATCTCTCTCGCTTATTGTTTTGCATCTTGTAGATCAGATCTTGGCTTATTCTTGTTCCTCTTCGTAGGAAATTTTTTGTTTTCTATGCTGCGAAACCCTTCACAAACCCTTATTTAATAAGGGGCGGCTAGGCCCTAGTGGGATTCTCTCCGAGAGAAGCCCATTAAGGTGGGTTGTCTTTATTATTTGTTAAATATTGTTTTATTAATATTAATTTATTAGTTAATATCAATTACTTTATTATTTAATTCCCCGTCACTCCGAAAATCCTTTCGGAACCCTTCGAACAAGTTTTGGATCTCCGCGAAACTTTTCCGACTTCCTCCTATCAACACTTTGACAATTCCAGATACATCTTATGTCATCGCACCCTTAAGTTTATTACCCTATGGTCCGGGAATACTCAAGACATTACCAAGACTTCTCTCTGTTGACCAATGCGTGATGATACCTGTGTATTCACATGAAGGAATTTTGTCGTTGAACCGTAAACGTCAATGTCCTATTCCCTTTGTTTTAGCGATACTTGCAATATCTAAGATTTGATCATCAGTATCTTCATACCTAGTTCAATCTCATTACCGACATTGCCATTTACTCCTTACGTGTTATTCCATCCCCGTTACCTTGTCACATGTTGCAACATTGGATGAAATCTCACCGAGTGGGCCTAGAGTATCTTTCCGTCATGCAGAAGAACAAATCCCGCTCTTGATGCATACGCCTCAACCTACTCTATTGGAAACCCTAAAGACACCTTTTCAGTCACCCTGCTATGGTGTGATGGTTGATGCAATAAAAGCTTCCTTCGGAAGTAGTGATTAAATATGATCTCATGGTCTAAGTATGAGGTTATAACATTTCTTATTACCGCAACATGAACATCATGACACGATCGTGTTACATAATAATATTGGGTATGTCCATCATGGCATTTACACAATGATATAAACCTCATTGTCAATTGACGTATTTGCCACATGATCTGGAAACTGATCATCCGTTGACCAATACGCTAGTATAGAGGTTTACTAGGGACTTTTAGTTATTTAATACCACATGTGTATCGGTGTTTTCTGACTGACACAGTTATAGCACAATATTAAACTTATTATGAACTAAATGAAATATGCAAATAAACCATTTATTATTTTCCTCTAGGGCATATTTCCTTCAAAAGGGGTATGTTGAGGCGTGTGCACCAAGAGCAGGATTTGTCCATCCGTAGGATTGATACTTTGGGCCCACTCGATGACAGCATCTATGAAGCTTGCACGCGTGTGACTAGGTCACGGAGGATGTGATACGTCCAAAATGTATCTACTTTCCCGAACACTTTTACTGTTGTTTCTCCTCTAATTTGTGTGTTTTGAATACAACTAACACGGACTAATGCTGTTTTCAGCTGAATTGCCTTGGTGTCTTGTTTTTGTGCAGAAATCCAACTTTCAGGAAAAATCCCGGAAAATACTGCAAAAATCCGATTTTACGAGAAGACCCACGGAGCTAGAATACAAGACGGAGAGGAGCCACGAGGGGCTCACACCCCCTGGTGGCGCGACCCAGGTCTGGCCGCACCAGGGGGTGGTGAGGCCGCCTCGGCCATCACCTCGACCCCTCCTTTCGCCTACATATTGATGACCCACAAGTATAGGGGATCGCAACAGTCTTCGAGGCAAGTAAATCCCAAATTTATTGATTCGACACAAGGGGAGCCAAAGGATATTTATAAGCCTTAACAGATGAGTTGTCAATTCAGCTGCACCTGGAAACAGACTTGCTCGCAATGGTTTATCAGTAGCAACAGTTTTATAGTGGTGATAGTAGTGAAATAGTAACAACAATAGTAAAATAAAAGCGATAATAGTAGCAATAGTAAACAGTAGGATAAAATATTGTAGGCTTAGGGATGATGTACGGGCGTTGCATGGATAAGATAATTCATGAAATCAGTGAGACATGGGCAATTACAGATAAATAACGATAAAGCATCCTAGTACTAAACAACCATAGGCATGTGTTCCGTATATAGTCGTACGTGCTCGTAATGAAAAACTTGCACAACATCTTCTGTCCTACCAGCCTGTTGCAGCAGGGCCTCAAGGGAAACTACTGGTAATTAAGGTACTCCTTTTAATAAAGTATCGGAGCAAACCATTAACACTCGGTGAACACATGTGATCCTCACATCATAGCCACCCCCTCCGGTTATCCCAATTTCTGTCACTTTGGGGCCTCGGGTTCCGGACAACGATATGTGTATACAACTTGCAGGTAAGACCATAAACAACAATTATCATAATGAAACAATAACAAGTTCAAATCTGAGATCATGGCACTCGGGCCCAAAGTGACAAGCATTAAGCACAACAAGTTGCAACAATATCATAAGCACTAACAATAGATACTAGGCACCATGCCCTAACAATCTCATAACAAATTACATGAACAATCTCATCCAATCCCTACCATCCCCTTCACCTACAGCGGGAATTACTCACACATGGATGGCGGAATCATGGATGGTTGATGGAGGGACATCGGTGATGATGGTGATGAAGATCTCCTCCAAATCCCTGTCCCAGCAGGGTGCTAGAACGGAGTTTCTGGTTCCGAATCGCGGTTTCTGATGGTGGCAGCGCAGTGGAACTCTATCTGGGAAAAATGCCAAACCCCCGCTCCTTTTAGGCCAGAGGGTATATGTAGGCGGAAGGAGGGGTCGAGGCGATGGCCGAGGCAGCCTCACCACAGGTGGGCGCGGCAGGCCTAGGCTGCGCCACCTGGTGGTGTGGCGGCCTCCCAGCCCCTCACCGTCTCGTCTTCTGGCTCTGTGGGTCTTCTGGTGAAATAGGATTTTTGCAATATTTTCTCAGATTTTTACTGAAAGTTATATTTCTGCACAAAAATGAGACACGAGAGCAATTCTGCTAAAAACAGCGTTAGTCCCTGTTAGTTGTATTCAAAACACACAAATTAGAGGAGAAACAACAGCAAAAGTGTTCGGGAAAGTAGATATGTTTTGGACGTATCAACTCCCCCAAGCTTAGCTTATTGCTTGTCCTCAAGCAATTCAGTTAACAACTGAGTGCGATAAAAGAAACGTTCATGAACACATTTGCTTCATAATATGTTAATATTCTCACTATATGATCGAATACTTAAACAATTCATAGTAAGAAATATGCAGCTAATGCTATCCCATAGTCATGCAAGCTATGAAAGAGTGCCAATATACTAATAACAAGTAACATGAAACATAAGGAGCTGGAAGATTGTAATGCTCATAATAAGATATGAAAGGGTGGTATCCCGCTTGCCTTTATTTGTGGAGCAAAACATAAATGCTGAGGCACCTCTGAAGTCCAAGAGAAGACTAGAAGTAGAAATATCAGAGATACAAGCATCAAAGTTATACCACAATTAACAGTGTTCTGGGACAAGCACATTACACTAGGAATAACAGCTATGCTCTCAAGAAGGTGCTTAAAGTTAGAAGATGAAGACTCAATGTAAAAGTAAAAGAAAGGCCCTTCGCAGAGGGAAGCAGTGATTTAACATGTGCTAGAGCTTTTCATTTGTAAAACAGAGATAGAAAATTTATTTTGAGAGGTGGTTGTTTCATGTCAATGACTGGCAATGGGGACTTGCTATCTTCCATAATAAACAAGTGAGAGCGGTTCCGAGTTCTTTGAAAATCGACGTCTCCTCGGTGGAAGATCTGAAGCAAGCATTGGCGTCAAAACAAGGCAGTTAATTCGAAGCGGGATCACAAGATGTACGAATTCAGTAAGGAAATCTTACGACGCGTCGATCTCGAATTTCGGAAGGATCTTCTTCTCTGTTCGAGGAGGAGGACGGCAGCTCAAAGGCGAGGCAGGGATCGCGCTGTTGCCGTCATCGCCCGAAGTGAAATGGGTGTCGTCGAAGTCTTCCGAGTCATCGACAACATCCGTAATTTGCTGTCTCTTCGGGGCTCTCGAGGGCGATGGAACAGCGGAGGTCGATCCCTCCGGCACTTCGGTAAAATCGCGCCCCGGATACTCGCCCATCTCGGGCTGGGGCGGATAGCATCGAGCTACCTCGATTACCTGCACAGGGATATAAACTGCATTCAATACTGGTCGATACAGCTATGGAATAAGAGTGGTATCCGATTAAGATCAAAATCGTACCTCGGTGCGGGGAAAAGCTTTGCTGAAGGCCACCGCGCCGAAGATTTTCGGCACAGGAGATTTCTTCTTAATGTTTGTGACGGTGCGCATGCACTCGTCGATCTCGGCCTCGTGCAGCTCGTCTTGGGAGATGCGGGTCGAATCCCGACGGTCGCTATAGTCCCACATGCAGTGGGCTCGAGCAGCGAGAGGCTGGATTCGACGCTCGATGAAGGTTTGGATGAGCTGGATGCCCAAAAGCTCTTTCTTCAGAGTAGCTCGAAGCTGCTGGATCTTCTCCATCAGCGGCTCTGTAATCTTCATCTCCTCATCAGAAAGATCATGCTTCCAAGACACGCGAGGTCGGAGGACGCCAGTGGGCTGAAATTCGTCGAGTCCGAAATTTTCGTCGTCGGAGAATTTGTCCTTGGCGTAGTACCACTTCGTCCTCTAGCCGGGATTGTTTTCGGGCGTTTGGAGGTTGAAGTATTCGACGTCCGGGCGCACCTGGCAGCCGAAACCACCGGTCTGGAATGGCAGAGGGCGCCGAATAACGAAAATTTGGCGCCATAGCGCCCAGTGGGGTTCAATCCCTAGGAAGCATTCACAGAGCGTGATGAAGCACGCAATGTGTAGGATGGTATTGGGATTCAGATCATGGAGCTGAATCCCATAAGCAAAAAGAAGACCGCGGAGGAAAGGATGCGGGGGAAGAGACAAACCCCACAGCAAGAAGGCAATAAAAATTACCCGGACTCCAGGAGGAGGCCGGGGAATGATCTCAGGGCCGACGGCGAGCGACTCCGCCGGCGTGTTCTTCAGGAGGCCCATCTTCTCGGCCTGAGATAGCTCCTTGTCCCCGACCTTGGTCTGGACCCAGCGGCCAACGACGGAGCCGTCGGCATCAGCCGTCTTGGCCTTCTTGGCGGCGGCGCCGGCGGCGGTGGAGCTCCTCTTGCCCATGGGCTCGGTGCGCAGCAAGAGCTGTGGAAATGGGGGCAGGCGGAGGAGGCAACTGCTGTGAGGCGCAAGGAGGAAGACGGTGGCGGCGGAGTGGGGTGAATTGTTACCCTTCCGCTGCGGTTTTATTCTTAATCCTGGAAATTACAGACGATCTGGGCCGTACGATATGAAGAGGAAACGGCGGAGCAGGTCTAGCCATCCACGTGTCAACACCACAGGAGCCACGGCGCCCCACTACGCACGGTAATCTAGGAAACCGTGCGGGTTTTTTTCACTCATGCGCGGGACGTGCGGTCAAATATGGTCAACAGCCAGGACGTGCGGCTGCTAGACCCACAGTGCGTCTAGTCTTGTTAGAGTCAGGCCATCCCAGCAGAGGATGGCGTGACAGCTCGAGGAAATCTGGCGTCAGCGCTGACGTAACCCTCAGGGAAAGTTGATCTTGTTCGACCCAAGAGGCAAGGCTGGCAAGGGTCTCTTCGAATTTTAAAGGTATGTACATCGAGCGCCCAGAACATTTTGGGGGTCGGGTTTTTTTCGAGGTTTTCGTGCTTTCCTTGTACTGCCAGAATGTTCGCAATGTTCTTCGGGCGACTTTGGCTTTTACTGGATGCTTTGAGTGGATTTTAGTCCCTTGAATTGACTTCTTCGGGCTAGCAGTGCCGTCAAACTATTCGAGACCAGGCTTTGGTCCCTCGAATTGTCTTCTTCAGGCCAGCAGTGCCGTCAAACTATTCGAGACCAGGCTTTGGTCCCTTGAATTGACTTCTTCGGGCTAGCAGTGCCGTCAAACTATTCGAGACCAGGCTTTGGTCCCTCGAATTGTCTTCTTCGGGCCAGCAGTGCCTCCAAGTTATTCGGAGGCTGGGCTTCGGTCCCTTGAACCGTATTCTTCGGTCCAGCAATGCCTTTGAGCTATTCAAGATATTTGAGCCTGAACTTCGGTCCTTCGAATCATCCCTTTCGAGCCGACAGCGCTACTGTACTATTTGGGTATGGAGGTCCGAACCTTCGAAATGCATTTCTAGGCTGCTGGCGCCTTCATTCTGTTCGAATATGGGTTGATGCCTTTTTCGAACCTTTCTTTCGAGCTATCAACGCTCCTCAATCAACATGCCCGAATCTTGGTGGCAATATACCAGTTCGGATGCCGTATGTCAAATACGAAGGTAAGTCCACGGTTTGCAACACCAGATGGCCCGGTATTCGTATCAAACGCGCTCTGCCGGAAATTTTCCATACCTACGGTATGAAGTTTGCACCGATGGACGCATCGGGTGCCTCACAATGAACTGGGCTCCGACCTGGTAAGTCCAACGCGGCTCGGGTTGGAGTAGCGCCAGCCCACGCGGTTTCGAGTCGGGGGACTCGAATCTGAGTAAGCTAACCGAGTGTTTTTGCGGCTATGCAATTAACTGAGACCCGGCGTGAGTCTCAGGCCGATTATGCGCATCCCTCTGCAAACCCGACTTAGCACTTTCGAGACTCTGAATGAGCGTAGCTTGAAAATTTCATACCTAACGAATGCATTATTCGAATGTTCTCTATACCTTTGCGGTTCCACAGGCCAGGCGCGCATATTGGGTGCGGCTAGGAAGACTTTCGGGTGGAGTCCCTGCCATAGTCTTCGGCTATCCCAGGCACTCGGGGGCTACTGACGAAGGAATGACAAACGGGCCCCCGATATTCGCCTACCTGGTTTCGGTCCAGGAAGGGTCTCTCTCGAAAGGCTCTAGAGGCCCATCAAAGCAGCGGCCTAGCGTGGCCCAGGAGTTAAACTTGGTGTGCAAGAAAGGACCCGAAGAATTGGAGTTAGATTAGGTTTCGTTTATTTGAATACCGATCCGATCTGTACTTGGCTAGAGAGATAATCCTGAGACCCTGCCTTCGCATATAAAAGGCTGGGAGGGAGATCTCGAAGCCCTAGACACTTTTCCACCCACCTCACGCCGGAGCGCTTGACGACTTAGAGCTCTCTGTTTAGGCTAGATCCAATCTACGCCGCCATTGTACCACCATCATCACCACCCCTTCATCAATACAAAGTCAGGCAAGCAGGACGTAGGCCTTTTACCTTTCGAGGGGGCTGAACCTGGGTAAATTCCCTTGTTCTTTTGCTTTCGTCTGATCGCCGTCGAGTTCGCCAGGTCCCCAATACGCTTCCTAGATCGAAAGCCCTTCGACATGGGCATTGCCGGGGATAAACCTCGTCACCATGGCTAACCGATTCCATCGGGTGCCCACCAACTTTCACATACCATGGAGGAGTGCTCTTTTTCTTTTTTTTTAGATTAGATTACAATGGTCTGACCAGCTCCCTTGCAAAATTAATGATGAGCAGATGAAGCTGCCTAGTCGAGGGGTACTCAATTTAATATGGAAGATAGCAATTCCGACCCCTAAGTCCTCATGAGCTAAAAATAGTGGCACAAAATGAGAAGTATTTGAAAGTTTTGAAAGGTAGCACATGAAAATTTAACTGGAATGGCTTTGAAATACCATGAATAGGAATTTATAGTGGACTCTTTGGTAGACTTGGTTTTTGGTAATAGGATGCACAAGAAGTATTCCCTCTCAGTACAAGTGAAGGCTAGCAAAAGACTGGAAAGCGACAATCGAGAGAGCAATAACTGTCATAATCATGGTTGCAACAAAACAAAATTAACATAGGCATAAAAATGATACAAAAACTCTGAGGCAAATTAGATCATCGAGGCTTAATTGACTTTTTATTCAGTCATATGCATGCTTGAGCATGTGCCAAGTCGATTCAAATGAAACTTTTCAGAGGAGGATACCACAATGTCATACCGTTTTATGAATAAAACAATGCAAGCCAGCATCTACATGACATGCTACAAACTTTTAATAAATTGAAACTGGTCATATGAGAGCAAGAACTACAAAGCATCCATTAGATAACATATACCTCACATGAACTGGCTAAGCATGTCCACATAGATGAGTATATGTACAAAAATGAAAACAAATAGAGTTCATACCAGCCTCTTACCACATCTCGAGTTGTCATACGTCATCATTATTGCTCTTCACTTGTGTGGATTGAATAATATAAAGTGAATACCAAGCTCCAATAGAGTCACGGGAGACTGAACTCTACAGCAGACTTTACAAAACCGAAGAAGAACAACACTATTTTTGGGTTTTTGACTTTGCAACAAGAACGGAAGGAAAAAGCAAACAAAGCAAAGTATTCTTGGATTTTTCAAATACCAAACCAAAAATAGAAAACAAAGCAAACCAAAGCTAGAAAGCTACAGAGGCAAATAAAGAGAAACAACGGAAATATTTTTGGTCTTTTTTTGTTTTGGAAAGCAGAAAAATAAAAATGAGAAGTAACAAAGGAAAAGAAAGAAAAACATGGATATACAAAGGACCGACAAAATATGATATGTAGATGAGTGAATCGTCGTCGTACCTCCCCCCAAGCTTAGGCTTTTGGCCTAATTGGAGATCAATCCCAACGCTGGTAGTCACCCCAGACTGGTGGGTCATCGGTGGTATGGCCATAATCAGGCTCTCGTGAAGATGAAGAAGATGGCCCATAGTCAGCATATGACTGCTGATACATGCTCTCCCAGGCACTGGAGGGCTGGGCCGAATTGGTCCCTTCTCCATCATCATGCGTGCGCTGAGGGTGCTCCACCATGTACGTGTCAAGCTCCTCCTCCGTGAGTGACCATCCATTCCTGCGATCAAGGTTAAACAAAAGAGGTGCAGGCAAATGGACTGATCGATCAGTCTTAACCATTCTCCAAGACGATTTCTTGAAAAAGGTTATCTCATAAGACAAATTATCCAAACAGGCATGAGGAGAAACAAACTTATGACGCAACATGGAATTAAAATCAAGCCTTTCTAAAGGGAACTGAAGGTCTAAAATATGAGGCTCTAAACCATGCAAAGCTAATAATCGAGAAGCAACAAGACCTCCACAAACTCCCCCTTTCTCACGGTTAGCAGCAAGACAGAAAGCTATTAAAGCGCCTAAAATATAAGTCCTATCATGTCTCAAAGTAGCAGCAATAAAAGCTAAATCATAAGAGGATAATTTGCTTGCAGTCTTTCTAGCAAGAACACACTTGGTAATAAACTAGGCAAAATATCGAATAGATGGGAAATGAATACTTCGAATTTTACCACTCTCATCTGAGAAGTTTCTTCCCTGACAAATATCCTCGTATAAGTCCAACAATGGCCTAGGTCGCTCCCTCATCTTTTCGCGCGATCCCCACTGTGGTATCCTAATGGCTGCACAGAAAACATCAAAAGGCAAGTCCACAGTTTTATTGTAAATCTTATAATGAACCATGGGGTTAGGCAAAGACCAACTGACCCTGAAATCCTGCACCACAGACATAGTTAGTTTAGCATATTGGTGAGGTTCACCATCAATAAAATGTTCTAGTCTTGCATTAGAGACTAGAGTCTGGAAATCTTGCAGAATTCCTGCAGCATTCATGAACTCTGAGCATGGGTAGATAGAGGGGAAGACTCCCTCTTCGCGGTGAACTCTCATGACCTCATGCACCTCTAGTTCATGTTGAAAGAGTTGGTATGCATTCTCCTCCATCTCTAAAATTTTAAGCAACCTCATAAAAAATGATTGTAAGATAAACAAATGTAGGGAACTACTATAGGGAGTTACAAGAGGGCTAACATGCATCAAAATAACATTTCTAAGCAATAGAACAAGCATGCAAACTCATTTATCCTGCAACCTATAGTGCTAAAATACTCAAGAAATATTCCATCAAACAAAATTCTACTTGGACAATCGGAGGAGTCACATACAGGAGAACAAATGCTCCAAATTTCAGCACCAAAGATGGGCTGAGCAAGGAGATCAAAAAATCGCGATGAAGAGTAGCAAGAACTCGGGGTTTGAGCAGGTGTGTTGAGATATTTTGGGAGAGAGAGTGAAACAAAAGTGGAGAGGTAAGTGGAGGGCCAGGGCCCCCCCTCACCATGCCATGGCGCGGCCAGGCTTGGGCCGCGCCCCCTGATACGTCTCAAATGTATCTATAATTTTTGATGCTCCATGCTTGTTTTTACACCATTTGCTTAATGTTTCGTTACACTTAGTGGCATTTTTATGCATTTTCTGGATGTGACCTATTAACAAGATGCCACAGTGCCAGTTCCCCATTTTCTGCTATTTTTGTGTTTCAGAAAAGTTACACAGGAAATATTCTCGGAATTGGACGAAACAAAAGCCGAACATCCAGATATTAAATGAAGCTTCCAGAACACCGAAGAGGAGACG
Organism: Dactylis glomerata; assembly: GCA_007115705.1. NCBI lineage: Eukaryota > Viridiplantae > Streptophyta > Magnoliopsida > Poales > Poaceae > Dactylis > Dactylis glomerata. Next base: position 16,174,934 of record QXEO01000553.1, read on the forward strand.
GAGCCGAGCTAGGGGGTGGTCTCACCACCAGGGGGCACAACCTAGGGCCTGGCCACGCCGCCCTATGGTGAGCTCCACCTGGTCCACTTCTGACGCTGCCCCTTTGCCTATAAAGACCCCCCTGACGGGAAAAACCTAAACACCCGATCACTTTTCTAGAAATACATCGCGATCCGCCGCCGTCATTGACCCGAGATCGGGAGGGTCCAGAAGCTCTTCCCGGCACCCTGCCGGAGAGGGCAATCGCCACCGGAGGTCTTCTTCATCGCCATGCTTGCCTCTGGTGCGATGAGTGAGTAGTCTACCTTGGACTATGGGTCCATAGCAGTAGCTAGTTGGTTGTCTTCTCCACCATGTGCTTCATGTTTAGATCTCGTGAGCTGCTTTACATTATCAAGACTACCTTTATGTAATTCTACATGTTGTGTTTTTTGGGATCCGATGAATATTGGTGTTATGATTGAGTTGATGTGCTGAATATTATCTTATGTTATCTCTATGTTGTTTATGATCTTGCATGCTCTCCATTGTTAGTAGCTATCTTGGCCGAGTAGATACTAGTGACTCCAAGAGGGGGTATTTATGCTCGATAGTTGGGTTCATGCCTCTATTTAATCTGGGGGAGTGACAGAAACCTCTAAGGTTGTAGATGTGCTGTTGCCACTAGGGAGAAAACAACATTCTTATGTCCAAGGGCATATGCTTTGTTTACATTACACACTTTTGCTTAATGCAGTTATCTGTTGTTCACAACTTAATACTCAAGGGGTCCTCGGATTGATTCCCTGTGAGTGGATTATTAGTCATAGATGCAGTTGGATAGCGGTCTATGTATTTTGCTATAATGCCCATAGTAAATCTCATAGTGATCCTCTCGACATATGCACGTTATCTTTACTCTATCAATTGCCCAACTGTAATTTGTTTACCCAGCATGTGTTATTTTATCTTATGGAGAGACACCACTAGTGAACTGTGGACCCCGGTCCTATTTCCTTTATATTGCTATCACCTGTTTACTTTACTCGCATTGTTTACTTTACTCGCATACTACTATTACTTTCCACTCGATACGCTCATTCCTTTGTTTACAGCAAACCGGTGAGATTGACAACCTCATCTTAAGTTGGGAGCAAAGTATTTGGTTGTGTTGTGTGCAGGTTCCGCGTTGCTACTGGTTGAAGACGCGCTAATAAGTGTCGTAAACGGCGCCCTTGTTGGAGTGTCACTAAGCTAGCCAACATCACCTTCTGGAGTTTGGCTTTTTCCTGGATTCGATAAACCTTGGTTTCTTACTGAGGGAAAATTTGCTACTGTGCTCATCATACCTTCCTCTTGGGGTTCCCAACTAGACGGTGATTTACATCAACACCATGCCGCATCATTGCTCTCTTAGTTGGTCGCTCCCAGTCTTTTGCTAGCCTTCATCTGTACTGAGAGGGAATACTTCTCGTGCATCCAACTCCCAAAAACCAAAGTTTTCCAATGTGTCCACCATATATACCTATTAGCAATTTGCTATTCCAAGTACATTTGTCTTGCTTTTATCTATCCTTCAAATTAAACTTTTTGTTATGTGAAAATTAGTTAGTAAAGTTCTCACGAACCTATTAGCAATTTGCTATTCCAAGCACATTTAATGCAATTATCTGTTGTTCGTAACTTAATACTCAAGGGGTCCTCGGACGATTCCCCGCGAGTGGATTATTAGTCATAGATGCAGTTGGATGGCAGTCTATGTATCTTGTTGTAATGCCCGGAGTAAATCTCATAGTGATCCTCTTGACATGCACGTTATCTTTATTCTATCAATTGCCCAATTGTAATTTGTTTACCCAGCATGTTATTATTTATCTTATGGAGAGACACCACTAGTGAACTATGGACCCCAGTCCAATTTCCTTTACATTGCTATCACCTATTTACTTTACTCGCACTGTTTACTTTACTCGCATACTACTATTGCTTTCCACTTGATACGCTCATTCCTTTGTTTACAGCAAACCGGTGAGATTGACAACCTCATCGAAAGTTGGGAGCAAAGTATTTGGTTGTGTTATGTGCAGGTTCCACGTTGCAGCTGGCAAAGCAAAGCACTGGATGAGGCGCCTTATAAATTATCCAGAGCTGTCGCGAAGCTAGGAAGCATCACCTTCTGGAGTTTGGCTTTTTCCTGGATTCGACAAACCTTGGTTTCTTACTGAGGGACTCACTGCTTTACTCATCAAACCTTCCTCTTGGCGTTCCCAACTAGACGGTGATTTACATCATCACCACCACACGAAGCAAAGATTTTTCTGGCGGCGTTGCCGGGGAAAAAGAAGACTTCTGCAAGGGGAGTTTCGCACGCACATCCTTTACTTTGTTTTAAGTTTTGCTTTACTTTATTTTTACTTGCATCGTTTTATCAAAAACATACAAAAAATTAGCTTCCTTTATAGTTGTTACTTTATTGCTTTTAGTTCATTATGTTGTTCCCTAAGTACGTTTTGGAGGACCTCTCTGTAGGTAGTGGTTCTATTATTGGGAAAAGTAACATCGAGGATTTCTTTAATCATATTAGTATGCATAAAGATGTTGAGGAAAAGTGTAACAACCCAAATTTTTGGAAATTTAGAAACAAATAAAATTTATTAAAATACCAAATTTTGGAGCCAACAAAAACTTTTATCTTGAATACAAGATTAATTTCTTGTCTTTTAAAACTTGTGAATTTGAGCATTTGCTCCCATGCTTCAAATAAAAAGAGTATGAGGCAGGTTTTAAAACAAATCCTTTGAGCTCAAATTTTTAAATAAAGATTTTTGTTATAATGAAATAGTTTTCTAACTATTAAATTTGGTGCATGGTTACATGCTAAACCCATTTGGGTCAATTGCCAAACCTATATTAAGCAATATTTGATTCATACCATTATGCATCTCTCCACCACAACTAAGAACAAGTTACAAAGAATCAAATACCCTAACGTTTGAAACAAAAATCAACTTGGAACTCTATTTAATATTCTACCAAAGTTTGAATTCAAATAAGAGGTCATTCCCAACCCCATGTCATCTCCAAGAAAACCAACACTTTTGGGCCAAGATAAAACCTTGTATCTATTATTGCATGCATACATAGTATTTTCAATACAAGTTGTTCTATGATTTTATGTGTGTAATAATTGGTTGGGCAATGATTAGTTAGTTCCAACTTAACCAACAAAAGCATTAGAGAAGAACCACAAAGATCAAAAGAACCAGAAGCAAGAGAAATAAAGAAAAAGAGAAGAGAAGATGATCTAGAAAAAGTTAACCACTACCCTACTTTGGACCCCTGGATTAAGCAATCCTCAACTCAACTAAGAGTGTGGTCAGTTAGTTGAGCTTGACCATATCACATACTAACTCAACCAAGAAGTTTCCAGCAAAAACTCAAACCCTAACCTCTTTCAAAATCTGTCCAAAGTTTGAATCTGAAACAGAAACCATACTTCAAAATTGAAATAAGATTTTTGCAAAACCTCATATTTCTTCATAACAAAAATATGTTTGGAGTCCTTATCCAATATCTTGACAACCCACGGTGGCAGATTTCAAAAATTCAAAATTTGAATTCTTTCGGGCATTTCAACAAACACTTGGTGGGCGAAATCCAGGAAAAATCCCAGCTACTGTGGCCAACGCTGTTCACCCCGGCCCAAACCCTGTAGCCATGCTAGGGAACATCTCTTGGTCGAGCCCCAGCCTCTCCTGCCCCGACCACGGCCGTGAGACAGGGAAGATCAGAGAAGAACCACCGCCCGGACCCCTCACTTGCCCCCTCTGCACCAGGCCACCCCGCCGCCTGCAAACGCGCCAGCAAGTTCCTGCAACCGTCCACAGCACCCCGCCGAAAGCCCCGACCGCCCCTCTCCTCCGTTAGCCGACACCGGCCGCGCTCTCTCCGCAGATCCCCTCGCCCCGTGCTCCCTCTCCCGCTTATAAAAGGGCCACTTTTCTTCCTGAAAAGATCCGCGCCACCTTCCTCTACCTCCTAGACAAGGTCCCAAGCTCCCTCTCCCTCTCGTTCGAGCCCCCCGTCGACGTCGTCCTCGCAGGTCACCGCCCGTTCCCGGCGCACCGAAGCTCCCCCCCCCGACGCGCCGCCTACTGGAGGTGGCCGAGACGACCACCCTCCGCCGCCAGGACCCCTCGCCGCCGGTCGCCGCCGCTCCGGTGAGCCTCCCCGTCGCCGCCCTCCTCCCAGTACTTCCTCTCGCTCCCGTCCTGTAGCGCCAGGAAGAAGAAGCCCGTACCGGTTCGGGTTAGATTAAGTTCTGACAATCCGGGCCCAATTGTCAGCAGCGTTTTTCTTTTTTTTTCTCTTGCCACCCGCCAGCCTGCAGCCTAGTGGGCCGGCCCAGCTCAGTCCGTGTGTCCAGCCCAGGTGAAAAAAAAGGGTATCTAGGTTTGGAAAAATTCCGAAATAGTTTTCAGATGCTTTAGTATATTTAATTTTCCCGGAGATCTACCGATCCAAATCTAGCAAATGAAAATGTTCTGGAAACCTTAGAACATAAGCTATCCAATAAAAGTGGTTTCAACACAATTAGATTTACATAATAATTGCAGTAAAAATAACAAAGTAGGAGCTTTTCCACCTTAGAAAATCCATATCAATTCAAATAAAATTCCTAAAAATACAAATCCAACTTTAGAAATTCACAATTAGTGATACCCATCTGCCTATACCATTAGATCTCATTTTTTTAACCTTTTAAAGTAAACGCTATTTACCTATATGGTTAAGTGGGCAATTGCCATATAGGATTTTCTTAAACTCAAATCTATAATCAAAATTTTTATGGAACTCTTATTGTTAAACCATATTTCCAAATACCTATCTATAAGTATTGATCTTAGCCCATGTGAGCTTGTAGGAAGTATTTGGAAATTTAATACTACATAGTAGTAATTAGAAACTCAAACTTGCACACCTATCTCAAAATCTGGAAATGATATGAAACCAATTCGAATCAACCACATTTCTAAATGTGACCTATAACCCTGGATCCAAGTCAACTAGGATTAATTTTTGGCACTTATAGATTCAAACTTGATCACTAAATAGTTGCAAACTAGAAATGGCTTCAATAAAAGAGAAATACTATAAATCCTATGAATCCTCTTTGGTTGAACCATAATCTTGAATATCTACATTAGTCCATGACCTTGGTCAATAAGGACTTGCAGGAGATATTTTCATAATCCAAAATAAATAAACCCTACTTAGATACAACCACTCAACCATCTCATCCATCGAAACTCAATGATCTTCGAAACCCCTCTCCATAGACTTCCTAGATCGCTCCCCTTACCCCAAGTATCCTTATTTGCTTGAGTATGTGTTGCTTGTAAATTGTGTGGTGATTGTATGCTTATTTGCTTTCCAACGATTAGACGACAACGAGAGTAAGGAGAATGGATCCCGAAGTCAACCAAGAAATGGAGATGGAGATCAATCAATCAAAGATGAAGATGAAGACTATTTTGACTTTGCCAAGCCAGGCAAGCCATCTTTTGAATCATACTCCCACTGCCTAGCTTTACCATTGCATTCTACCTGTTTTAAATAAATTGCATGATTGAATTGCTAGAGTAGAATGATAGATGTGTAGTAATACCTTGCTTAGCAAGAGCATCAAGCTGAGTTTATCCAACCATACTTAGTGGTATCATCACTCATAGTAGTTGCTTAGTCGCTAATAAAATTGAGGCCATCTATAAAAGGAACTCTACTTGAAGTTGGTGACTTGAACTTGAGAGTTTGAATTGGAGACTTCTCCTACAATGATGGTTTTATGAAGGAAAAATAACCTTGACTAAGAACTATGGAATGTATTTGGGAAATGACAATGAGTGATGTACTATGTGAGCCAGCCATACAGTACGACCACATTATCCCGGTATGGGACGGGGCTTAGTGGAGTAGTTTGTTTCGCCTTAGTGTAGACCCTACAAATGTGAATGGAGGTCCGACCAAGGACTCCTTTTCCAGGGCACCCTTGGCGGTTGCCGAGTTTCGCCTTGTCCTCCTCTTCATAGGTGGTTGGGGTACAAGCCGAAGAGCCCTCATTGAAAATGTACTGCCGGGGTAGGACTCTATTTCGGTTAGTGGCATTCCGGAGACCAATTGGCTGGGAACCTTGCACCTTCCGGACAGCTTCTTGGAGACTCCGGTGTTGAGGGGTACATCTCTAGGCGGTAGTGTTTATGCTAAGGCGGGCAGGTGAAACATTATGGTCGGCTACTTGTCGTGGCATATGTTGTTATGCGGGGAAGTTGCCCACACGATGAGTAGTCGGATGGTGTGGGTAAAGTGTACAACCTCTGCAGAGTGTAAAACTATTCGAATAGCCGCGTCCGCGGTCATGGACAGTTGGCAAGCTGTGCCTGGCTTTTGTCAATAATGAAAACAACTTGGTGAACTTGGTGAATGACATGAATTGAATCGACTTGACTTGACCATGATATTGACACACTTGAAGTTCCTCTTTAGATTGAACTTAGAGAACTAAACTTCTTTTCTACCAATGGACATTCTTGGGAAATAAAACTAGCTTTTGCAAATAAACTTAGTGCTTAGTCCACCATATCAACCATGCATATCCCTCTCATCACTTTGTTTATAAGATGGTTTGCGAGTGCATCCAATGTACTCATGGCTGTGTCCCTGGCTATTAACTTGGCCAGACTTGAAGGAGCAAGATCAAGAAGGAAAGACTCATTGACGGCTTTGCGAATTAGGCTCGTTTCCTACTGTCTGCTTTGCCTGTGCGGTTGAAGCTTGACAATATGGACCCAAAGTGTTATTCCGCTGCATGTTGATGTAATGTAAGGTTGGTCTGTGCGACCACCTATGTAATCCCCTTTATTTACTATTAATGTCTATGACTGTGATATCAACTACGTTATGTATATCGCAACAATGACCCTAGGATTGCGGTGGAATACATAATGGGCACTTCGAATTTGTTATCAAATTTTGAGGTCGTCACAAAAAGTCCTTGGCTACGCTTGCTCCTAGTTATGAAATTGCTTCTGCTTATTTAGTTCACATGCTGGAAGCTAGGTTTGCTAGCCTTAATCCTTTTATGCAACACATGTTTCTTAAGCTTCATGATATTGAAGATCCCGAAAAGAAAGCTTTTATCTTGGAAACTTTGCGTAGAGAATTTAGAGATGTTGCCATTGAAGCTAGGAAAGTTCTTAAGCATTTTAATAAGCTTGGCTCGCATATAAAGTTTGTTAGTACAAACAATGAAGAAACCGAAATACCAATACCTAGCAAACTCTTGGGATTGTATGAAGCTTTTGAAAATAATTTTGATTGGATCTGTCCTGCAAATCTTCTTAATGAATTGAGTGAACCAAAGCGTGATCACAAGGGGTCTTAAAAAACTTATGTGGATGAAATACAATGCCTTATTGAAAAGACTTCTGCAGTTGATCTTAATGCTTCATCTTTTGATATTACTTGATTCGCACTTTCTGCGCCTAGCTCAAAGGCGTTAAAGAAAAGCACTCTTGGGAGATAACCCATTGTTTTACTTTCAGTTCTTTTTATTTTATTTGAGTCTTGGAAGTTATGACTACTGTAATTACCTCTCCTTATTATTTTTATTTCGTTTTTTTGCTAAGAGAAGCCTCTAATTTGAGTGAGGTAAGATTTGGGGATGTTGCTGTCCTGAAACAGATTTCGGTGCTGCACCGTAAAAATTCGTGAGAATTCTCTGTATATCTTTTGGACCTGCGATTTCTTGTGCATATGACCCAGGTTATATCCAAACTTTCATTAGCTTAACACTTTTTTATTTGAGTAACATAAAACCCTCAAAAAATTCGACCTTTGTCAGCTGTTCTGTTTTGACAGATTTCTGCCATTATTTGTGTTTGCCGCTCGATCGCTTTCTTTTTTAGTTGTTTTGATCACGGAACTTTTGGGGATGTTGCTACAGTAGTATATGCTTTATATGTGGTGGTTTTGAGTTGAAACCTGAAGCAAAAAAGGGTTGATTCATTGTTATGCTTGCACTAATGTTGCTAATAGAATTGTGCTGAGTTTTGTATGAAGGAAGTTTTCAAGTGTAGGGATTGGAGAATGATGAGATGAGTTGAAGAATGGACAAAAGCTCAAGCTTGGGGATGCCCACGCATCCCAATAAATTTCCAAGAGGTACAAGCGTCAAAGCTTGGGGATGCCCCCGAGGCACCCCTTCTTCATCGGCAAAAATCAGGTCACCTTTCAACACACTATATTTTTATTGCTTCATGCACTATGCGTTTTTCTTGGAGTGTCAGTTGTTTTATTTTTCAGTTTTGTTTAGTTTTGTTTGCTGCAATAAATGGTTGGACCCCAACAAATTCCTTTTGGAGAAGTTGCCTTGCTTTTCGTTTGCCAAGAACACTCCGTTTTTCACTCTTATCGTTCAACGAGTGTTCTCTTTTTCTAGAACTGCGTTTATCTTTCGATTTTCGCCTTGATTTGTGTTCAGATTTTGTCATATCTTTGCATCAAGGTGTATTTTGACCTCTGGTCCATGTTGGTTTTCATCAAAAGAGTTGTTTTTAAAAAAGGTTCGAATGGTCTTGGAAAAGAGAAAAAGTTTCATGCAAAAAAGTGGTACAAAAGGAGCTTGTGTAGACTGCGGCCTAGGCTTTTGCATGTCGTGCTTGATGTCTTTTTGATAGTATGCTTAGTGATTTTTTCTGTAGCATGACTTGTCTCAAATGACTGAGATTGCTTAATGATCCTTTGAAAAAATCATGCGTTGTTTTTATTAGTTGGAAGCATTATTTTGGTTTTCTCCTTGATGCTTTATTTGGGTTGACTTGGCGCATGCTCACACATGTTAGACTCATACAAATTCGCCATAAGCCTCTATGATCATTTAGTTTTTGACTTTTGATGCCATCTTATGCTTCTTTTAATGTTTCTTTGTCGCTTTGCATGATTATGGACGTTATTGTTCTCTTAGTTGGTCGCTCCCAGTCTTTTGCTAGCCCTCATTTTGTACTGAGTATGAGCTCTACTCATGCATCCAACTCCTAAAAACCAAGTTGTTCCAATGTGTCCACCATACATATCTATTAGCAATTTGCTATTCCTAAGTACATTAGACTTGCTTTTATCTATCCTTCAAATTAAACTCTTTTTGGTGTTATGCGAAAATTGGTAAGTAAAGCCCTGACAAACCTAATGGCACACTTTACTTTTCTCGCTTTAAAATTTTGATATTGTGGCTCTCTTATGTTGAGTTGTTATGCTTGCAAGTTGTAAGTGAAGGGATTCGCAGCATAGTAAATCAAAAAATTTCCTACGGATGCGAACAAGAAAGCCAAGATCTAATCTAGGAGATGTAATCAACGAGAGAGGTAGATGAGATCTTCATACCCTTGAAGATTCGTACAGCGGAAACGTTCAATAGAACGTGGTTGACGTAGTCGTACTTGTCGTCTCCTCCTCGCGATCCGATCCGATCCGATCCTACGCCGCAAGTGGCGGCGCCTCCGAGAGTTGCACACGTGCGGTGCAGCGACGTCTCCTCCTTCCTTGGTCCAGCAAGTATGGTGGAGAGATAGATTGGATCAGCAGCACGACGGCGTGGTGCTTATGGTGGAGAGTTTCTGCAGCAGGGCTTCGCCTACGCGCAGTCGCGAGAGAGAGAGAGAGGGAGGGCAGCAGTTGGCGGCTAGGGTTTGGGTTAGGGTAGAGAGGGCTGCGCCCTTGCCCCCCTATATATAGAGGGGTGGCCGGCCAGCTTGGCCTCTCCCCAAACCCTAGGGCGCCGACTTGGAGTAGGAAGAGTGGGGGGCAAGTTTCCCCCCTTCCTTCTTTGAAGACTCCCTTAGGGTTTCCCCTTGGGCTGGCCGGCTGGGCCTTAGGGGCCTTGTGCGCCTGGCCCAGGGCGGCCAGGGCACTTCCCCTTAGGCCCACGCAGGCCTCCGTCAAGTGGGCCCACGTTGGTCCCACTCCGGAACCTTCTAGAACCTTCTGGTACAATACCGATAAACTCCGAAACCTTTCCGGAATCCAAAAACTGCTTTCCTTTATATGAATCTTATTCTCCGGACCATTCCGTAACCTCTCGTGACGTCCTGGATCTCATCCGAGACTCCGAACTAAAACTCATAAACCAATTATCCATTCTATCCTAGCATCGATACACGTTAAGTGTGTGACCCTACGGGTTCGAGAATATGTAGACATGATCTTCTATCAATAATCAACAGCGGGATCTGGAAACCCATATTGACTCCCACATATTCATCGATGATCATATCGAATGAACCACGATGTCAGGATTCAATTAATCCCGTATATGTATTCCCTTCGTCACACGATATTTTACTTGCCCGAGATTTGATCGTCGGTATCGCCATACCTAGTTCAATCTCGTTCACAGCAAGTACTTTACTCGTTCCGTAATCCGATATCACTTTGTGATTAACTCATTAACCACATGCTTGCAAGCGGTGTTGATATCGATTACCGAGTGGGCCCGAAGTATATCTCTCCGACTTGGGAGGGACAAATTCCATCTCGATACATACAACCCAACAAGTACTTTCCGATCACCTCAGAGACACCTTTATTATCACCCTCACATAGGATGACGTTTGATGACTTCAAAGCTTTCTTCCGATACTAGGGAGTTGTATTATCTCATGGTCTAAGGAATACAATACATGACATAGGAAAAGCTTCGCAAAGATGAACACGATGACACGATCTAATTGCTCTGCTTTATTTGGGTCTGTCCATCACATCATTCTCCTAATGATATGATCTCATTATTAATTGACAACTCATGTCTATGGTTAGGAAACCTTAACCATCATTAATCAATGAGCTAGTCCATAGAGGCGTACTAGGGACACGGTGTTGTTCATAAACCACACAAGTATTAAAGTTTCCGCTTAATACAATTCTAGCATGGAATATAAACATTATCATGAACAAGAAATATGATAATAACATCTTTATTATTGCCTCTAGGGCATATTTCCTTCAGTCTCCCACTTGCACTAGAGTCAATAATCTAGTCATACTTGCGCCTTTAACACCTATGGCAATCCGGTGTTCTTCATACGCGTTGCACGTGGTAAACCTTATCTACGGGTCTGACACTTTCAGATCCGTTTGTATTTGCATATTCTTTTGCGTCAGCACGCATTACTCATCTTGTATGAGATAGCATCGTATAAACTTGGTCTTCTGGTGAGACCTTTGTTTCTTGGCCGAGACTATGTTGTCACTATTGTCATACAATAGAACTACATAGTACTAGCACACTTAGAAAAATAGCGATATCCACCGTGCGTCGAAATACTCATTGGTCCACACACATCGGTATGTATGATTTCCAATAAGTCCGTTGCTCGCTCCATTATTCCGGAGAACGGGGTTTTGATCATCTTGCCCATGAGGCACGGCTCGCACGTGTCAAATGATTCAAAATCAAGAGACTCCAAAAGTCCATCAGAATGGAGTTTCTTCATGCGTTTTACGCCAATATGACCTGGACGACAGTGCCACAAATAAGTTGGATTATCACTATCTACTTTGCATCTTTTATGCCGCTTCTAAAGCAATTATATACTTAGCCCTCGTTGCAGTGTCCGCCACAATATTAACATTGGAACTCATCCAAGTCATCATGGAACTTTCTTCCATCTTATTATGCCACCTTCTAACTCAAAACAAATAGCTTAAAATTGAGATAAAATTTTAACTGTATATGTGACAAAGCCAATGTAACACATTGCAATGAACCATTTGTCACTTTTGCATACAGAACATATTCTTACTTCTTCGAAAGTGCATAAGAATATCTTTACTATTGTCCAACGATCATCATATGAATGCTATAACCTTTAGAGCATTGGACACATCTGGATCTACATATCATGGTATGCAAGATTGATAAAATCATTCTTGTGGTTTCACTCATCAAGTGTCAAAACAATTGATTCTTGCTCCAACCTCTTCCATGCAACAAGAACCGTTCTTATTGTTTCCATATTGAACAAATTCAATATTTCATCTATGTACTCTGGTAAAACTATATTAGTTTCTCAATCTATCTGCATAGACATTGATGCTTAATATTCTGGTTTTACCTAAGTCTTTCATTAGAAATCTAATTTTTAGTGAAAACTTCACAAATATCAAGAAAAACACATAATTTCCAATGAACGATATGTCATCTACATAAAGCATTAGAAATATATCTTAGCGCTCCCACTTACTTTCTTGTAATACAAGCATCTTCAAATATCTTGATGAAATTAACACTTTAATATTTTCATCATTGAAGATTCCAACTTCGCTATGCTTACTTCTACCATAGAAGTTTGCATACATATCTAGCAACCTTTGAATTAACAAAACCCATTGGGTCGTGTCAGGTACACGTCCTTGGTGTGCATTCCGGTAGAGGAACGTTGTCTCGTTTATTCGACTAACATATCTCTATATGTAATTGTTGCTAGAATAATTCATATGACGAAGTCAGGGCCCATCATCGCTTCTTTGTATATTGTTGGTTACTATTATCTAATAATAGCTCATCCTCAAATCTTGCTATTTGATTACGACCAACTTGGTTAAATAGGAACTTCGATGTCGTGACTACAACATATTGTAGACGCGTGAGCTATGAATGCAGTTGCCGCTTCCAGAACATATTCTGGTGCTGCGCTACTCTGATCATCTTGCTCAGATTCAATAACCTCATCAAGTTCTATCTTCCTCCCACTTAAACCTTTCGCGAAAAACTCCTTCATAAGAAGTTCACTTCTTTCAGTGACAATCACCTTTAATTGGGTTTATGGCAGAAGAAACACCCATCGACATTCTTTGGGATAACCTACAAAGACTTACTAATCCAATTTTGGTTGTAAACATTTTACACATATGCCTTGCATACCAAAATTCAAGAAAAGACAACTATAACTTGTATGGTGTCATTTCGGCAGATTATGATGGCACTCTATTCAGTGAAAAGCGGTAGTCTCTAAAGCATAATCCACAAATTATATTGGTAGTTTTATATAATCATTGCTCTAACCATGTCAAACAAGGTTTGATTACATCCATCGAAAACTCCATACTCCTATGGTGTTTATCACGATGCAAGTTTGTGGAACAATTCCTCTAACTCTTAGATGTTTGCTAAACTTGTAACACAAATATTCTTCTTTATGATCCAATCATAAAAACTTGAATTTTTCTTGTTACAACAATTTCCACTTCATAAATTGAACAATTTCAATTGTTTCATACTTCTATCTCATCAAGCAGATATACCATACATCTATTCGAGTCATTGATGAAATAGAAAATACACCATGATCGACTTCACACCATGGACTACATACATCAATATGTATGATCTCCATTTAGTTAGTCGCTAGTTTTGTCCATGGCCCATGAACGGAGTTTAATCATCTTTAGGAAAAGTCTCACAAGCGTCAATCAATTCAAAATCAAATGACTCGAAAATCTATCAATATAGAATTTCTTTCATGTTTTGTTTCCAATATGACTTAAACGGCGGTGTCACACATAAGTGAAATTCGTTTTGTCTTGTGACCTTTAGCATCAGTGTTATAAATGTCTATTTCACCAACAAGATTTATAATAATCTATCCATCGACTATGGAAGACGGTAATAATTTGAACAACCATTGCTCTCATAATACCAGAACAAAATAACAATTATTAAGTTCATGAAATATCTTGAAGGCTAGCTTTGATGTCGACGAGAAGCACAATAACACTTTTATTTGTATCTCGACATGCATCATTACCATATTCTTTTACTAGTTACTTAGGCCATTGTACTTCTTGTATTGTGTTGCTTCGTATGACATTTCATACCAACAAATCAGTATCGAATACCCAAGAATTACATTGTTAACGAGCAAAAGAATTCATCTATAACATGTATATCATTTATATACCTGAGCTGGACAATTCCAGTCTTTTCCTTTTTCTACCAAATAATTTTGCAGATCCTATTTAGCATTTCCTCTCCTTTTAGAAGAATCTATCGACATCAATAGTGGCGTCAATCATTTGACACATAGTCCAAAGGATTTTTAGTCAAATACTAATAGCCTTGGATTTTGCACTTTGAAGTGGATCGCCATCATCATATGATTGGTATTCTTCCAGATTCCATTCTTTAGTATTCTTTTGGTATACCAAAACAATTTAGCCGATACCTTTTCATTCATCCTATCATGACATCTTTCATGATGAAACTACTATAGCTTATAAGGATGAATGCAAGTATAATATTAGTTCCCAAACTTTTGGGTGATCGGGATGCCTAGCATCTTCAATCTTCGCATATAGTCATACAATATGAGCATATGTTCTTTTACTAAATTATACTTCATCATTTTGCAAACAATCAAAGTCTTAGATATCAAATATCTTTTACTTATTATTTGTTTCTGAAACAATTCTTTCAGCTCAACGATCACTTTGATTCTCAAACAATTTTGAAGATCAATTTATCATGAAGGCAAACATATGATCTTTAGATACTAAACTTGAATCGTTGCTCTTAGATTAATACAATTTATTAAATCGTATGGAGCAAGCAAGGTTTGCTAAAGTTTGCAATAGGACTTAATCTTTAGTCTTGATATTCTAACTAAACGGCACTAGACCGAAAAGTGATTATCCAGAATTCTATAGTTCTTTTAACTCAATTAAAACTAAGTGTCGGTGGAAAACGGTTGCCAAAGACTACAACGACTTATGCAAATACACTAAGATTTAGTTCATGATAATTAGTTCAAGTTAATCAAATTACTAATGAACTCCCACTAAATTCAACATTCCTCAAAGTTGTTTAGTGAAGCATGATCCAAATTCACTACACCGAGACCGATCATCACGTGAATGATGTAGCTTTAATGGTGAACATCAACATGTTGATCATATCATCCATATGACTCATGCTTGACCTTTCGGTCCATGTGTTCCGAGGCCATGTCTGTACATGCTAGGCTCGTCAAGTCAAACCCAAGTATCTCCGCATGTGCAAATACTGGCTTGCACCCGTTGTATGTGAACGTAGAGTCTATAGCACCCGATCATCACGAGATGCTTGAACACGACGAACTTTCGCAACGGCGCATACGAGGGGAGAACACAATTTTATCTTGATCTTTAAGTGAGGAATCATCTTATAATGCTACCGTCGCGATCTAAGCATAATAAGATACATAAAAAGATAAACATCACATGCATATAATTTTATGTGACATGGTATAGCCAATCTCCGCGCCATGATCTCCATCTTGTGCGCGCCGGCATGATCTCCATCACTCCACCATGATTGCCTCCACCACGAATAGCAACTACAACTATTGCTAACTACTTAGCGATAAAGTAAAGCTATTACATGGCGTATAAGAAGTTGACACGCAGGTCATACACAATTATAAAGACAACCATATGGCTCCTGCCGGTTGTGAACTCATCGACATGCAAGTCGTGAAAGATTACAAAACATGATCATTGCATACAACTCAATTCATACTCATCATGTCTTGGGCCATACCATATCACAAAACACTCCCTGCAAAAACAAGTTAGACGCCTCTACTTTGTTGTTGCATGTTTTACGTGGCTTATGGGAGTAACAAGCTAAGAACGATTCTTACCTACGAAAAGCCACAACGGTGATATTATGGTTGCTATCATCCGTTGTAAATCTCATGACTACTATAGTGAGAGAAACTGGCATCCACCAGCCGCATGTGTGGAACAAGCCACACGTCAAGTGCGAAGCCGGTCTCGCGAACGAGGTCGCATAAAGTTGGCCTGGACCGCTTCGATCTCACTATGCCGCGCCATAAGAAATACAAAACAAGAGGTTTGCAACAGAAAACATCAACGCCCGCAACAAGCATGTTGCGTTCTACTCGTGAAACACATCTACGCATAAACCTGGCTCTGATACCACTGAAGGGATTCGCAGCATAGTAAATCAAAAATTTTCCTACGGATGCGAACAAGAAAGCCAAGATCTAATCTAGGAGATGTAATCAACGAGAGAGGTAGATGAGATCTTCATACCCTTGAAGATTCGCACAGCGGAAACGTTCAATAGAACGTGGTTGACGTAGTCGTACTTGCCGTCTCCTCCTCGCGATCCGATCCGATCCTACGCCGCAAGTGGCGGCGCCTCCGAGAGTTGCACACGTGCGGTGCAGCGACGTCTCCTCCTTCCTTGGTCCAGCAAGTATGGTGGAGAGATAGATTGGATCAGCAGCACGACGGCGTGGTGCTTATGGTGGAGAGTTTCTGCAGCAGGGCTTCGCCTACGCGCAGTCGCGAGAGAGAGAGAGGGAGGGCAGCAGTTGGCGGCTAGGGTTTGGGTTAGGGTAGAGAGGGCTGCGCCCTTGCCCCCCTATATATAGAGGGGTGGCCGGCCAGCTTGGCCTCTCCCCAAACCCTAGGGCGCCGACTTGGAGTAGGAAGAGTGGGGGGCAAGTTTCCCCCCTTCCTTCTTTGAAGACTCCCTTAGGGTTTCCCCTTGGGCTGGCCGGCTGGGCCTTAGGGGCCTTGTGCGCCTGGCCCAGGGCGGCCAGGGCACTTCCCCTTAGGCCCACGCAGGCCTCCGTCAAGTGGGCCCACGTTGGTCCCACTCCGGAACCTTCTAGAACCTTCCGGTACAATACCGATAAACTCCGAAACCTTTCCGGAATCCAAAAACTGCTTTCCTTTATATGAATCTTATTCTCCGGACCATTCCGTAACCTCTCGTGACGTCCTGGATCTCATCCGAGACTCCGAACTAAAACTCATAAACCAATTATCCATTCTATCCTAGCATCGATACACGTTAAGTGTGTGACCCTACGGGTTCGAGAATATGTAGACATGATCTTCTATCAATAATCAACAGCGGGATCTAGAAACCCATATTGACTCCCACATATTCATCGATGATCATATCGAATGAACCACGATGTCAGGATTCAATTAATCCCGTATATGTATTCCCTTCGTCACACGATATTTTACTTGCCCGAGATTTGATCGTCGGTATCGCCATACCTAGTTCAATCTCGTTCACAGCAAGTACTTTACTCGTTCCGTAATCCGATATCACTTTGTGATTAACTCATTAACCACATGCTTGCAAGCGGTGTTGATATCGATTACCGAGTGGGCCCGAAGTATATCTCTCCGACTTGGGAGGGACAAATTCCATCTCGATACATACAACCCAACAAGTACTTTCCGATCACCTGAGAGACACCTTTATTATCACCCTCACATAGGATGACGTTTGATGACTTCAAAGCTTTCTTCCGATACTAGGGAGTTGTATTATCTCATGGTCTAAGGAATACAATACATGACATAGGAAAAGCTTCGCAAAGATGAACACGATGACACGATCTAATTGCTCTGCTTTATTTGGGTCTGTCCATCACATCATTCTCCTAATGATATGATCTCATTATTAATTGACAACTCATGTCTATGGTTAGGAAACCTTAACCATCATTAATCAATGAGCTAGTCCATAGAGGCGTACTAGGGACACGGTGTTGTTCATAAACCACACAAGTATTAAAGTTTCCGGTTAATACAATTCTAGCATGGAATATAAACATTATCATGAACAAGAAATATGATAATAACATCTTTATTATTGCCTCTAGGGCATATTTCCTTCAGTAAGTTGGAAATTAGCCCAGCCATGCCGTCATGGGGCAAGCTTTCAACATTGCACTATCTTTCATTTGAGTCGATATCGTGATCTTTTGTTTATGGATACTCGCGATGTGAAATAAGTTGGGAATCTTGCGGGATCATGGAATTTTTATATGTGTTAGGGAAACGACTGGGCCGCTAATCTAAGCCATCCATAATTCATGGTGGAAATTTACAGCATGCCCATAGTGGACATTCGATGACGCATCTCAAAATAAAAAGCTATTCCAATGGTAAATAAAAGAGATGTCAAGGTGTTCATTGTCTGTTTGTCTTGTCATTTTGATGTGGGCTTGTTCCATGTCATCGGGCAGGAGGTACCCCATTGGCGGTTCTCGATGATACACATATATTTACAATAACAAGAGCCTACTTGGGACTCTAAGTCGAGTAGCATGAGGTTTGGGTATTCGTACTTCACGGGACACGAGGTTTTCAACTTATGATTTGTCAAGCATATGCTTCATAATTGTACTCGCATTAACTCTAACCATTCAAGATGCCTATGATGGGGGCAATGAGAGCTCAAAGCTAGTAAGTACCATAATTTTTGAAGGTTTATAAAACTTGCAATCACTGCTTCCCTCCGCGAAGGGCCTTTCTTTTACTTTTATGTTGAATCACCACCTTCTATCTTTATGCACCGTCTAAGAGAGCATAGTTGTCATTCTTAGTATAATGTGCATTGTCCCAAAGTTTTCATTGATTGATTCATGATTATGGTTTCACTTGCTCTTAAATTATTTGTATATAGTCACCCTCTTAAACTTGAAGGTGTCCTATGCATTTATGTTTTGCTATTCCATGAAGGACAAGCTGAAAACCATTTGCTATGTTTTTCCATATGATTTGAACACACATTTGACTTTCATTGTTTCATTTTCATGATCTTTCGTTTGTGTTCTTTTTCATGTTATAACATGGTTGCTAAGTTTCTTCTATCAAGATTATATCTTTCATGCCCATGTTTTAAGTTCTTTTGATCCCAGCACACAATGCTTACATAGATGATCAAGAGTGTGTAGGTGCATGTCACCTCAAAAATTATTTCTTTGTTATCACTTACCTACTCGAGGACGAGCAGGAGTTAATCTTGGGGATGCTTGATACGTCTCAAACGTATCTATAATTTTTGATGCTCCATGCTTGTTTTTACACCATTTGCTTAATGTTTCGTTACACTAAGTGGCATTTTTATGCGTTTTCTGGAACTAACCTATTAACAAGATGCCACAGTGCCAGTTCCCTGTTTTCTGCTATTTTTGTGTCTCAGAAAAGTTACACAGGAAATATTCTAGGAATTGGACGAAACAAAAGCCGAACATCCAGATATTAAACGAAGCTTCCAGAACACCGAAGAGGAGAGGGAGCCGAGCCAGGGGGTGGTCTCACCACCAGGGGGCGCAGCCCAGGGCCCGGCTGCGCCGCCCTATGGTGAGCCCCACCTGGTCCACTTCTGACGCTGCCCCTTCACCTATAAAGACCCCCCGACGGGAAAAACCTAAACACCCGATCACTTTTCCAGAAACACATCGCGATCCGCCGCCGTCATCGACCCGAGATCGGGAGGGTCCAGAAGCTCTTCCCGGCACCCTGCCGGAGAGGGGAATCACCACCGGAGGTCTTCTTCATCACCATGCTTGCCTCCGGCGCGATGAGTGAGTAGTCTACCTTGGACTATGGGTCCATAGCAGTAGCTAATTGGTTGTCTTCTCCACCATGTGCTTCATGTTTAGATCTCGTGAGCTGCTTTACATGATCGAGACTACCTTTATGTAATTCTACATGTTGTGTTTGTTGGGATCCGATGAATATTGGTGTTATGATTGAGTTGATGTGCTGAATATTATCTTATGTTATCTCTATGTTGTTTATGATCTTGCATGCTCTGTGTTGTTAGTAGCTATCTTGGCCGAGTAGATACTAGTGACAACAAGAGGGGGTATTTATGCTCGATAGTTGGGTTCATGCCTCTATCTAATCTGGGGGAGTGACAGAAACCTCTAAGGTTGTAGATGTGCTGTTGCCACTAGGGAAAAAACAACATTCTTATGTCCAAGGGCATATGCTTTGTTTACATTACACACTTTGCTTAATGTAGTTATCTATTGTTCGTAACTTAATACTCAAGGGGTCCTCGGACGATTCCCCGCGAGTGGATTATTAGTCATAGATGCAGTTGGATGGCGGTCTATGTATCTTGTTGTAATGCCCAGAGTAAATCTCATAGTGATCCTCTTGACATGCACGTTATCTTTATTCTATCAATTGCCCAACTGTAATTTGTTTACCCAGCATGTTGTTATTTATCTTATGGAGAGACACCACTAGTGAACTGTGGACCCCAGTCCAATTTCCTTTACATTGCTATCACCTGTTTACTTTACTCGCACTGTATACTTTACTCCCATACTACTATTGCTTTCCACTCGATACGCTCATTCCTTTGTTTACAGCAAACCGGTGAGATTGACAACCTCATCGTAAGTTGGGAGCAAAGTATTTGGTTGTGTTATGTGCAGGTTCCGCGTTGCAGCTGGCAAAGCAAAGCACTGGATGAGGCGCCTTATAAATTGTCCAGAGTTGTTGCGAAGCTAGCAAGCATCACCTTCTGGAGTTTGGTTTTTCCCTGGATTCAACAATCCTTGGTTTCTTACTGAGGGAAAACTCGCTGCTTTACTCATCAAACCTTCCTCTTGGGGTTCCCAACTGGACGGTGATTTACATCATCACCACCACACGAAGCACCCCCCGTGGTGGGGTGGCATGGTGGGTCCCCCTGAGGTCTCCCAGGTGCCTCTCTGCCCCATTTTTGGCATAAAAATTTAAAAAGATTTTTCCAGAACTTTTTGAGAAACTTTATTTTCGAGGATTTTTCAGAAATTGACAAGAGATTAAAAACTCGGGAAAACAAAGATGGAATGATTGCAAGAAAATCAAACCCAAGTATACAGCAGCTCTAAGATACTCTAATCATGCAACTAACAAAGGGAACAAAAATGATAAAAGTAAATATGAGTGAGGTAAACTAAATGCGGTGAAAACGAAGCTTCATTCATATAAAATCACTTTGTTAACAAGGTTTATCAAGTCTTGTTATCAAACTAATTTTGTATGAGGCCAAACTTTGCATTTCACTATATGCTTATGTTACCTCAACCTTGATAGGCATAGTCCCAATCATAACAATTTTATATTCTTCCTTGCGCTTTCGCTCTGAACAAATAATCTGACCAACTCTGATGGTCTCAACATTCTTGATTGAATTTAGAGCATTCTTTCTATCAATCTTCTTGGGAAAATAGACCGTGTACTCTTTGTCATTGACATTAAAAGTTACTTTTCCTTGATTGCAATTAATAACCGCACCTGCAGTGTTTAGAAAAGGTCTCCCAAGAATAATAGACATATTATCATCTTCAGGAATTTCCAACACAACAAAGTCAGTTAATATCAAACAGCTATTAGCAACTTGAACAGGAACATTCTCACATATACCAATAGGAATAGTAGTAGACTTATCAGCCATTTGCAAAGATATATCAGTTGATACCAGTTTTTCCAGATCAAGTCTCTTATAAAGAGAAAAAGGCATGACACTAACTCCGGCTCCCAAATCACATAAAGCAGTTCTAACATAGTTATTTTTAATGGAACAAGGAATAGTTGGTATACCTGGATCTCCAAGCTTCTCCGGCACTTTACCATCAAAAGAATAATTAGCAAGTAAAGTGGAGATTTCCTCATTAGGAATCTTCCTTTTATTAGTAACAATATCTTTCATATACTTTGAATAAGGAGGCATTTTAATAGCTTCAGTCAAAGGAATTTGCAGAAATAAAGGTCTAATCCATTCACAAAACCTATTGTAGTGTTCTTCTTCCTTGGATTTATGTTTCTTACCAGGAAAAGGCATTGGTTTCTGTACCCATGGTTCTCTCTCATTACCATGCTTGTTGGCAATGAAGTCTTCTTTAGTGTACTTTGCATTCTTAGCAAGCTTGTCTGGTTCCTCTTCAACTTCTTCTTTATCGGGAGCATCACCTGGTTCAGTTTCAGCATCAGAAATAGAAACACTATTAGGATCTTTACCTGTTCCGGAAGATTCTGCAGCTGTTTTATGCTTCTTCTTCTTCTTCTTGGAAGGAATATCATCACTTGAAGTGCGTTGAGAATCTTGCTCGATCCTCTTAGGATGTCCTTCAGGATATAAGGGGTCTTAAGTGGTAGCACCTCCTCTTGTGCGTATTTCACACGCTTGTTTTTCTCTTGCGACATCAACTAGCAAATCTTTTTGAACCTTGGTAAGCTGATCAATTTGAGTCTCAACCATTTGAAAATGTTTAACAAGCATCTTCACATCATTGGAGGTTCTCTCCACAATATCCTGCAACTTGTTAATAGCTCTAGAATTTTCTAACAAATGATTTTGCACTCTCTTATTAAAATTATCTTGCTTAACAATGAAATTATCAAACTTATCTAAGCATTGATCAGGAGGTTTACAGTAAGGAATATCTCTATCATCAAAGCGTTGGAGAGAGTGTACCTCAATAGTAGATGGGTGAGGGATTGGCTTAAATAATTCTTCTATAGGAGGTAAATTCTTCACATCTTCAGATTTAATACCCTTCTCCTTAAGAGATTTCTTGGCTTCCCTCATAACTTCATCACTTAATTCAATCATTCCTGTCTTCTTTGGTATCGGCTCTGGAGTTGGCGCGGGTATTGGCTTAATTAGAGTCCAATCATCATGATTCCGACTTCTTTTAGCCATTAATTCTTCAGCTTCAGCCGGAGTTCTTTTCCTGAAAACACAACCAGCACAGCTATCCAGATATGTCTTAGCTTCATCAGTTAGTCCATTATAAAATATATCAAGGAGTTCATTTTTAGGCAATGGCTCTTTAGGCAATGCTCTAATTAAAGAACAAAACCTTGCCCAAGATTCGGGCAATATCTCTCCTTTTCCCTATTCAAAGTCAAAAAAATTCTGCACAACAGCATGTTGAGCACTAGCAGGAAAATATTTCTGAAAGAAAGCATTAAACAAAGCAATAGGACTATCAATAGATCCAGGAGACAAATTATTAAACCAAGTTTTAGCTGCATCTTTCAATGTGAAAGGAAAAATCTTAGCAACAAAGTAAGTGTGAAGCTTAATATCATCATAAAACAATTTACTCAAAGTAGAGAGCTCATTCATATGTCCCATAGCACTTTCATTTTTAGTACCACAAAAAGGTTCTTTCTCAACAATAGATATGTAAGATAAATCTAAGGAGAAATCATAATCCTTATCCCTAATATTTATGGGAGAAGCAGCAAACTTAGCATCAAGAGATAATTTATATCTAACAACGCGTCTTACTAGAAGTTCTTTAACAGCATTAGCATCACGGGTAGCATGAACTTCAGCAATAAAATCATCATCAAGCTCAATATAAGTGTCATCAAGATCATCACTAGGACATTCCCTAGACTTAGGTGAACTAACAGGTGTAACAGTGGTGTTTTCCATTTGCTTAGTTCTAGCAATTGTAGCATCTAAAAAGGAACCTAGCGAACCACTCTCATCAAGCACAGTAGAGGCATCATCTAAATTATCAGTTACATTTTCAAACTCAGCAGAAGAAGTAGCAGTAGCGTGTGCTTGTGGTGGTGTAAGCAACTTACTCATAACAGATGGCGAATCAAGAGCAACAGAGGTGTTCAAAGTCGTACCTCTTCTTGTAGTGGATAGCAATATAAGAACTTTTCCATCACGAGGTTTACCCATGATGAATGGATTGCAGCGAACAATATGAATTCCAAGTGAACTTACAAATAAAGCTATGCTTCCCGGCAACGGCGCCAAAAAATAGTCTTGATGACCCACAAGTATAGGGGATCGCAACAGTCTTCGAGGGAAGTAAAGCCCAAATTAATTAATTCGACACAAGGGGAGCCAAAGGATATTTATAAGCCTTAACAGATGAGTTGTCAATTCAGCTGCACCTGGAAATAGACTTGCTCGCAGCGGTTTATCGGTAGCAATAGTTTTATAGTGGTGATAGTAGTTAAACAGTAACAACAACAGTAAAATAAAAGCGGTAATAGTAGCAATAGTAAATAGTAGGATAAAATACTGTAGGCTTAGGGATGATGTACGAGCGTTGCATGGATAAGATAATTCATGAAATCAGTGAGACATGGGCAATTGCAGATAAATAATGATAAAACATTCTAGTACTAAACAACCATAGGCATGTGTTCCGTATATAGTCGTATGTGCTCGCAATGAGAAACTTGCACGACATCTTCTGTCCTATCAGCCTGTTGCAGCAGGGCCTCAAGGGAAACTACTGGTAATTAAGGTACTCCTTTTAATAAAGTACCGGAGCAAAGCATTAACACTCGGTGAACACATGTGATCCTCACATCATAGCCATCCCCTCTGGTTATCCCAATTTCTGTCACTTTGGGGCCTCGGGTTCCGGACAACGATATGTGTATACAACTTGCAGGTAAGACCATAAACAACAATTATCATAATGAAACAATAACAAGTTCAGATCTGAGATCATGGCACTCGGGCCCAAAGTGACAAGCATTAAGCACAAAAAGTTGCAACAATGTCATAAGCACTAACAATAGATACTAGGCACCATGCCCTAACAATCTCATAACAAATTACATGAACAATCTCATCCAATCCGTACCATCCCCTTCACCTACAGCGGGAATTACTCACACATGGATGGGGGAATCATGGATGGTTGATGGAGGGACGTCGGTGATGATGGTGATGAAGATCTCCTCCAAATCCCCATCCCGGCAGGGTGCCAGAACGGAGTTTCTGGTTCCGAATCGCGGTTTTTGATGTTGACGGCGCAGCGGAACTCTATCTGGGAAAAACGCCGAACCCCCGCTCCTTTCAGGTCAGAGGGTATATGTAGGCGGAAGGAGGGGTCGAGGCAATGGCCGAGGCGGCCTCACCACAAGTGGGCGCGGCCAGGCCTGGGCTGCGCCACCTGGTGGTGTGGCGGCCTCCTAGCCCCTCTCCGTCTCGTCTTCTGGCTCCGTGGGTCTTCTGGTGAAATAGGATTTTTGCAATATTTTCTCGGATTTTTACAGAAAGTTGGATTTCTGCACAAAAATGAGACACCAGAGCAATTCTACTGAAAACAGCGTTAGTTCGTGTTAGTTGTATTCAAAACACACAAATTAGAGGAGAAACATCAGCAAAAGTGTTCAGGAAAGTAGATACATTTTGGACGTATCACATATACCTCCTGACCTGAAACTATCGGGGGTTCAGCATTTTTCCCAAATAGAGTTTCGCTGCACTGCCACCATCAGAAACCGCGATTCGGAACCAGAAACTCCGTTCTGGCACCCTGCCGAGATGGGGATTTGGAGGAGATCTTCATCATCATCATCACCGACGTCTCTCCATCAACCATCCATGATTCCCCCATCCATGTGTGAGTAATTCCCGCTATAGGCGGAGCGGATGGTAAGGATTGGATGAGATTATTCATGTAATTGCTATGAGATTGTTAGGGCATGCTGCCTAGTATCTACTGTTAGTGCTTATGACATTGTTGCAACTTGTTGTGCTTAATGCTTGTCACTTTGGGCCCGAGTGCCGTGATCTCAGATCTGAACTTGTTATTGTTTTATGATGATAATTGTTGTTTATGGTCTTACCTGCAAGTTGTATACACATATCGTTGTCCGGAACCCGAGGCCCCAAAGTGACAGCAACTGGGATAACCAGAGGGGATGGTTGTGATGTGAGGATCACATGTGTTCACTGAGTGTTAATGTTTTGCTCTGGTACTTTATTAAAAGGAGTACCTTAATTACCAGTAGTTTCCCTTGAGGCCCCGGTGCAAATGGGCTGGTAGGACAGAAGATGTCATGCAAGTTTCTCATTGCGAGCACGTGTGACTATTTATGGAACACATGCCTATGGTTGTTTAGTACTAGGATGCTTTATCATTATTTATCTGCAATTGCCCATGTCATTGATTATTACATGAATTATCTTGTCCATGCAACACCCATTCATCCATCCCTATGCCTGCAGTATTTAATCCTACTGATTACTATTGCTACTATTACCGTCTTTACTTTACTATTGCTGCTACTATTTTACTACTGCCACCACAATGAAACTGTTGCTACTGATAAACCACTGCAAGCAAGTCTATTTCCAGGTGCAGTTGAATTGAAAAATCATCTGGTAAGGCTTAAAAATATCCTTTGGCTCCCCTTGTGTCAAATCAATAAATTTGGGTTTTATTCCCTCGAAGACTGTTGCGATCCCCTATACTTATGGGCCATCAAGACTATTTTCTAGCGCCGTTGCCGGGGAGCATAGCTTTATTTGTAAGTTCACTTGGAATTCATATTGTTCGCTGCAATCCATTCATCATGGGTAAACCTCGTGATGGAAAGTTTCCTATATTGCCATCCACTACAAGAAGAGGTACGACTCTGAACACCTCTATTGCTCTTGATTCACCATCTGTGATGAGTAAGTTGCTTACATCACCGCATGCACATGCTACTTCTTCTGCTGAGTTTGAAAATTCTACTGATAGTTTTGATGATGCTTCTACTGTGCTTGATGAGAGTGGTTCGTTAGGTTCCTTTTTAGAGGCTACAATTGCTAGGACTAAGCAAATAGGGAACACCACTATTTTGCCTGGTAGTTCACCTGAGTCTAGGGAACACCTTAGTGACGGCCTTGATGATGCTTATATTGAGCTAGATGACAATTTTATTGATGAACTTCATGCTACTAGTGATGCTGGTGCTATTAGAGATCTTCTTGCAAGACGTGTTGTTAGATATAAGTTATCTCCTGATGCTAAGTTTGCTGCTTCTCCCATAAATATTAGTGATAAGGACTATGATTTCTCTTTGGATCTGTCTTACATATCTATTGTTGAGAAAGAATCTTTTTGTGGTACTAAAAATGAAAGTGCTATGGAGCACATGAATGAGCTCTCTTCTTTGAGTAATTTGTTTTCTGATGATACTAAGCTGCGTACTTACTTTGTTGCTAAGATTTTCCCTTTTTCATTGAAAGGAGCAGCTAAAGCTTGGTTTAATAATGTGTCTCATGGATCTATTGATAGTCCTATTGCTTTGGTTCACGCTTTCTTTCAGAAATATTTTCCTGCTAGTGCTCAACATGCTGCTTTGCAGAAAATCTTTGACTTTGAGCAGGTAAAAGGAGGGAAACTGCCTGAATCATGGGGAAGGTTTTGTTCTTTAATTAGAGCACTGCCTGGAGAGCCATTGCCTAAGAATGAACTCCTTGATATATTTTATAATGGACTAACTACTGAATCTAAGACATACTTGGATAGTTGTGCTAGTTGTGTTTTCAGGAAAAGGACTCCTGCTGAAGCTGAAGAATTAATTGCTAAAATAAGCCAGAATTATGATGATTGGACTATGGCTGAGCCAACACCAGCGCCAACACCAGCGCCGACACCAAAGAACAGAGGAATGATTGAATTAAATGATGAAGTAATGAGAGAAGCCAAGAAATCTTTTAAGGAGAAGGGTATTAAATCTGAAGATGTGAAGAATCTACCACTTATAGAAGAATTATGTAAGCCAATTGATGCGGGCAGGATAACCACCCAGTTGGGAACCCCAAGAGGAAGGTATGATGAGTACAGTAGCAAATTTTCCCTCAGTAAGAAACCAAGGTATGTCGAATCCAGCAAAAAGCCAAACTCCAGAAGGTGATGCCTGCTATCCTAGTGACACTCCAACAAGGGCGCTGTTAACGATAACGTGTTAGCGCGTCTTCAACTAGTAGCAATGTGGAACCTACACACAACACAACCAAATACTTTGTTCCCAACTTACGATGAGGTTGTCAATCTCACCGGTTTGCTTGAAACAAAGGAATGAGCGTATCGAGTGGAAAGCAATAGTAGTATGCAAGTAAAGTAAATAGTGCGAGTAAAGTAAACAGGTGATAGCAATATAAAGGAAATAGGACCGGGGTCTACAGTTCACTAGTGGTGTCTCTCCATAAGATAAAATAACACATACTGGGTAAACAAATTACAGTTGGGCAATTGATAGAATAAAGACAACGTGAATATGTCGAGAGGATCACTATGAGATTTACTCTGGGCATTACAACAAGATACATAGACCGCCATCCAACTGCATCTATGACTAATAATCCACTTGTGGCGAATCAATCCGAGAAATCTACAAGTATTAAGTTGCGAACAACAAATAACTGCATTAAGCAAAGTGTGCAATGTAAACAAAGCATATGCCCTCGGACATATGAATGTTGTTTTCCCCCTAGTAGCAACAGCACATCTACAACCTTAGAGGTTTCTGTCACTCCCCCAGATTAAATAGAGGCATGAACCCACTATCGAGCATAAATACCCCCTCTTGGAGTCACTAGCAACTACTCGGCCAAGATAGCTACTAACAACGGAGAGCATGCAAGATCATAAACAACATAGAGATAACATAAGATAAAATTCAGTACATCAACTCAATCATAACACCAATATTCATCAGATCCCAACAAACACAACATGTAGAATTACATAACGGTAGTCTCGATCATGTAAGGCAGCTCACGAGTTCTAAACATGAAGCACATGGTGGAGAATACAACCATCTAGCTACTGTTATGGACCCATAGTCCAAGGTAGACTACTCACTCATCGCGCCGGAGGCAAGCATGGCGATGAAGAAGACCTCCGATGGCGATTCCCCTCTCCGGCAGGGTGCCGGGAAGAGCTTCTGAACCCTCCTAATCTCGGGTCGATGACAGCGGCGGATCGCGATGTGTTTCTGGAAAAGTGATCGGGTGTTTAGGTTTTTCCCGTCGGGGGGGCTTTATAGGCGAAGGGGCAGCGTCAGAAGTGGACCAGGGGGCCCACACCACAGGCCAGCGTGGGCCAGGGGCAGGCCGCGCACCCTGGTGGTGTGGCCGCCCTGTGGCTCCTTTCCGTCTCCTCTTAGGTTCTCTGGAAGCTTCGGTAAATATCTGGACGTCTGGCTTTTGTTTCGTCCAATTCCGAGAATATTTCATGTGTAACTTTTCTGAAACACAAAAACAGCAGAAAACAGGGAACTGGCATTGTGGCATCTCGTTAATAGGTTAGTTCCGGAAAATGCATAAAAATGCCACGAAGTGTAACGAAACACTAAGCAAATGGTGTAAAAACAAGCATGGAGCATCAAAAATTATGGATACGTTTGAGACGTATCAGCATCCCCAAGCTTAACTCCTGCTCGTCCTCGAGTAGGTAAGTGATAACAAAAGAAATAATTTTTGAGGTGACTTGCGCCTACACAATCTTGATCATATATGTAAGCGTTGTGCGCTGGGATCAAAAGAACTTAAAACATGGGCATAAAAGATATAATCTTGATAGAAGAAACTTAGCAACCATGTTATTACATGAAAATGAAACAATGAAAATCAAACGTGTGTTCAAATCATAAGGAAAAACATACAAATGGTTTCAGCTTGTCCTTCATGAGAGAGCAAAACATAAATGCATAGGACACCTTCAAGTTTAAAAGGGCGACTAGATACAAGTAATTTAAGAACAAGTGAAACCAACATCATGAATCAATCAATGAAAACTTTGGTACAATGCACATTATACTCAGAATGACAACTATGCTCTCTTAGACGGTGCATAAAGATAGAAGGTGGAGACTCAACATAAAAGTAAAAGAAAGGCCCTTCGTAGAGGGAAGCAGTGATTGCAAGTTTTATAAACCTTCAAAAATTATGGTACTTACTAGCTTTGAGCTCTCATTGCCCCCATCATTGGCATCTTGAATGGTTAGAGTTAATGCGAAAACACTTATGGTGCATATGCTTAACAAATCATAAGTTGAAAACCTCTTGTCCCGTGAAGTACGAATACCCAAACCTCATGCTACTCGACTTAGAGTCCCAAGCAAGCTCTTGTCATTGTAAATATATGTGTATCATCGAGAACCGCCAACGGGGTACCTCCTTCCCGATGACATGGAACAAGCCACATCAAAATGACAAGACAAACAGACAATGAACACCTCGACATCTCTTTTATTTACCATTGGTATAGCTTTTTATTGTGAGATGCGTCGTCGAATGTCCACTATGGGCATGCTGTAATATTCCACTATGAATGATGCATGGCTTAGATTAGTGGCCCAGGCATTTCCCTAACACATATAAAAACTCCATGATCCCGCAAGATTCCCAACTTGTTTCACATCGCGAGTATCCATAAACAAAAGATCACGATATCAACTCAAATGAAAGATAGTGCAATGTTGAAAGCTTACCCCATGACGACATGGCTGGGCTAATTTCCAACTTACAACTTGCAAGCATAACAACTCAACATAAGAGAGCCATGATGTCTACGCACGCGTCTGTTCTTGTAGATAGTGTTGGGCCTCCAAGTGCAGAGGTTTGTAGAGCAGCAGCAAGTTTCCCTTAAGTGGATCACCCAAGGTTTAACGAACTCAGGGAGGAAGAGGTCAAAGCTATCCCTCTCAAACAACCCTGCAATTACGATACAGAAAGTCTCTTGTGTCCCCAACACACCCAATACACTTGTCAGATGTGTAGGTGCACTAGTTCGGCGAAGAGATAGTGAAATACAAGTGGTATAGATGATTATAAGTAGTAAATGCAATATGAAAAAAAAATGGCAGCAAGCAAACAAGTAACAAAACAGCAAGTAAATGGTGTGCAATGCTTGGAAACAAGGCCTAGGGATGATACTTTCACTAGTGGACACACTCCCAACAAATATAACATAATTGAACAAATAAATAACTTCTCTTCACTATGGTACTCTGAATTACTCTCCTATTGAATAACACTAATCATTGCGTAGTGGCTACAGAAGCACCCCTTAAAGTTCATCAAGTACTTGACAAACACCACTTATAGAGATATCCAAATCAAATCACAACTCAAGATAAATATTATTGCAACTTAGACCAAGTACTAACACGGTGCACACACTGTCAACATTACACCATGAAAGGAGGAATAGATCACTTCAATACTATCATAGTGATAATTATTCTCATAATCCATAAGAGATCACAATCGTAGCCTAGACCAAGTACCACCACGATGCACGCACTGTCACCGTTACACCATGGCAGGAGGAATAGATTACTTTAATAACACACTAGAGTACACATAATGAAGAAGAGTAACATCTACTTATTCAACATGATACAAAGCTCAAGATCACATAAAGATCACATCATGGGAGAGAGAGGTGAACCACATAGCTACCGGTAGAGCCCTCAGCCCCGGGGATGAACTACTCCCTCCTCATCATAGGAGACAGCAAGGTTGACGGAGATGGCGGTGAGGTCGATGGAGATGGCGGAGACGGCGATGGAGACTGATGGAGATGGCTCCGGGGGCACTTCCCCGTCCCGGCAGGGTGCCAGAACAGAGACTTCTGTCCCCCAAAATTTGGCTTCGACGGCGGCGGCGCTGCGGAACTGTTCTGGAAATTTCGCCGACTCCCCTAGGGTTTTCCGTTCCGAGGCTTAATATAGGCGAAGGGGCGTCGTCAGGGGGCTGCCAGGGCCTCCTCACACATAGGGGGCGCGGCCAGGGCCTGGGCCGTGCCGCCCTAGTGTGAGGGCAGGCTCTGGCCCCTCTCTGGCTCCCGTTTGGTCCTCGTCCTTCATCCGGAAAAAATAGGAGTTCTGAAACTTGTTTCGTCCAATTCCGAGAATATTTCCTGTGTAGCATTTCTGAAACACAAAAACAGCAGAAAATAGGGAACTGGCACTGTGGCATCTTGTCAATAGGTTAGTTCTGGAAATCGCATAAAAATGCCACAAACTGTAACGAAACACAAGGCAAATGGTGTAAAAACAAGCATGGAGCATCAAAAATTATAGATATGTTTGAGACGTATCAGCATCCCCAAGCTTAACTCCTGCTCGTCCTCGAGTAGGTAAGTGATAACAAAAGAAATAATTTTTGAGGTGACATGCACCTACACAATCTTGATCATCTATGTAAGCATTTGTTAGCTGGGATCAAAAGAACTTAAAACATGGGCATAAAAGATATAATCTTGACAATAAGAACTTAGCAACCATGTTATAAACATGTAAATGAACACAAATGAAAGATCATGAAAATGAAATAATGAAAGTCAAACGTGTGTTCAAATCATAAGGAAAAACATACAAATGGTTTTCAGCTTGTCCTTCAAAGAGAGCAAAACATAAATGCATAGGACACCTTCAAGTTTAAGAGGGCGACTAGATACAAGTAATTTAAGAACAAGTGAAACCAACAATATGAATCAATCAATGAAAACTTTGGGACAATGCACATTATACTAAGAATGACAACTATGCTCTCTTAATGGTGCATAAAGGTAGAAGGTGGTGACTCAACATAAAAGTAAAAGAAAGGCCCTTCGCGGAGGGAAGCAGTGATTTAACATGTGCTAGAGCTTTTCATTTGTAAAACAGAGAGATAAAAATTGGTTTTGAGAGGTGGTTGTCTTTGTCAACGATTGGCAATGGGGTTCTTACTATCTTCCATACAAAAATGAAGCAAGTTTTTGAGAGAGAGATTGGCACTTTTGTGCTCTTTTATAAAGCTTGGCACTCCTCCCCACCTTTTTTCCTTTCACAAACCATGGCTAACCGATTCCATCGGGTGCCCACCAACATTCACATTCCATGGAGGAGTGCCTTTTTTTGAATAAGCAATATGGAAGATAGCAAATCCGACCACTACGTCCCCATGAGCTGAAAACAGTGTCACAAAACGAGAAGTGTTTTGAAGGTTTTTGAAAGGTAGCACATGCAAATTTACTTGGAATGGCTTACAAATACCATGCATAGGAATTTATAGTGGAAACTTTGGCAAAACTTGGTTTTTAGGAGTTGGATGCACGAGTAGAGCTCATACTCAGTACAAGGCGAGGGCTAGCAAAAGACTGGGAGCGACCAACTAAGAGAGCAATAACGGCCATAATCATGCAAAGCGACAAAGCAACATTAAAAGAAGCATAAGATGGCATCAAAAGTCAAAAACTAAATGATTATAGAGGCTATAGGCGACTTATTTTGTAGTCAACATGGTGTAAGCATGTGCCAAGTCAACCCAAATAAAGCATCAAGGTGAAAACCAAAATAATGCTTCCAAACGATAAAAACAACGCATGATTCTTTCAAAGGCTTATTAAGCAATCTCAGTTATTTGAGACAAGTCATGCTACAGCAAACCCACTAAGCATACTATCAAAAAGACATCAAGCACGACATGCAAAAGCCTAGGCTGCAGTCTACACAAGCTCCTTCTTGTACCACTTTTTTTGCATAAAGCTTTTTCTCTTTTCCAACACCATTCAAACCTTTTAGAGGAAACCCTTTTGATAAATATCAACATGTACCAGAGGTCCAAATACACCTTGATAAAAAGATAAAACAAGATCTGAACAAAAATCAAGGTGAAAAATGCAAGCTAAACGCAGTAGCAGAAAAAGAGAACACTCATTGAACGATAAGAGTGAAAACTAGAGTGTTCTTGGCAAATGAAAAGCGAGTTCATCTCCTCCAAAAGAAACATCATGTCATCTAACCATTTATTGCAGCAAACAAAGCAAAAGAAAACTGAAAACAAAAACAACTGACGCTCCAAGAAAAACGCATAATGCATGAAGCAATAAAAATATAGTGTCTTGAAAGGTGACCTAATTTTTGCCGATGAAGAAGGGGTGCCTCAGGGGCATCCCCAAGCTTTGACGCTTGTACTTCTTGGATATTTCTTGGGGTGACATGAGCATCCTCAAGCTTGAGCTTTTGTCCATTCTTCATCTCATCTCATCATTCTCCAATCCCTACACTTGAAAACTTCCTTCATACAAAACTAAACACAATTCTATTAGCAACATTAGTGTAAGCATAATAATGAATCAACCCTTTTGGTTCAGGTTTCAATCTAAAACCACCACATATTAAGTATATACTACTGTAGCAACTTCCCCAAAAGTTCCGTGATCAAAAGAACTCAAAAAGAAAGCGATAAAGCGGCAAACACAAATATTGGCAGAAATCTGTCAAAACAGAATAGCTGACAAAGGTCGAATTTTTAAGGTGTTTTCTGTTGCTCAAATAAAAAAGTTTTCAACTAATGAAAGTTTGGATATAACCTGGATCATATGCACAAGAAATTTCAGGTCCAAAAGATATACAGAGAATTTTCACGAATTTTTACGGTACAGCACCGAAAACAGTTTCAGGACAGCAACATCCCCAAATCTTACCTCGCTCAAATTAGAGGCTTCTGTTGGCACAACAATGAAATAAAAAGGATAAGGAGCGGTTATTACAGTAGTAATAACTTCCAAGACTCAAATAAAAGAAAAAGTATTGGAAATAAAATATTGGGTTATCTCCCAAGAGTGCTTTTCTTTAACGCCTTTGAGCTAGGCGCAGTAATTTGCAAAGATGCTCATGTAGGCGCCATATAAGAGCTTGAAGCAAAGGCGCTATATAGGAACTTGAAGCAAAAGAGAGCATCAAAAAGCAAGTAAGAAACACATTTAAATCTAAACCACTTCCTATGAAAAGTAGTCTTGTAAAGAGACAAGTCATAAAAGTGCAAAGCAAAAAGCATAGGAAGGCGAAACAAGTACAACTTCAAGAATTGCAACATAAAGAGGGGAAACTCAATATTGTTGAGGTCCATCAAACCATGTTTCCCTCTCTCATAATAACTTTCAGTAGCATCATGAATAGAACTAACAACATAACTATCACATAAAGCATCTCTATCATGAGCCATATGCATAAAAGAATTAATACTCCCCACATGAACAATAGTAGTAGGAGCAGATTCAACAGAATAATTATTCCCATCACCATAATCATCAAAAACAGGAGGCATATTGTAATCATAACTAATTTTCTCCTCAAAAGTAGGTGAACTGAAAACATTATACTCATCATCATAGCCATCATAAACTAGAGGTTTAGTATCATCACAAGCTAAAGAACAACAATTTCTCAAAGCATACTCATCAAACATATCATCATAAGAAGGAACATGGATAGTACTAATGGTACAACAATTATTAACCTTAGAATTTGCACCAAAAAGATTTTCAATATCAAAAGTAGAGTGCTTTTCCCAATCATGATCACTAACATAGGTAACAGGCATATAAACATCATCCCAATCAGAATTATCATAATCTATAGCAGGATCATAACGCTTAGGGGAAGATACCATGTCCTCTCGCCTCTTACTCCTCTTCTTCTTCTTCTTCTTCATACTCTTCTTACTCTCTCCTTTAGGAGGGAGAGATTTGAAGGGCATCTTCTCCACATATTCTTTAGGAGGGAAAGGCATCTTCTCCACATATTCTTTAGGAGGGAAAGGCATCTTCTCCACATAATCTGGTTTGCTGACAGAAACAACAGAAGAAGCTTTGGAGGATTCCTCCTCTCTATTAATAAGATAAAAAAATCTATCAGTCCTATCATAGCTTGGCAGAATATCAAGTTTTATAAGATTTTGTATGTAAGTATTTGCAAGGCAATCTTTAGCACAATAGAGACAACAACCACGAAGGGTGCTATTAATATCAACATCATTCAAATCTATCAAAGCAATCTTTCTAGATATCTCTTCACACGCCAAGAACAAAGTGAGCTCATCATGCTGATTGAGAGTAATCTTGTCATCACAATACAAACTTAAAGTACTAGAAGAGTAACTATTAGGGCTTGAGCATTGGAAATTAAAATGACCTATGTCATCGCAATGTTTACAAAGAAAAGGATAAAGCTTACAAACCTTTTTACCGATCTCGCCTATATCCTTGTACCACATTCGGGTTTCTTCATTTGCATGGTGGACACAATAATCTTCCTTATTGTAACTCTGTTCACAAGGTTTATGTACTCCACAAAAATTAACATGCTTATAAGAAATAGGACTTTTAGAAGTTTGAGCATGTTTATTGGAATCATCAACAACAATATTACTTTCTATGCAAGTGTCCTTAAAAGGTTCATGATACACGTCCCCATTTCCTTGAGGAACATTCATATGGGAAGCAAAGGCTTTAAAGCAATCAACCATAATTTGAGGATCAAGACCATATTTAGCACTAATCTCTTGAAAATTAGCAGTTTCAGTGAAAGACTTAATGCAATCAAACTCGTAATTCATACCTGATCCTTTACCTTTGTCGCTATCCCAACCTTCAATATTGTTTTGAATTGTTTCAAGCAGATCCCACTTGGTGCCAACATCCTTGCTTGTGAAAGACCCATCAAAGCATGCATCTAGATAGTCCTTGTAATATCCTGAAAGCCTTGCATAAAAATTATTAATAACAATATTACGGGGAAGATCATGAATAGGACATTTGTGCATTAGTAACTTCAATCTTCCCCACGCTTGGGCAATGCTTTCTTCATCATGAGGCCAAAAGTTATATATCCGGTTACGATCTTTATGAATTTCACTTGGAGGATAAAACTTGGAATAAAAGAGAGGTACAATTTCCTCCCATGCAATAGATGGACCATCTTTAAGCAGCTGATACCACTCCTCAGCTCTACCCTTCAGTGAATAAGAGAATAGCTTCCTCTTAACTTGGCTTGATGAAATACCTGCACACTTGAACAACTCGCATAATTCTTGTATAAAGAGTAAATGATCACCCGGAGGGACTGTTCCATCTCCTGAATAGCGGTTATTCATAACACGTTCAACAATTTTCATAGGTATTTTCAAAG
Organism: Dactylis glomerata; assembly: GCA_007115705.1. NCBI lineage: Eukaryota > Viridiplantae > Streptophyta > Magnoliopsida > Poales > Poaceae > Dactylis > Dactylis glomerata. The sequence continues at coordinate 16,211,510 of QXEO01000553.1, forward strand.
GATGAGGAGCACAAGCATCATTAGAAACATCACATATGGGAGATAAAATATCATCAGAGCAAACTTTCTCCACTAAAGCTGGGGAACTAAAAATATCATACCTAACAAAACCAGCTTCCCCAAGCTTAGACTTTTCTATAGCATTAGCATTAACGGTATTCAAAGCATTCGTACTAATAACATTGCTATGCGAAATAAGCTCCAAAGGATTTTCAATTTTCTCATCAAATCTAAACTCAGAAAAAAGACTAAAAACTCTTTATTTTCCATTAAGCCTAACTAGTGAAAATAAAAACAAGAAACAAAAAGATATAATTGCAGAATCTAAAGGAAATAACTCCAAGCACTCACACAGGAGGATGCGAGTACCTTTTACCTTACCTCCCCGGCAACGGCGCCAGAAAAGAGCTTGATGTCTACGCACGCATCTGTTCTTGTAGACATTGTTGGGCCTCCAAGTGCAGAGGTTTGTAGAGCAGCAGCAAGTTTCCCTTAAGTGGATCACCCAAGGTTTATCGAACTCAGGGAGGAAGAGGTCAAAGCTATCCCTCTCAAACAACCCTACAATTATGATACAGAAAGTCTCTTGTGTCCCCAACACACCCAATACACTTGTCAGATGTATAGGTGCACTAGTTCGGTGAAGAGATAGTGAAATACAAGTGGTATAGATGATTATAAGTAGTAAATGCAATATGAAATAAAAATGGCAGCAAGCAAACAAGTAACAAAACAGCAAGTAAACGGTGTGCAATGCTTGGAAACAAGGCCTAGGGATCATACTTTCACTAGTGGACACACTCCCAACAAATATAACATAATTGAACAAATAAATAACTTCTCTTCACTATCGTACTCTGAATTACTCTCCTATTGAATAACACTAATCATTGCGTAGTGGCTACAGAAGCACCCCTTAAAGTTCATCAAGTACTTGACAAACACCACTCATAGAGATATCCAAATCAAATCACAACTCAAGATAAATATTATTGCAACTTAGACCAAGTACTAACACGGTGCACACACTGTCAACATTACACCATGAAAGGAGGAATAGATCACTTCAATACTATCATAGTGATAATTATTCTCATAATCCATAAGAGATCACAATTGTAGCCTAGACCAAGTATCACCACGATACACGCACTGTCACCATTACACCATGGCAGGAGGAATAGATTACTTTAATAACACACTAGAGTACACATAATGAAGAAGAGTAACATCTACTTATTCAACATGATACAAAGCTCACGATCACATGAAGATCACATCATGGGAGAGAGAGGTGAACCACATAGCTACCGGTAGAGCCCTCAGCCCCGGGGATGAACTACTCCCTCCTCATCATAGGAGACAGCAAGGTTGATGGAGATGGCGGTGAGGTTGATGGAGATGGCGGAGACGGCGATGGAGACCGATGGAGATGGCTTCGGGGGCACTTCCCCGTCCCGGCAGGGTGCCGAAACAGAGACTTCTGTCCCCCGAAATTTGGCTACAACGGCGGCGGCGCTGCGGAACTGTTCTAGAAATTTTGCTGATTCCCCTAGGGTTTTCCGTCCCGAGGCTTAATATAGGCGAAGGGGCGTCGTCAGGGGGCTGCCAGGGCCTCCTCACACATAGGGGGTGCGGCCAGGGCCTGGGCCGCACCGCCCTAGTGTGAGGGCAGGCTCTGGCCCCTCTCTGGCTCCCGTTTGGTCCTCGTCCTTCGTCCGGGAAAAATAGGAGTTCTGGAACTTGTTTCGTCCAATTCCGAGAATATTTCCTGTGTAGCATTTCTGAAACACAAAAACAGCAGAAAACAAGGAACTGGCACTGTGGCATCTTGTCAATAGGTTAGTTCCGGAAATCGCATAAAAACGCCATGAAGTGTAACAAAACACAAGGCAAATGGTGTAAAAACAAGCATGGAGCATCAAAAATTATAGATACGTTTGAGACGTATCAAGCCACAATGTCAAATTTTAAAACGAGAAAAGTAAAGTGTGCCATCAGGTTCGTGATAGCTTTACTGACCAATTTTTGCATAACACCAAAAAGAGTTTAATTTGAAGGATAGATAAAAGCAAGTCAAATGTACTTTGGAATAGCAAATTGCTAATAGGTATGTATGGTGGACACTTTGGAACAACTTGGTTTTTTAGGAGTTGGATGCATGAGTAGAGCTCATACTCAGTACAAAATGAGGGCTAGCAAAAGACTGGGAGCGACCAACAAAGAGAGCAATAATGGCCATAATCATACAAAGCGACATTAAAAGAAGCATAAGATGGCATCAAAAGTCAAAAACTAAATGATCATAGAGGCTTATGGAGACTTTGTATAAGTCTAATATGTGTGAGCATGTGCCAAGTCAACCCAAATAAAGCATCAAGGAGAAAACCAAAATAATGCTTCCAAATAATTAAAACAACGCATGGTTTTTTCCAAAGGCTCATTAAGAAATCTCAGTCATTTGAGACAAGTCATGCTACAGCAAAACCACTAAGCATACTATCAAAAAGACATCAAGCACGACATGCAAAAGCCTAGGCCGCAGTCTACACAAGCTCTGTGACGCCCCAAAATCGGCACCTTGCGAATTATAGCAATACCGCCACAATTCGCACGATGTCGCTTTGGAAACGCACCACCAAGCAAAATGTGCACAATCAACTTACACATTATGCGGGTGGAATCAAGTAAGTAACAATACACAAGTTCACGATGGAACCCACAAAGAATATAATACAACCGCAAAGACTCCATGAGTCAAGAATCCAAATACATACAAAGATCCAAATCATACATAAAGCAAAATAGTATCCGAGTACGGACAAGAATACAAATGAGCCTAAGAGGCCTGAAGATAAACGATGGCGTCCATAACCCTGCCCAGGCCAAGCCGGAAGGGTAACCTTGCTAACGTCGTCGCTCCCATGTACCTGTCTTCAAACCTGCTCCGGCGAGAAATCCGAGACGAGCAGCAATAAGTACAAAAGTACTTAGCAAGACTTCAAGACGTATAAAGCGTAGTCAACAAGCGGCCTTTGTACGTGAGGTACGCAGACAACTCGAGAGACTCAAAAGGACGTCAGCTGTATGGTGGGGTTAAGCGGCAGCGAGCAAGCACTAAAGAACCTATAGAGACACTCTACAACTTTCGTCTAATCAGAATAAGATAAGAGAGTGCATAAAGTAAAGAACTAGAATACTACAACAAACATAACCCAGCCGATGGATCACCTCATCGCGACCACACGAAGAAGCAATATCAAAGGCACTCACACGGTTGACAATTTTATAACAATTTAATATTGTAGTAGAACTATTTACTATGCCACTTTTTATCATTAATTATGTGCAAGTTATTCTATGATCGAGTAGAATGGCTCCAAGTCGTCCATAACCGCGGACACGGCTTTTCGAAAAGATTTACCCTGCAGGGGTGCACCAATGTACCCATACACGCTCGATCAATCCAACCTAGACAAGGGCAGGATATCATGACAAGACCGTTGCTAGTTCTACGAGAGAGTTTAGGGGGGCCACCCAACTAAGCTACCCGTAACGAAGTCGGCCGAGCTCCGAAGACGGACCTAGAAGTTTGCGACGGCGGTGAAGTCAGGTCGAGGGCTCATCATAGAGGGTCTTCCAGCTTCACATCGGCACGCAAGGCAAATAAACCCGTCAACCATCATAGGCGACACAACCACACCCATCGTAGGGGGGCTTAAAACCTTAAGCACCTTCAAAGGTAACTCAAACCAAATCCAGATCCAAATGTAAATACGGTGTTGTGGCCCCCGGTAAACTAACTCGAGAAAAAGTAGTAAGTCAAGGGAGATCCCACGGCATCTCCACGAGTGGTTAGTGCGCTCAGCTTAGAACAGTTCATGCGAACTCGGGGTCCTAGGGGACACAAGTGAGCCGTCAAAAAACAGGCAAAATGACTCACCGATGCCTCTACTTAATCAAGTGTAGTTGTAACATAAATAAATCATGTTTATCTCCAACATCTAATAACCAACTTATCTCCAAATCATATCCATCTCATAACCATAAAGTAAAGCATGTGATAACTTCCCAACAACCCGATAAGATAACACAACTTGAAACAACCTAAGCATGCCTACGACTCGCAAGGCCAACTCAAACAACAAGCAAAAGGTAATAGGCGGGAGGTGGCGACTATATAGTTTTGCTTTGGGGAAACATGTGGATAGGTTACGTGACTCGAAACAAGCATCGGAACACAAGGCTAGCATAAAGCAGAAAGCATAAACACAAATAGGTAATAAGTACCCCTATAGGTAGGTAAGGGGTGGGAAAGCTTGCCTGGCAAGATTGTCGAAGAACACCCGAAGAACTTGCCGTTGCTCACAACATCACGAAGCGTCCTATCCGGGAAGAAGCAAATCGCTACAACAAACAACGGATGCAACACTTACTACTACGGAAAAAGAATCGGCATGATCATTTGAATGCATGCATGGCATGGCAATTATGATGCAATGCAACTTATTAAAATTAAGCGGAATCGAATTCCGACACACACATATGTGGTTCAAGTTGATTTACTACACGGCAATTTAAATATTGAATTAACATGGCAAAGCACAGGCATGGGTGAGCTACACAAAATTAAATGAAGTGGGGTAACCATATTTGGTAATACCCAAATACTCCATATGTTATGTATTAGGTGATATGCGAACTACCACGTCATGACGTGATGCGAGATGCAAATAATTATATGAATGTCATATTATTATTCTTTAAATTTTCTGAATTTAAAACACATATAGTTTGTTTAGAACAAAATTTACAAGCCGACAGATTTTAATTGGATTAGAAATAACTGGGGGAAAATAGCTAGCTTGTTTTTAGACTGAAGCTGAACTGACTGAAAACTAAAAATGGCTTAAGTCTGTGTATCAGAACACTAGGAATAAATAAGATTAGAACAAGGGATATGGAGCTAGCTAGCTAGCTGGTGATGAATCGTTTGATGCTTTGCATAGAGTTCTAGCTGAAAAGGGGCAACCAGGAGGTAGAAGTAGCTGGAGTTTGACTGAAAACTGATATTGACTGAAACTGAACCGGAGCCTGCACTCGTTGGCAGTAAGGTGGCGTTTAGCTTCAGTGTTTGAACAAAGCAGAGTACCGGTTTCCAACACCAACAGAAACGAATGTGAATTGAGCTGGCTCTAGTAAGAAAGCAACCTGCTGGATCATATGCCACCGTATAACAAAAGCTAGCTGCAAAGCAAGCAAGCTAGATCGATTGGAACCTGAACTCGGCAAAACGAGCTAGCTAGCTGGACTGAACCTGTAACTGAAAACTGGGCTAAACAAGCTAGCTGATATAGGAAACTGAACTGAAACTGTTGACTGCAACTGACTGAAACTGTCGATGCAACTAACTGAAACTGCCGACTGGGTCCGCCGGTTCTGCAACTAGGCGAAAAGAAGAGCAGCAAGATTGGCTTCGGTTTGGAACAAACTAGAGAGCGGGTCATTGATTAACGACATGAGATCAGCAAGCTAGACAAGCTAGCAAGCAAGCTGGTGGATCAAAAACCATCGTTCAGAATGAGCTAGCTCAAAGAACAAAGTAGCAGGTTGAAGACTCGATGGTAGCTAGATGAGTTCAGAAGTAAATGAACGTGATGCATACTGGCGTGCGGCGTACGTGGATGGCATGAGTCGGCGATGGAAACTAGATGCAAGCAAGTAGGGAAACAGGAGAAAAAGGCAGCGGCTGCTCACCACGGGTATGCTGACGAAAACGGACAGGCTCGAGGATGGATGGCGACGTCGGAGAGGAAGCAGAGCATGCGTTGAAGACATCGAGGTCGAAGCAGGCGTCCCCGGGTCCAGCTCCTGCACACGGAAGGCGTAGACGACAATGGCAGGACAAGTTCTCCGTTCAGGCTGGCGCAGAGGCGAAGAACGAAGCAGGTCCGGCACTCCGGCGGTTGCTCACGACGACAAACTTGAGGCGGGGAAGCACCAGAGGTTGAGCTGCAGGGAGGTCGTATGCGAGGTCGGGGATGGCGTCGGTGAGGTGTTCAAGAAGAAGCGCCGGCGTGCTACAGCATGCCGAACAGAGGAAGATGCGGCCGTGTCGAGCACGAACGCGAGAAGGAGACGCGGCCGCGCCGTAGAGTCGGGGAGGCGTCGGACAGAGACCGAGCTGTGAGCACTGCTCGCATGTGAGGAGAAATAGGAAGTAGACGAGTACGTGGTTGTGCTTGCTTGCGATCAGAGAGTATGGCGTCGGGCGGTAGGAGTCTCGAAGACCGGGAGAGGAAGACGTCCTGGCGGCGCTGGGGAAAGGATAGGGGCTAGGGTAGGTTTTGCAGGCTAGGGGGAAATATAAGGAGGAGGAGCGCTGCATGGTAGCCGTCCCATCGGAGGCTATCGCGACGTGGAGGCACGGATTCGCTGCCGTACGAGGAAGACAGCGACCGGAGGGAGTCTGGGCTAGGTGGGCTGCAAAGGGTCCGGTTGGGCCTCTTTACTTCTTTTCCCTATTTTTTCTGAAATTGCTTCTTCTCTTCTTTTTCTTGCAGCATTCTTTTGGAGAAAACTAAGTGAAAAGTTTGGAAGATATTTGAAAACTCATTTTGAAACAACTTTCAAAACTTGATTTTTATTCTCAACAACTTTTAGAAGTTTGCAAATATTAAGGTTTTAGTTTATAATTCAAAATAAGAGAGAGGAGGGTATTTATAAACCATACAAGCAAAAAAAAAATTAGATTTTATTCCAAAAAAATTTACATTTGACAAAGCATGCAAGGTTATAATGCATGATGATGCACAAAAGGAAAAGAACAAACAAATCTAATAAAGGGGATTTTTCTGGGCCGTTACAAGCTCCTTCTTGTACCACTTTTTTGCATAAAGCTTTTTCTCTTTTCCAACACCATTCGAACTTTTTATAAACAACTCTTTTGATGAAAACCAACATGGACCAGAGGCAAAAAATACACCTTGATGCAAAGATATAACAAGATCTGAACATAAATCAAGGCAAAAATCGAAAGCTAAACGCAGTTCTAGAAAAATAGAACACTCGTTGAAACGATAAGAGTGAAAAACGGAGTGTTCTTGGCAAATGAAAAGCAAGGCAACTTCTCCAAAAGAAATTTGTTGGGGTCCAACCATTTATTGCAGAAAACAAAACTAAACAAATCTGAAAACTAAAAACAACTGATGCTCCAAGAAAAACGCATAATGCATGAAGCAATAAAAATATAGTGTGTTGAAAGGTGACCTGATTTTTGCCGATGAAGAAGGTGTGCCTCGGGGGCATCCCCAAGCTTTGACGCTTGTACTTCTTGAATATTTCTTGGGGTGACATGGGCATCCCCAAGCTTGAGCTTTTGTCCATTCTTCAACTCATCTCATCATTCTCCGATCCCTACACTTGAAAACTTCCTTCATACAAAACTAAACACAAATCTATTAGCAACATTAGTGTAAGCATAACATTGAATCAACCCCTTTTTGCTTCAGGTTTCAACTGAAAACCACCACATATAAAGTATATACTACTATAGCAACTTCCCCAAAAGTTCCGTGATCAAAAGAACTTAAAAAGAAAACGATAAAGCGGCAAACACAAATATTGGCAGAAATCTATCAAAACAGAACAGCTGACAAAAAGTGTTCAACTAATGAAAGTTTGGATATAATCTGGGGCATATGCAAAAGAAATTGCAGGTCCAAAAGATATACAGAGAATTTTCATGAATTTTTATGGTGCAACACCGAAAACTGTTTCAGGACAGCACCATCCCCAAATCTTACCTCACTCAAATTAGAGGCTTCTCTTGGCACAAAAACAAAATAAAAATGATAAGGAGATGTCATTACAATAGTAATAAATTCCAAGACTCAAATAAAAGAAAAAGAACTGAATGTAAAAACATTGGGTTATCTCCCAAGAGTGCTTTTCTTTAACGCCTTTGAGCTAGGCGCAGAAAGTGCGAATCAAGTAATATCAAGTGATGAAGCATCAAGCTCATAATTTGCTCTAAGAATAGAGTCAAAAAGCAATTTCTTTCTCTTCCTAGGGAAGTGTTCCATACCTTTCTTGAGTGGGAATTGATATTTGATGGTGCCTTCCCTCATATCAATGATGGCACCTATAGTTCGAAGAAAAGGTCTTCCCAAAATAATAGGACATGAAGCATTGCATTCAACATCCATGACAAGAAAATCAACGGGAACATGGTTATTGTTAACCATAATAAGAACATCATTAATCCTTCCCAAAGGTTTCTTCTTAGCAACATCAGCAATAGGAACATCATAATAACACTTTTCAAGAGGTGGTAAATCAAGCATGTCATAAATTTTTCTAGGCATAATAGAAATACTAGCACCTAGATCACATAAAGCATGGCAATCAAAACCATCAACATGCATATCAATGATGGGTTCCCAACCATCTTCTAACTTCTTGGGAATAGAAGCTTTTTGCTTCAACTTTTCATCCCTAATTTTCATGAGAGCATTGGTAATATGCTTTATAAAAGCAACATTTAAAGAACTAGCATTAGGAGTCAAAGCAAGCTTTTGCAAGAACAAAATAACTTCAGATATATTGCAGCCATCAACATCAAAATCGTTAAAGGAAATAGAGCTATCATCTCCTACACTCCAAAAAAAATTAGCACTCTTTTAAGAAAAAGTTTTGGCAGTTTTGGGCTTTTTAACACAAGGAGTGGGAGTTTTCTCTACACCAATCAAACTAAGAGGATTGCTAGCATTTGGAACAACATCATTAGAGGTAGTAATGGTACATACCTTCATTTTTCTAGCCATCTCATCTTCTCTTTCCCACCTGGCATGCAATTTTGCTAGCATCCTAACATTTTCATCAATTCTAACTTGGATAGCATTAGCAGTGGCAAAAGGATCGGGCTTAGCGGACATTCTGTTAATCAAAGAAGATTGCGCATTAGACAAGGATGAAATATCGGTTTCAGCTTTGGAAACCTTAGCTTGTAACTCAGGAATGGCCTTGTTTAAATTTTCAAGTTGATGACTAATAGTCCTCAACAGAGCTGATTGCTCCTCCATGGTCTTGGTGAAAGCCTTGTTCTGCTCATATTGCACCTGCATAAAATTCTTTGTAGCCTTTTCGAGTTCAAAAATTCTTTCCTCACTAGGCATTTTAGGTCTACCAAGGTAGCTATTATCACCATTAGAAGGAAACGGCTTATAATTGTTACTAGCAAAATTGTTCCTATAAGCATTATTGTTAAAATTGTTATTTGTAATGAAGTTTACATCAACATGCTCTTCTTGAGCAACCAAAGAGGCTAAAGGAACATTATTAGGATCAACATGAGTTCTATCATTAGAAAGCATAAGCATTATAGCATCAATCTTATCACTCAAGGAAGAGGTTTCCTCAACAGAATTTACCTTCTTACCTTGTGGAGCTCTCTCGGTGTGCCATTTAGAGTAATTTACCAATATATTGTTGAGAAGCTTTGTTGCGGCGCCCAAGGTAAGGGACATAAAAGTGCCTCCAGCAGCTGAATCTAATAGGTTCCTTGAAGAAAAATTCAGTCCTGCATAAAAAGTTTGGACAATCATCCAAGTAGTCAGTCCATGAGTGGGACAATTCTTGATCATAGATTTCATTCTTTCCCAAGCTTGAGCAACATGTTCATTATCAAACTGGCTAAACTTCATAATATTGCTACGCAAATCTTGGTGTATGATATTGATTACCGAGTGGGCCCAAAGTATATCTCTCCGACATGGGAGGGACAAATTCCATCTCGATACATGCAACCCAACAAGTACTTTTTGATTACCTGAGAGACACCTTTATGATCACCTTTCATAGTGTTACGTTTGATGACCTCAAAGCTCTCTTCCGATACCAGGGAGTGGCATTATCTCATGGTCTAAGGAATATGACATAGGAAAAGCTACGCGATTGTGAACACAATGACACGATCTAATTGTTGTGCTTAATGTGGGTCTGTCCATCACATCATTCTCCTAATGACATGACCTCATTATTAATCGATAACTCATGTCTATGGTTAGGAAACCTTAACCATCATTAATCAATGAGCTAGTCTAGTAGAGGCATACTAGGGACATGGTGTTGTTCATAAACCACACAAGTATTAATGTTTCCACTTAATACAATTCTAGCATGAAATATAAACATTATCATGAACAAGAAATATGATAATAACAATATTATTATTGCCTCTAGGGCATATTTCCTTCAGTTTGGGGGCGCCTAGGGTTTGGGCATGGGCCGAATGGGGCACAAGGGGGTGGCCAGCCAAGCCATTGGCCATGGCGCACCAGCCCCCCTCCATTTAGTCCCACATTGCTAGTTGGTTGTGATGTGCATCATCCCTCCACCTATATAAAGGGACCCCTAGAGGAGAGTTTGACACAAGTGGATTGAAGGAGCTCCTTGGAAGAGCTCTCCTGCGGTGACCTAGCACACCACTGCATGTTGTAGTGCGCGAGTCATTGGCATAACCCTCACGAAAACAACGTTCCATGAATATTACACCCATCAGACTAGTACAACAGAAATATTGCGGGACCAAGTCCATTTTATTCATAGAATAGATCTCTTTACAAAAGATCCTCAGAACCTCTGTGACACAAATAGTTGTCAGGTAAGTTCTGAATCATTCCAAAATCCAGAAGAAGCAACTTGTCGACTATGCCATGACGAGACCTATCTCGAGTCCTACTTGTCTTGTGATTGCTTGCTAAAGCAATTCTATGCAAAAGTAAAGTCTATGATATGGGGATTAGTTCCCATCTATACTCTGTCTAAAGACCTATGGTCTTCAACTTCATAGTTGACTATTATTCTCCAGTCGACTCCTCCGGTCTTGTGAAGTATGCCTTCTATCATCCTCCGGTGCTGGTAGATCATTCATGTCTTCTCCTAAGATCTAGCAAGGGTTTAAGAAGATAGCTTGAGTAAGAGCATACTCAGCAAGTTCTATGGTGGGTGTTTGATGTATAGCCGTAGATACGATATCCTAGGCCTATGCAAGTTTTCGTAAACAGTTTTTAGAAAAGGTAAGTTTTAGATTTTATTAAAACTATGTCTATCAGTCTTCACGGGTTGTTAGAACCTCTATCTAGTTCCTTTTCATCGTGCGATCGTAGTTCCTTCCCGGAACAGGGAGTATCATGACACATTTTATTACGCTCTGCAGATGTGCGCTATTTTTTCCACAAACGCCTTTAGCTATGTTGCACAATCGGGTAAATTACTCCTGTCCATATGACCTTTGTGTATGGGGCCACATACTAAAGACTCGCCAATCACTAGTTTCATTCACTCTGTAGTCTACCCGTTTGCACTGAACCGGTTTACAAATGCGATCATATGCCATCCCTGCTGAGACACTAGAGTCGTCATCCTGCCTCATAAGATGGGGATGTTACAGGATCCCACCCACTGTAGTTCCTCACAGGAACACAGCCCGACCTAGCTGTCTGAAGATATATGGAATAAAGAAGGTCCAGCTGACTTATTCGTCCCATTCTAGAATCTGTGGTCAGCGCAGTCTATATGGCGCTTAGAATAATTGATTACTTTTGTTATTAATCCAAAAATATTTCCACCAGAACAATGGAATCTCCACCACATGATTTCCCATCATGTTAGTCCAATCCATGATTCCATTCCCAATCACATTGAATTATCTAACCATCCTAGGTCAGTAACTCATACATGTCATGTTTATTTCATTCTTAAAACAATATTTTTATTTTCAATGCAGGTGTGTATAACAATTTTGTGAAATTATTTTCTTATAAAATAATCCAATGGATATGCAAGAATGAACTTGCCTTCTTAATGCAAAGCAATGCAAAGCAATGCAAAGCAATGCAATCAGCATGTCCTATCGTGATAAACTCCAAGTGTTGAAACAGCATCATCAGTCCGGTAAGGACTAATGTTTAAAAGATTGTCAAAATGCTATTATGCATAGGTAATGATATGCAAGTGTTCTACCCTTTGTAATATTTCCCCGTGTTTTGATTTACGGTGTTGATTTGGGTTTAGGGTTTGGTGATTTCTTATTATTTTGATTTGGTTTAAGTTTAGTTCACACAGGAGATAATGCTCAGGAAATTAAGTACATCTCACAAGATTTAACAATTATTTTAGTATAGCATAAGTTTCAATATCATTTCATAACAATACAAGTTATAAGTACTTTAGCACACAATTTCTAGGTAATGGTTTCTCTTAAGTGTTTAAGAAATTAGGTATAAGGATTTCTTTCATATAGCAAAAGAATTACTTTTGAATAACATGTTTGCTTTGAATCCTATCTTCATTTCCACTTGAAGTTAGTTGTATCTCCAAAGGAATTATCAAATTGGATTCTTAAATTAAAGATAACATTTTTAAATGGCTTTCTAACATTTCAAAGTATAGGACTATTTTACTTTAGGTGGTGGAAAATTTATGAGGTTTATTATCTTGGTGCCAAGATAATAAGTTATAATTATTCTAAAAGATTTACTTTTTGTTTCAAAGAACTTTGATAATTTTCTACTTCATGTTTTTATTTAATTTTCTAGCTATTAAATTATTACTGGAATTTAAATTGGAGTTGATAGAGTAATTCTATCTCTCCATATATTTAATGAGGTTATCTTTTAGGTTAATGGGTTCTAATACCTTTTATAAGAAATGGCTTGGAATTTATTTTTAGGGTTTTTCCAATTTTTCTTATTTAATTTAATAATTGTTAACTATTATTTAAATTATCAAAGTTTATTTTTATCAAACACAAAATTTGTGTGATCCATTTTGTTGGACTAAAGATTTTATTAAGATCATGGGGAAATAGTTGAAGTTGAATTGCAATTAAGTTTGAAATTGGTTTTTAAATAATAGCACAAATGTTTATTTAAATATTCAAAATTTTAAAACTAGCCAAATAATTTATTTTATTGTTTAAATAGCTAGGTTTCATTTTTCTAAACATTTTGATATATTATAAGTATTTTCTTGACTTAGAATGAATTAGTTATTGATTTTACAAGTTTAAAGTATTTGCAGAAATTCTTAAATAACAGAAAACAATATATGCACACAGTCAGCTTAGTTTACAGTCATGACATGTGGGTCCAGGGTGTGGGTCAATGGCCACGTTTCAAAATGGTCAGCGGAATCTTTTTCTACCAAATCACTTCTACCCAGAGACAATGACATGTGGGGTCCAGCTCCTGGTCAATGTCTACGCAAGCACAATTCAAACGATTGACATGCGGGGCCTACCGCCACGACACCTTGCCAGGGACAAAGTTGACTACGCGTTCAACGGCGATGGCGCCGCCATTTTAGGACACCCCAACAAACGAGACAAGGTGCAAATGAACGAGTCCATTACGACGAGTTTAACGAGCTAAGTCTCACTTCCTAACTCTACCAGAAACCTCGCCAGTGACAATGTCTGCGACGGAGCTACTCCGGTCAACTACCAAATCCATTCTACAGACTACTATTCATTGATCTAAACTTATTGAGAGATGCACAATCTTACTAGGGAGCAGCTACGCTAGCTATCTCGGTCCAATTTGGTCGGAGTCGAGGTGAAGGTCGCGGATTCTGGTGATCCTCTATCGGTGAAATCTCTCCGATTCAGTTTGCCTCCAAGATTTATTCCGAGCTTCGAGTCGCGCAGGGCTTCACCATCGTCAGTGTGCTTCACCACGGCCTTTGGCCGGTGCTCGGAGGCCTCTGTTGTAGCTCGCCGGCGTGCCCAATTTTAGGATTTTGCCTGCAGAGCATGCACGAGAGTGCAAGCGGGGAATGAGAAGAAAAGAGGGGGTCGAGAGGGTATTTATAGGGTCGGAGCTAGGTGCTTGTGTGTCTGCTTGAAGGCGGTTCACCGGAGAAGCTCGTTGTCAGTGATGACGACAGGAGGAAGACGATGCGAAATGAGGTGGTTATGATCATTTTGCAGAAAACCCCCTACAAATGATGTCCTTCCGTGCTAATTCAGTTGTAGGTGGGTTGGGTTCGATTGGTTGTGCTACTGGGCCGGTTCGGCAGGTTAGGGTCCAAGTAGGTTTTTCTTTCTAGTTTAATTTTCTATTTTCTGTTTCCATTTTCTGATTTGAATTTCAGTTTTGATTTTTGATTTGAATTTTCTGTTGGTTTGAATTGTGTTTGCACACTTCCAATATTTGGAGTATTTAAAAGTGTTTAGAGAAGTATTTTCATTTCTTAAGTATTTTGGTGAAATTGAATTTGAATTCATTTGACTATTCTCATACTCAGTGTCGAATTCAAATGATTTTGAATTCTCGACTTCACTCTGGTTCAAATTTTGTTTTAGGTCATTTATGTGATTTCATTTGCTTGGAAATTATAGAAAAGTATGATCCATCCCTCTAGGATGCTTAGGAAAGATGGTTTTAAAATAATTTGTTCCCCCATATGACAAAGTGTGGTGTTCAAATTGATTTTCAAATACTTGAGACACATGGGTTCAAAACTATTTATTTTTGAACTTCACTTTCCATATTCCCTTAGTTATTTGATTCTATTATTTGTATTTTTTAATATTAAAATATATATTATTATTTTAAAAATTTAATATTTATTTTTCAACAAAATATATAAATTAGGAATATCACTTATTTTTATGTTTATCTAGGTTCATAAGGGTTTATAACTTGAATTTTACTTAGTCCAAGTATTTTAGGTCTTAATCTCAATTGGGTGAAGAACTCCACCATCAAGGTGAATGATGTGGTTCATTAAGGCATGTTCTTTTTGAGTTGGAGAACATTTTTAGGTTATTTGATTCAAGTTTTTGGATCTATTTAACGTAATGCAAATGGGTTTTATTTCATCAAATTCCAAATATCTAGTAAGTTAGAGATGGATTTACAATCCACGGTTATTATGTAACAACCCACTTTTGTAACCCTTGAAAAATTTGGTAGATTTGGGGTGTGTAATCTTTTAGAGCCAACAAAAAACTTTTATTCCAATGTTGCTTGATTGCTCTATTTGTGTCTTTAATTTAATTTGCTTGTTGTGCATGCAAGTGGTGATCTCTTGTTTGCGTACTCAAGTTGATCTTCTAAATTAAGATCACATTGATCCTTGTTGATCCATTACCTCACTAAAACTCTCCCATTTAAATCTTTGCAAAAATCCTTTTTGGAGTAAATAAAATTTATAATTCCAAAACTTTAGAGAAAGAAGTAAAGATACCCACACTACTTTAAAACTATCTCTTCTTCATCTTTGATCTGTTCAATTTCTTTCCAAAGACCCTCACATCACTTACTTGCCAAATTTCTATTTGGATTTTTTCCATTTTCAAAATTTTATCCCATCTTGAGCACCCTTGACCTTGCAAAAATTTCAGTTGACCTTTTAAATATTCACATCTCTCAAAACCTTAGTCCTCATATCACTCTCTTTATTTTTATCCCAAACATCTTTCAACATTCTAGTTTTAAATCTGGTCAGAAGCCTTTGGTTTGAATTTTTTTCAAACCTCCTTAAAATTTATTTTCCTCTCCCTCTATCTGGTTCTCTCTCTCTGTATCCTATCACGTTGCACAACCCAACCAGCCAACATCTAGCCCGATCCCTCTCTCTCTCTTTTTCGTGCACACTTGCATCGCTAGGGAGAGACTCAACGGTCGATCTGTTTCCTCCCAGGGAACGTTGCCCATCGACCCAACCCGCCCTAGCGCCTTAGATCCGGCGTGTTGATGCCAGCCCCTACGTCAGCCCTCGCTACCACCCTGACGTCTGCCCTCGTTCGAGGATTGGCTACTGCCACTGCCCACCCCACTCACCCGAGCCCTCCCTCGCTATAAAAACCCACCTCTAGCCTCTCCCACTCCTCACACCTCCACACACTCCTCTCCACCACACTCTAGGCGCCTCGGCACTGCCCCTCCCTCTCTCATCGAGGAGAGCGAGAACTCGCTCTCGGTTCCCAGAAGAAGGAGGAGAAGGTGGCGCATGTTTCTGCCCTCCTCTCTCTGCCATTTGTGAACCCATGATCTCCCCTGGAGTACTAGTCCTAATCCATCTTGTTTTTGTTGCCCAGAGATGTTCGTAGCCACCGCTGGCGAGCCGCACCTAGGAGCACCATCGAAGAACCAGTCGGATGAGCCGTCGTCAAGGGAGGCCTCTGCTGGACTTGGAGGTGTTGTCGGACCTGCGCCCGACCTCTTGCGACCTTGCCGCACCCCCGCCGATGCCAGCCTGCCCCTCCCGGTGAGCCCTCGACCTAGCCCCGCCCTCCGTTAGGGTTTCATCCCTCATCCGTGTCCAGTCGAAGAAGATAAGTCGTGAGCCGTCGGATGTTCTTTTAATCGAATGGCTAATATCCCTGCGTACCCCTTCAGGTTTTATTCAAATTTATGATTTTTCCAAAATTTTACTATTTCAACTTAGTTTAGGAAAAATCATTTTAGGTTTTGAAATCCTAATTGTAAAGTTTATAATTTATGTTTTTGGAATAACAAAATATTAATTGAAATAAAAATATTTAAGTTGTCAAAGTTTTATTTGGTATTAGAAAACTTGGTTTGAATTATTATGGTTGGGTTTGAATTCATAATTCAAATAGTACTTGAACAAGTTTTCAAATTTGGTTCTAAATTATTTCACACAAGCATTCAAGATTATAATGTAAATAGATAGATTTTGTTTTTGTGATCATTTTGGTATATCATTTGCATTTTTATGGTTTTATTTGAATTAGTTATGAATTTACCAAGTTATAACTATTTTCCAGGAATTTCTATTTGTAACAGACAAAACATTTCGAACATATCCAGTGTTAGCCCGTGACACTGACCAGTGGGATCAGGCCAGGTCAGATGCCACATGAGCATTGACTCGGGTCAAACCTGCTGACTAGGCACCGGATGACATCATCAATGGCCGGAGTTCATAGATCAAGTTTGAATTCGTTGATTCTTTACAAATTAAGCTGTGCGGTGATGTGCAAACGAATCAGAAGAACAAGATGAGCAATTTGGTGCAAGCGCCGCTAGGTTTTGGTCATCGGAGCATCGCCGGCGGCGAGTCCGAGCTGCGACAATCAATGATGTCCAACGCAGGATCGAATCAGTGCATGAAATTGAGAGCTAAAGAGCTCGGAAGAACGAGTATCTCACCTAGATGCTTCCTAGATGCTCGCCGGAGTGAATCATGCACGGAGGCGACCTCAACTTCACCGATTCCGGCGAGCTGTTGCGGGGGGAAACGCCAGATTCCCGGCTACCCAGGCTTCCCCTCCTCAATTCCCTCCTATGTAATGAGATTGGCAATGAGGCGCACCTCCTCGGACATTCCAAGGTCGCGGGGACGGCCTGCAGCAATGGTGCTAGAGATCGCCGGATCTAGGGTTTCGGGCGGCGATGAGAAGAGCTTCAGGGAGGAAGAACTAAGGAACCTAGTGTTCATTCCCGGTGGCGGCACACCCCTTTATAGACATCGGAGGGCGGCGGCCTTCATCTAGGGCGTCGAGCTGCTTGCAGTGGATCGGGTGCCTCGCTGCGCTCCACCGAGCTGCTTCGTCTCGAGGAAGACGATGAACGAAGCGGTATTCAGGCTGGGCTACGGGGGCTGGGGTGTTGGGCCGGCTTGATGGGCTACGGCCAGGTAAGTCCTTTCTCTCTCTTTTTTCTGATTCAATTCTTTTTTCTTTTTCTGATTTCTAGTTTTGAGATTTCTGATTGATTTACATTTTGTTTTGCAGGAATTTGAACTAGGTTTTACCTAAAGTATAGTTAGGTGCTCAGTAGCATCATATACTGTAATATGATATATTTTATAAGTATTATCACTTAAAACACTTTAAGTAAAGTTAAGGTTTGAGTATAAATTTGGAATAGAGATGAAGTTGGGTGTTATTTTCTTCATGTTTGAAATGTTTTACTAGGATTTGTCTACCCCATAAATGTTTGTACCAAACTATAATTATATTATTGTATGAAAATAAACTAGTTATCTAGTAACTTTATTGGATTGCACTTCATACTGGAGTGAGTGACCTAATGAACATGCATGGTTCCCTGTTCATCTAACTTTTGGCTTCCAATGACTTGGGTATGTCCAATGGACTATCCCAAG
The DNA here is from genome assembly GCA_007115705.1 of Dactylis glomerata. Classification (NCBI taxonomy): domain Eukaryota; kingdom Viridiplantae; phylum Streptophyta; class Magnoliopsida; order Poales; family Poaceae; genus Dactylis; species Dactylis glomerata. Next base: position 16,229,651 of record QXEO01000553.1, read on the forward strand.
ATCACTAGCGGTTTAATATTTAGATGATTCGGGAATGCTACATAATCCCCATAAGAAGGGTTGGTTTGTTATTACGAGCAAAACACCTATTGATATGTGAATTGATCAGTAGGTAAAAGACTTTGTTATTTTACCTTATAAGAATTGTTATTGGAAAACAATTCTTGAATTTAAGGTTGAGGCATGATGATAGACATGGCTTATGATCACAAAGTGATGCATAAATTGAAATAGAAGCTTGGGCATGGTTTCCAAATGAATGGATAAAAGGTTATGGATTCTGATGCAATGGTGTTACCCCATTCAAGAAACAGTACATAATCCTAAAATGAGATCGATGTGATATAAGCTCTAGTCTAAATAGGAATCTAGGGTAAGACTTGTGCTACCCACCACCTACAACCAAATGCTATTCTTAATGGAATCATGTCCATATCAGGGTTTCCCATATGGCTTCCATATAGGAATGGACATTTGCTAGTGGAGATATAATCCAGTTAGTTTCCTTCTTCATTCTTGATCTTAAGATGATATCTGCTTATCACATAAGGTTTCAAAGATACCTAACTACCTTCCTCCAACAAGCATAATTATGTACTGGACATGATCATCTTATTTCCTTCATTAACTCCCATATTGAATCTCTTTTATTTCTTCATCAACTCCCTCTCAAGGTTTTAAGATCAATACTACCACCAATACACCACCTTGAGATCTTGTGGTTCCAACCATTACATTATCCTAAAGGTTAACTTCTAAGTTTAGGATACTTCACTACTCATAGGCCGCATTCCTACTAGTGGTTCTTCCTTGTCTTTAATCTACTCTTTTGATCTAAGGATTATCTCTTGGTTGCACCTACCTTATGAGATTAAGAATATAATCTCCCCTTTGTGTTATTCATCTAGGATCTACTGTACTTTATAACTCCAGAAGTCTAGGTATTGGTTATACTTCCTAAGGATAGTTCTAGTCTAGACCATAATTAGGGTTTATGATGTGATCTTTCCCTATATCAAATGACTAAAGTCTCCTAGTTGGCCTTTATAGGAATGGCTCCAATGTTCTTAAGTTATCTCACCTAAAGTTAAGGTAATTCTTATAATCAAACTAGCATTGAGTTAACCTTCCACTTCTCATATTTGGACTCACTAGATTAGGACAAAAGAATATAGAATAGTTCATGATTAAAGAATAAGACTTGTGTTGACTTCCTTAGCATGAAATAAGTAGGGTTTAAAGAATACCCTGATGATCTTGGTGTGAATATATATTTGGTCCTAAAATGGTGTGTCAAGCATTTAGTTTTACCTCACTTAACTCTCTTTTAGTTATTGTGACTATCACTACCCAAAACAAGGATTTTAACAAAGGTCATATTGAAGTTTATCGCGCTCTAGTTGATGAGCTATTTCAATTCCATCAACTCAAGTGAAACTCCAATCTCTTTGATATGTTTTATTAAATGCACGAAAATTACCCAGATTTTCTATGCATGAATGCAATGCACACATCTGTTGCCTCTATTTTGTGACCTCTAATCCTGGGATATTACACTGCCGGCCCTGGTAGAGGCCGGGGCGGCCTGGCGAGACTATTGTAGAGAGGCCGGGATGGGCCGGCCAGGCTGAAGGAAGAGCCATCCCACCCAAGCGAAGATGTCCCGGCCTACGCCGGGTTGCTGCTGTGCCCGCCCAAAACCTGCAAGCTTCGGCTAGAGAAGGCCGGAATTGATATATGCCAACTCGTAGGCGCAAATGCTGGCTAGGAAAAATATATGCCGGCCAGGGGAGTGCTTCCATTGACCCTGGCCCCACTAATGTCGGCTGGGACAAGCATATGCCAGCCGGGACCCACCAATGCCAGCCCGGGGGAGCCGAGTGCCGGCCCGGGGAAGAATATGCCGGCCCGGAGATGTTGAAGTAGATCCGGGACAACCGAATGCCGGCCCGGGTGAGTTGATGTCGGCCCGGGAAGCTGAAGAAGATGCGAAGTACTCGGAGGCGATGCCGATGTCGAGCCGCCAAGCTGTCGAAGAAGATCCCGTCCGGATGTAACCCTGCCAGCGCTACTATCTGCCCCACAGTGGGCACCCAATATTGTTGTGGTGAACGAGCATATCCCACAGGGTGGCTTAAGTTGGGGCCGACTATACACTGGCGGGATCCGGAGGAGGGAAGATGCAGTGAAGACTACGCACAAAAGACACTGCAAACACACCGAGCTACCTAGGTTTGGGGCCCTTGTGAGGAGGTAACACCCCTACTCCTGCATGTCTGATCTATATGAGCTACACATGAGAGCTACAATGGTGCTCGTTGAGCTGTTCATCTTGCCTGTCTAAGGCTCTACTGGGCAGGAGCTAATGAGCTAGTGATACTGAGGAAGAAGAGCTCTCATGGAGCGAAGAAGAACTGAGCCTCCTATGGAGGCTGGGCTGCTTGTTCCCCCTGGTGCCCCTTATATAGGGTGCCCAGGGGACAAGGTGAGGCCCACCATACATTGTACATGCACTGTAGCTAAGTTTGGCTAATGGGGTCTTGTCACCCTATAGCCTGCATCACCATGGTACCGTCCTTGGTACTGGGCACTGCGTCATGGTCATGGGCTTGTCCCATCTTGCATGTCCTTGGTGTCCTTGTCTTCATCTTCTAGCGTGTGTCTTATGGATCTCCTAGTCATCAGTCTTATCCTCCTCCTAAGGATAAGACTGACTGTAACGTGTACCAGTCTGAGCCAGGGGCATCCCAAGACCGGTATGCAGCGTTGTGGACGAAGAGGCCGGCCAGATCGATCCCGCCTGGACCGATCCAGCCAGAGAAGTAGCGCTGGAAGCTCTTGAGTGCCGGCCTAGGGGCTGGATATGTCGGCTGGGGGTGATCCAGTCAATGGAGCCTAGAAGCCGGCCAGGCAAGTGCCGGTCAGGGCGATGCTGCATCGAGGATGTTGTCCCAGGGTGATCTGGTCGAGGCCTTGGTGCTGGAGTCCCATCCTGGCAGCCTGGCAGAGGAAGGCCTGATGAAGATGGCCTGCTGGAGTGCCAGGCAGAGGGATGTCGGCCTGCTGAAGTGGCGGCCTGGCCTGGCGATGTCGGCCCAGCCCAGGGGGCGACCGGGAGAGCAGGTCCGGGAGAGGTGGTCTGGGGCACGGCCCAGCCTGGGAGGAGAAGCACCAGCCTAGCCAGGAGGAGGATATCGGCATGCATTGGTAAGGAGCGACCCCAGCCCAACCAGGGTGGAGATGATGTCCCGGCCCATGCTAGGTTACTGTTGTGCCGACCCAGCTAGGTTTAAGTGATGCTGCTTTATTCCGGCCTAGCAAGTTGTATGCCGGCCTAGGCATAATAAGACCAGGCCGACATTGTAGTGTTCCGGCCCAGCTAGCTATTTATCTATCTTTGAATATTCTTGCATTTACAATCCGACATATATAATGTATATTAGTCATGTAAAAAAGGGTACTTTCATATACCCGGGGTTATATCCCCGACAGAAAGATCATCAACGAGTTATAACTTGGGATTTTACTCCTCCTGAACATTGCAAACCTCAAGGTTATCCCATACCAATTCCATGAACCTAATTCTAGAATATAAATATTGGTAGAGATATTGTGAATATCATAATAGGTTGTTTGCAAATCACTCTCTTACATTTTTGTAAAGGATGAATACAACTCGTAAGCAATACAAGTGACATTATCTAAGTAGATAATGATAACCTCCACATGATTTCACATGTGACTAATCATTCTATGAAGCCATGCACATCTTGTGATGCTTCAAATAATTACCGCAAAATGATGACAGGAAGGACCCATTTAGAGTCTATTCAAAAAACTTTATTCAGAATACTCTTCCTAATAAATCCAGACTTCGATATGGCACCGTTGGGATCACATAATTAGCCACTATCGTACATCACACCATGGTCCTGTCTTGATTTCATGATTGAATTAATCAAGGCATTTTGTGCCTTGGATATATCTAAGGATATTCCATACACAAATCTTATACCCTTTCGGGAATTGCACTCCCAATAACTTGCCAACAACTATAATGTTAGGCCTGACGTATTCTGCAAGATAATTGAGTGCTCCGATGGTGTTTAGATATGGAACTTCATGTCCAGCTATCATGCCACCATTTCCCCTACCTCTAAAAGGATTTGTATCCCAATATTAGGTATAATATGACCTTATGTGTCTTTGATGTTATATACCCATATTGAACATCTCTAAAATTTCTGGATATATGAAGACTGATATACATCTATTTCCGGGGGAATATGCTTCAAGTTACAAACTTAAGAACAATTTGTTTTGACCTAAATCTCCATATTAAAATGATTGTGTATATCCCTATGTCATTTAGACATCGATGATAAGATCATCCACACCACACATGTGATGTAAAATCCAACTAAGGATTTCTTCATAAATACACATCAACAATCATCAATATTAGAGTTATCCTTATCAAGGAAGAACTCACTTAGTCGGTTGTACCACACAATTCTTTGGCTACTTCAAGTCATAAAATGACTTTAGAAGTTCCACACATACATGTTGTGATTTTCTTTGGATTCATAATATTGATTCCTCCAGCGACTCCAGTATGCATATATGAACTAAACAACCCATGTGAGTATGTAACTACTACACACATCAACCACATGGATCTGTACTGCCAATGACATTCTTTATCGAAACATAATTCCACTTATACCTTAGAAGGTATGCAACATCGTAATCTATGTTAGGTCTCTGCGGAAACCCTTATGCTACAAGCCTCGCTTTTCTCACCACCTCATTTATTTTTGCTTCCAAACAAAAAATCAATTCTCTTCCCTGCGAAAGATACTTATGAGGAGCATGTTTTATAATTGTAAACGCCTCTCTTTTGATGCGCGAGCGCTACTTCTTTAATTGCTTCCTTTCATTTGAACTAATATAAGTGCAACAACACTTTCCATGGATTTTGGTTCAGGGCCCAAAAGAATTATAGCAATTCTCAAGAAGAAATATATGTCGACATATGTAGACTTTCTCATATACGATTCTCATGAATCAATATCCTTTGTGGAATTCTATAACTCTTAACTCCTTGTGATTTCCCACAACAACAGAGTAAGGTATTCAAATCTCCCAGCACTCAAACTTTTGTGCACATTTGTGCAGGGTTATGGATGATGCACATCCATCTTGTGTCACTCAACTTGAGGTTGAATCAAATTTACTAACTGAGGAGACCATCTGCTTTGTTTCAGTGGAAACATACGAGAACTTAGTCTCAAGTGACCAAAATTCTCCCCCTCTTGCTCTCATTTGGGGGGACGAGTGGTTTATTAGGTACCTCCACTCGTTCTGGTACTTGACAAAAGTGACACCTTTGTCATCAGTAAATAATTTGGCAGATTAGTTGCGACATTCTGCAAATTTCTCATAACCTAAACCTCCAGTTCAGATTCTTAAGTACGTGGAAAAAATGTCTACGACATTTTTTATCCATTCAATGGCATTCTTTGTGGTACTCATCTCCCCCTAATGCCAGAGAATATCTTTATTGCATATAGCAATCAGCATACGGGCTACAGTAACTCCCTTGTTCGGGTTAAGGTATTTGACGGATTAACAATCATACCACAGTTATTCCACATATAGATCGCAAATATATGTGAAGCCCCATGATGTACGCTGGGGTGGTGATATCGGCATGCAACTGAATTACTGCGGATGGGAAATACTTAACTAATTTCCACGTATAAACTGCAAGGGGATGTAGTATTATATGTATTTGATCTCAATTAGAACAAATATGCGGCATGTGAAACCACATATTACCACCAACAAAAAGTTGGCAAATCACAATTCTGCAACATTGGCCATGCAATTTTGACTCCCTTTCATAAGAAGTCTAGCCAGACCATTTTGGGTATGTACACATACTGAATATAACCATTGAATGGTCGTGAATCGAATTCAACGGTATTACCATTCCAATGGAATTTTCCCACGTTAGGATACTTTGCTCTAAATTCGTCAATCTGAGCACTTAATTCAGTAAACACATGATTTTGTGTGAATAATACATACCTAAGACCATCTTCTAGATGCGTCTATTAAAACCATGAAGTACCAACATAACCTTGATACGTTGCAAATGTATCTATAATTTTTGATGCTCCATGCTTGTTTTACACCAATTGCTTTATATTTTGTTTACACTTTGTGGCATTTTTATGCATTTTCTGGAACTAACCTATTAACAAGATGCCACAGTGCCAGTTCTTGTTTTTTGCTGTTTTCTATTCCAGGTTTTTACTGAAGGAAATATTCTCGGAATTGGACAAAACAATGGCCAAAGTTCCTATTTTGCTAACACGAAGACAGAGTCCAAAGGGGAGACGGAGAAGAGCCGGGAGGCAGCGACACCATAGGGTGGTGCGGGCCCACCTCTAGCCGCACCACCGCATGGTGTTGGCCCCTCGAGCGGCCACCGACCTTGCCCTTCCACCTATAAATTCACATCTTTGGGAAAACCCTAAAGGTGCGAGCCTCCATCCACGAAAAGTACTATAAGCTGCCGCTATCGTCGACCTGAGAGGGTCCAAAAGATCTTCCCGGCACACTGCCGGAGAGAGGAATCATCACCGGAGGCCTTCTTCATCGCCATGCCTGCCTTCGGAGTGATGCGTGAGTAGTTGTTAGTAGATGCTTTGGCCAAGTAGATGCTAGTGACTCCAAGATGGAGTATTTATGTTCGCTATTGGGTTCATGCCTCTAGTAATCTGGGAGAGTGACAATAACTTCTAAGGTTGTAGATGTGATGTTGCTACTAGGGAGAAAACAACAATCTTTTGTTCAAGGATAATTGTATTTTTTACATTACACACTTTGCTTAATGCGATAATCTATTGCTTGCAACTTAATACCCGAGGGTTGTTTGGATGATATCCTGAAGGTGGATTATTAGTCATAGATGCAGTTGGATTACGGTCTACGTATTATGTTGTAATGCCCAAATGAATCTCATAGTGATCTTCATGTCATGTACATGTGTTGTTATGCATTCTCTATTTGTCAATTGCCCAACTGTAATTTGTTCACCCAGCATGTTATTTATCTTTATGGAGAGACACCTCTAGTGAACTGTGGACCCCGGTCCATTCTTTTACATTGATAATATCATCTACTGCAAACATTGTTTACTTTCTGCAAGTACTATTTCATTCACTGCAAACAAACATCTCTTTCCACACTATACGTTTAATCCTTTGTTTTTAGCAAAACCAGTGAGATTGACAACCTCACTGTAAGTTGGGGCTAAGTATTTTGGTTGTGTTGTGTGCAGGTTCCACGTTGTTGTCTGACGCCGGTAGTGCGCCCTACCAAAAGTCAGCTAGCAGCAACCTTCAGAAGTGATTTCTTTCTCCTACTGGTCGATTAAACTTTGGTTTTATACTGAGGGAAAACTTACTGTTGTGCTCATCATACCTAACTATTGGGGTTTCCCAACGGGTCCTATGAAACATCAAGACTGTTTTATGGCACCGTTGCTGGGGAGAAAGAGGATTTCTGCAAGGGGAGTCTCTCACTTCCAATCTCTTGTTTTGCTTAGTTTCTTTACGTTGTCTTGTTTGCTTCTTTTTATCAAAAACACAAAAAAATTAGTTCCTACTATAGTTGTTATTTTTGTTGGTCTGTTATTGTCTTGCTTTTTTACTTGCTTTATCATGCTTTCTATCAATGGTTGATTTCTTTGAAACTAGATCTTATTGGCAAGATGGGTTCACGAAAGAACAATAAAATATTATAAGGAACACCGCTTGTCACAAAAAGGGAAACACTTATGGGAACAAATTAATCAATTGTATATCATTGCTAGAAATGTGTGCTCTACTTATAATGTTACTTATTGCTTTGATAAATCTTGTTGTTGTAGGAGGTATAAACACCTCACTTTTCAATGTGAGTATAATGATAATGTTACCATATCTTCTTATGTTAAGGGAAATTATGACTTTTATGATGTGGAACAAATTGAAGAATTTATTGCTTGGAAGGGTGCATTCGAACTTGCCTATTTGCTTGAAAATACTGATGATGCACCTTACAAATATGAGGTTATTGATATACTTAAATTTTGCTTTGATAATTACAAGGAAGAAAATGGTTGTATTCTTAAATATCTTAATAGATGCTCTCCACCAACGGAAGAGACTAATGCCTTGCAGGAGCCTATGGAAGAAGAAATTGCTGAAACTCGAAGCTCATTGGATGAAAAAAGAGGAGGAGAGTGATGATCAAGAGGAGGAAGAATGGAGCAGCTACCCATGTCTACCTCCCAATAAGAGTAACTCTTTAACTAATACCTTATTTGATCGCCCTCCATGCTTACCAATGGAGGATGAGTGTTATATTGAGAATTGTGATGATCCCATTGATTCTTTTGAAATATCCCTTTTTGATAAAATTGATACTTGCTATACTTGTGACCTTGATACTACTATGAATGAAACTTTTGGGAATGATGTTGCTACTATTATTTATGATAATCCATGCTACTTTGATATGACAATCCTCTATTTATTCCAACTGTTGATATGCATGATAATGAGGAAGTTTGTTTAGAAAATTTATATGATAATGCTCTAGATGATGGTCCTATGTTACTTGATGTTATAAATTATAATGCTACAGAAAATAGGATTGCTATAATGTGTCCCATACCTTTAAAGAGTGACCAATCATCTTGTTTTGCTATTACTAAAAGTGAGAAAGAAGAGGTTTTTATTTTTAATTTTGATCCCACTATTTTGGAGCTTGATATGGATTGTGTGCTTGCAGATCATGAAAAACATGCTTTGTGTGATATTTATATTGTTGAGTTTGTTCATGATGCTACTTAAAATTATTATGTGAGAGGAAAATATGGTTGTTCGAATTTTCATGTTACTAAAACACCTCTCTTTATATTGAAAGTTTCAAAGTTGCTCTTGTTTTATCTACCCATGCTTGTTACTATGTGCTTCTTTGATTTATTTTCTTACAAGATTCCTATGCATAGGAAGTGGGTTAGACTTAAATGTGTTTCATATTTGCTCCTTGATGCTCTCTTTTGCTTCAATTCATATTTCTTATGTGAGCATCTTCTCGAATTACTGAGCCTAGCTGAAAGGCGTTAAAGAAAAGCACTCTTGGGAGATAACCCATGTTTTATTTCAGTAATTTTCCTTTTGTTGAGTCTTGGAAGTTGTTACCTCTGTAACGACCTCTCCTTATCCTTTTTATTTCATTTTTGTGCCAAGAATAGCCTCTAATAGGAGGAAGGTAAGATTTGGGGAAGTTGCCATCCCGAAACAGATTTCTGCGCTTCGCTATAAAAAATCGTGAAAAATCCCAGAATGTTTTATTGATCTGCAATTATTTATGCACATGGCCCAAGTTATTATCTAACTTTCGTTAGTTTTGCACTTTTCGATTTGAGCAACAGAAGATTTTCAAAAAATAGATCTTTACCTGTTGTTCTGTTTTCACAGATTTCTGCCACTATTTGCATTTGCCTCTTGATCTTTCTTTTTTTGAGTTCTTTTGATCGGAAGAATTTTTAAAAGAAGTTGCTACAGTAGCCAATGTTTTAATGGATGTTGTACTTGAGTTAAAACTGAACCAAAAGTGGATCTACTATCTTGCATATACTAATGTTGCTAATGAGAATTGTGTGAAGTTCTGTATGAAGGAAGTTTTCAAGTGTAGGGAAAGGAGAATGATGCGATGAGATGAAGGATGGACAAAAGCTCAAGCTTGGGGATGCCCATGTCAACCCAAGAAATATCCAAGAAGTACAAGTGTCAAAGCTTGGGGATGCCCAAGGCACCCCCTTCTTCATCAACAAAAATATCAGGTCATCTTTCAAGACACTATATTTTTATTGCTTCATATGCTATATGTTGTTCTTAGAGCATCTTTATTTTTGCTTTTAGTTTTATTTTGATGTGTTTGCTGTAATAAATGGTTGGATCCCAGCATATTTCTTTTGGAGAAGACACACTCCATTTTCATTGCCTAGAACACTCTAGTTTTCACTCTTATTGTTCTGCGAGTGTTCTCTTTTCCTAGTAATGCATTTAGCATTTGTTTTTTGCCTTTATTTTAGTTTAGAACTTGTTAGTTATTTTTAGTTAGGTGTGTTTAGTCCTCTGGTCTTTATTGATTTTTATCTTTGAGAGTTGTTTCAAATAAGTTGATTGGTGTTGGAAAAGAGTAAAATGTTTCATGCTTATAGTAATGCAAAAGGAAGCTTGTTTAGACTGTGGCTTAGACTTTAGCATGTCATGTTATATATTATTTTGATTATATGCTTAGTAGTTATTGTTATAGCATGACTTGTCTCAAATAACTAAGAGTGCTTAATGTGCCATTGAAAGAATCTTGCGTTGTTTTTATCATACATAAGCATAATATTGTGGTATTCTCCTTTGATGCTTTATTTGGGTTGACTTGGCGCATGCTTACACCATGTTATGACTATAAACCAGTCGCCTCAAGCCTCTATGATCATTTAGTTTTTGACTTATAATATCACTTTATGCTTTGATTAATAATGCTTTGTCGCTATGCATGATTATGGCCGTTATTGCTCTCTTAGTTGGTCGCTCCCAGTCTCTTGCTAGCCTTCATCTGTACTGAGTATGAGCTCTACTCGTGCATCCAACTCCCCAAAACCAAAGTTTTCCAATGTGTCCACTATATCTAACTATTAGCATTTTTGCTATTCCAAGTATATTCATCATGCTTTTATCTATCTTCCAAATTAAATTTTTTGTTATGAGAAAATTAGTTAGTAAATTTCTCACGAACTTGATGACACATTTTACTTTATTGCACTTAATAAACTTGACCATTGTGATTCTCTTATGAAGTTTATATGCTTGCAAATTGTAAGTTGAGAGTTATCACAGCCATGCTTTCATGGGGCACGTTTTCAATAGTGCACTTATTCCTATTTAGCTGATATCATGATCTTTTGTTTATGGATGCCTAGCGGTGTGAAATAAGTTGGAAACTTGTGAGCTCATGGAGTTTGTATATGTGTTAGAGAAACACATGGGCCGCTAATCTAAACCATGCATCATTCATGCTGGAAATTTACAGCATAACCATAGTAGACATTCGACGACACATCTCAAAATAAAAAGCTATACCCAGTGGTAAATAAAAGAGATGTCGAGGTGTTCATTGTCTGTTTGTCTTGTCATTTTGATATGGGAAAGCTTCCATATCATCGGCAGGAGGTACCCCATTGGCGTTCTCGATGATTCATGTATGCTTACAATGACAAGAACTTACTTGGGACCTAAGTCGAGTAGCATGCGGTTTAGGTACTCGTATTCAAGGGACATGAGATTTTCAACTTATGGTTCGTCAAGCATATAACTCATATTTGCATTCACATTAACCTTAACCACTCAAGATGCCAATGATAGGGGCAATGAGAGCTCAAAGCTAATAAGTACCATAATTTTTGGAAGCTTTATAAAACTTGTAATCACTACTTCCCTCTGTGAAGGGCCTTTCTTTTTACTTTTATGTTGAGTCTTCATCTTCTATCTTTATGCACCAATTAAGAGAGCATATGTGTCATTCTGAGTATAATGTGCATAGTCCCAAAATTTATTATTGATTGATTCATGATTATGGTATTGCTTGTTCTCAAATTATTTGTATCTAGTCACCCTTTGAACTTTGAAGGCGTCCTATGCATTTATGTTTTGCTATTCCATGAAGGACAAGCTGAATACCACTCTGCTATGTTTTCTCTATGCTCAAAACAAACAAATAACTTGCAATGCATTATTATTCATGATCTTTTGTTTGTGTTGCCTTTCATGTTGTAACATGGTTGCTAAGTTCTATTGTTAGAATTATATCTTTTATGCCCATGTTTAGAGTACTTTGATCTCAGCTTGCAATGCTTTACAATAACTTGATCAAGATTGTGTTGGCTGCATGTCACCTCCAAAATTAATTTTTTTGTTATCACTTACCTACTCGAGGACGAGCAGGAGTTAATCTTGGGGATGCTTGATACGTTGCAAACGTATCTATAATTTTTGATGCTCCATGCTTGTTTTACACCAATTGCTTTGTGTTTTGTTTACACTTCGTGGCATTTTTATGCATTTTCTGGAACTAACCTATTAACAAGATGCTACAGTGTCAGTTCCTATTTTCTGCTGTTTTTCTATTCTAGGTTTTTACTGAAGGAAATATTCTTGGAATTGGACAAAACAAAAGCCAAAGTTCCTATTTTGCTGACACAAAGACGGACTCCAAAGGGGAGACAGAGAAGAGCCGGGAGGCGGCCACACCATAGGGTGATGCGGGCCCACCTCTGGCCGCGCCACTGCATGGTGTGGGCCCCTCGGGCACCCACCGACCTCGCCCTTCCACCTATAAATTCACATCTTCGGGAAAACCCTAAAGGCTCGAGCCTCCATCCACGAAGAGTATTGTAAGCCATCGCCATCATCGATCCTAGTTCGGGAGGGTCCAGAAGCTCTTCCCGGCACCCTGCCGGAGAGGGGAATCAACACCAGAGGCATTTTTCATCGACATGCATGCCTCCGGAGTGATGCGTGAGTAGTTCATCCTTGGACTATGGGTCCATAGCAGTAGCTAGATGGTTGTCTTCTCCTATTTGCACCTCCATGTTTAGATCTTGTGAGCTACCTATCATGATCAAGATCATCTTATTGTAATTCTACATGTTGTGTTTGTTGGGATCTGATGAATATTGAGTACTATGTCAAGTTGATTATTGATCTATCATGTCTATGTTATTTGTGATCTTGCATGCTCTCCTTTGTTAGTAGATGCTTTGGCCAAGTAGATGCTAGTGACTCCAAGAGGGAGTATTTATGCTCGATAGTAGGTTCATGCCTCTAGTAATCTGGGAGAGTGACAATAACTTCTAAGGTTGTATATGTGTTGTTGCTACTAGGGAGAAAACAACAATCTTTCGTTCAAGGATAATTGTATTGTTTACATTACATACTTTTCTTAATGCGATAATCTGTTGCTTGCAACTTAATACCCGAGGGTTGTTCAGATGATATCCTGAAGGTGGATTATTAGTCATAGATGCAATTGGATTACGGTCTATGTATTATGTTGTAATGCCCAAATGAATCTCATAGTGATCTTCATGTCATGTACATGCATTGTTATGCATTCTCTATTTGTTAATTGCCCAACTGTAATTTGTTCACCCAACATGTTATTTATATTTATGGAGAGACACCTCTAGTGAACTGTGGACCCTAGTCCATTCTTTTACATTGATAATATCATCTACTGCAAACACTGTTTACTTTCTGCAAGTACTATTTCATTCAATGCAAACAAACATCTCTTTCCACACTATACCGTTAATCCTTTGTTTTCAGCAAAACCAGTGAGATTCACAACCTCACTGTAAGTTGGGGCAAAGTATTTTGGTTCTGTTGTGTGCAGGTTCCACGTTGTTGTCTGATGCCGGTAGTGCGCCCTACCAAAAGTCAGCTAGCAGCAACCTTCAGAAGTGATTTCTTTCTCCTACTGGTTGATTAAACTTTGGTTTCATACTGAGGGAAAACTTACTGATGTGCTCATCATACCTTCCTCTTGGGGTTTCCAAACGGGTCCTATGAGACATCAAACCCATACATGGCTGAGTAATACACATATATTCTTGAATGCTTTCAAGAATAATGTCTAGCTCATTTCAAATTTTAAGGTGAGAGTGCCTTAAAATAAGTTTTGGCCAATGGAATTGTCAATAATTTCCATGTGTTACAATGACAAAGGATGGCAAATTATTGTGTACGCAAGAAGATTGAGTATGAACTGATTTGTAGACTCAATTTTCTTAATGATCATGTTCGAGGGACAAGATGTTGCAAATTATACTACATGCAGTAGTACAATTACAGGCTCATGATATTATGGGATAACCAGGAGACTACAAGAGTTGCCATGCTTTGTTGTGTTATATGTAAGAACCTTTGTGCTTGAGTATTATTTTATGAGTGAAGTAAACTTGAACAAAACCAAATCTATAACAAATCACTAACCCTAAATCTTTACCAATTCAGTAAACGAAACCAACGGGGGTTATTACAAAGGGTAGAACGCATGCACTAGTAGGAAAGCCCTTATAGATGGGATGCAATTCTGTGGCACACTAGCTAGCAGTGCGCCACAAAAATTATTTCTGTGGCGCACCAAACCAGGTGCGCCACAAAAATATGTCATTTCTGTGGTGCACCAAAAGACCATGCGCCACAGAAATAGGGTGGGACCCACGCCCTGCCAGCCCCAATCATTGGTTCCTCTATTTCTGTGGCGCATCAGGGCCAGTGCACCACAGAATTAGAGCATTCTGTGGCACACCAAGACCAGTGCGCCACAGAATGCAGTAATTCTGTGGCGCACTGGCCCTGGTGCGCAACAGAATTAGGTCATTCTGTGGCGCACTTGTCTTGGTGCGCCACAGAATTAGCTCGTCCTTCCTAGAAAAGTGCCAACCTCCCACCTAGCTACCACACTCCCAAGCCATTCATCTTCCTCTCCTCCATCTAGATCTAGCCCGTCCCCCTTCCCTCTCATCCCATTTTGGCCATACTTTTCACTTTCTTTGATACTTATTGCACTTACTTTGGTTGATACATAATTGGTGGTGAGGAGAAGCCTCTCCATACTCTCTCCTCCTCTCCAACTCATCGATCGCGGTCTCGTCTCGGTATCGAATCTACAAGGTGAGTATTTGGAGGGGACATGCATATGCATGTCGATCTTGTGTATGGATGATTGTTGCACGTGAAGCGCTTGTGTGTGTGCCGGTGTGGTGCATGGATGTTTGTCGAGACGTTGATTCATTTCCGTTTCGGCAAATTTTTGCACTACCCATACGTCCTACCTTTAGGAGAGGTCATGCCGAATTTTTCCGCTCTATGTATACCTTTAGGAGAGGTCCATGCATGTGTGTGCATGTGTTGCGGTTCTAATTTTCTGCTCTATGTATACCATTGGCAGACAACCATGGTCCTCTCAATGAGTTCCGCTCGAATTAGTAGATACAAGAAAGACGCAAAGGAGGACATGATTCGCAACAATAGGCGCCAGATAAGATGTCCGTGTCGATCATGCAAACTCGAGCGCTGGATCAACCCTGATTCCGGACAACTGGAGGAGCACCTGTTGAGGCGTGGTTTCATGCAGGACAACCAGGCGTGGCCGGCCCCAACAAATGGTGCGCATGAAGACCATGGTGGTAAGTGAGATGACGAAACACCACATGTCGGTGGAGAATATCATCATGAAGAAGAAGTCGGCAGAGAAGATCATCATGAAGTAGAAGTTGCCGGCGGAGAAGATCATGATGAAGAAAAAGATTCCGGCGCGACTCCGCTAATTTCAGCCTTGCGGGACTCTCATGTTCAAGATCTGCTCCTCCAGGAGACGAGCAACGATAGAGCTACAGCCAGAGAGAGAGCCAAGCTAGCGCAAATGGAGCAAGACGGGATGACTCCGATCTTTCCTGGGTGCCGTCTGTAGGATACGCGCTTGCATGTAACGCTTGATTGTCTGCAGATGAAGACGCAGAACAAATGGACCGATTCTAGCTTCAGCAAGAACATGAAATTCTGGCACGATCGTCTCCCAGAGGGGAACACATTGCCAAGTAGTATCGAGGAGGCCAAGAAAGTTGTGTGCCCTCTTGACCTACTGCACGAAAGATACCACGCCTGCATCAATGATTGCGTGATTTATCGAGGGGAGTACAAGGACATGATCACATGTCCGGTGTGCAGCCACGGATGGTACAAGGTTGGGAACAAGAAGGTACCTCGAAAAGTGGTATGGTACTTTCCTATCACTCCCCGTCTGCAGCGGTATTTCGTGGACCCTAAGGAAGCAAAGCTCATGCAATGGCATGCGGAAAGGGAGAAGCCCGAAGAAGATCCGAAGATGGGCTATATGCTGACACACCCTTTAGACGCTGGCCAGTGGGAAGCATTGGACATCGCCTTCCCTAGGTTCGGGGGCGACGAAAGGAACATCAGGCTGGGTATGAGCACCGATGGACTCAATCCGTTCGGTAACCAGAGTAGCACGCATAGCACCTGGCCTGTGTTTGTATGGCCTTACAACCTACCCCCGTGGCTGTGCACCAAGCAAAGGTACATACACCTGAGTATTCTCATTCAGGGGCCGAAACAACCAGGCGTCGACATGCATTTGTATCTCGGGCTGCTGAAAGAGGACTTAGACATGTTGTGGAAGACGCCATCCCATACGTGGGACGCCTATAGTAGAACTTATTTCGATATGAGAGCCGCGTTGATCATGACGGTCATGGACTATCCTGGTTGCGCATACGTATCTGCCCAGGTCAGCCACGGATTCTGCGGCTGTGTGAAGTGCATGGACGAGACCCCGCATCTACAGCTACCAAGGGATCCCGGGTCCTCGAAAACCGTGTACCCAGGTGCTCGAAGGTGGCTTCGCTTGGATCACCCGTGGAGAAAACGCGGTGATCTGTTCAATGGTAAAGATGAGCCCGATGGACCCCCGCGACAGAGGAGCGGCGCAGAAATCGATGATCTTCTGAAAAATTGGAAGGAGTGCCCAGCGCCGGGAAAGAAGCGACCGAAGCCAGAGCCGCTGCTCGGTTTATGGAAAGCGAGGTCTATTTTCCATGACTTGGAGTACTGGAAGGTCCTCCACACGCCCCACAGCCTCGATGTCATGCACATTACGAAGAACGTTACCGAGAGTCTGCTTGGCACTCTTTGCAACTCGGAAAAGTCCAAGGATGGGCCGAAAGCAAGATACGATCTGAAACATTTTGGCATCAGAAAAGCTCTTCAAGCTCCCGATACTGATGACAACGACGACGATGATGATGATGATGATTAGACGGAAGGGACTCAACATCTCCGCAAAAGGGCTAAGAAGAACGCGGTGGTGCTTCCCGCTGCCTGCTTCACAATGAGTCCGGAGGAGCTCGAGCAGTTTTTTAGGTGCCTCCTACGAGTGAAAGTTCCTCACGGTTACTCGGAGAATATAAGCAGATATCTGGATGTAGTGAAGAAGAGGTTCACCGGGATGAAGTCTCACGATTGTCACATGCTCATGACGCAGATACTTCCCGTTGCGATCCGAGGGATAATGGACGAGCACGTCCGTGATACGCTGTTTGGCCTTTGCAACTTCTTTGACATTATCACCAGGAAGTCGATCGGCGTGAGACAGCTCAAGATGCTACAGGATGAGATCGTGGTGATACTATGTGAGCTCGAGATTTACTTCCCGTCCGCATTCTCTGATATATGCGTCCATCTCCTTCTCCATGTCGTTGATGACATCAGGCAGCTCGGCCCGACGTTCCTCCACAACATGATGCCTTTTGAAAGGCAGAACTGTGTCATGAAAGGATACGTTCGCAACAGGGCCCGTCCAGACGCAAGCATGGCCAAGGGGTTCCTAACCTACGAGTGCATCTCCTTCTGCCAGAATTATCTAAGCACCGAGGACGACTAGGATCATGTTGGTCTGCCCACCAGGACGCACCTCGGCAAGCTCGCTGGAGTCGGTCACCGCGAGGGCTACCGCTCAGTCCATGTCGGCATTGTCAATCAATGCGACGACTTTGAAAGGGCTCACCGGGTCGCGCTATAACACTTAAAATTGGTCAAACCTTTTGTGCAAGAGCACAAAAGCATAATCGAGCAGAATTACATCGATATGGGCCAGCCAAGGAAGATGGGAGACGTAACCAAAGAGCACAACTCCAGCTTCACGCGTTGGTTTAAGCAAAGTCAACTGCTTCAAGCACAGAGCAGAAGGCCTTCTACCGAAGATGAAAAACTCATATACACCTTATCACAGGGCCCCGTGCATAACGTAAGGACCTATCAGGGGTACGACATCAACGGTTACAGATTCTACACCGAGGAAAAGGATAGGAATAGTGAAAATCAAAACTCAGGAGTAACTATGCTATCATACGCCGATGACGAGACCAGTGTCAAGGAAAGATTTTTCGGAAGGATCGAGGAGATATGGGAGCTCAATTACTGTGGAGAGACGGTGCCAATGTTCCGTGTGAGATGGGCCAAGAAGGTCGAAAAAGAAGGCCGATATTTCACCACCATGGTTATACCGGATGCCAAATCGAAGAACGCATCCGCGAAAAATGAGCCATGGGTACTCGGTAGCCAAGTTGACCAATGCTTCTTCATCACCGACCCGTCGAGGCTTAGCCGTGTTGTTGTGAGGAGGGGCAAGAGGAGCATCATAGGAATGGAAGGAGACACAAATTAGGAAGACTTGGACAAGAATGGTGACCCGAAGATCGAGGAGGAATTCGACAAGCACTTCGACATGCCTACTACTAGTAAAGTAAGAAGGAAGACCTCCCTACCTACTAAAGGTTGTCCGTTCACACAAAGAAATCTCAAGGTGGCCGGCATAAAGTATTCAACCGCCAACAAGAAGGGCAAGAAGATTGTGAAGAAACGCTAAGCTAGCTCGAAACCGGACGGAGAAGACTTTTAAGTATGCACATGTGTGTGTGATCGAGACTTTTTTTGTGTATGCACATGTGTGTGTGTGATCGAGACTTCTAATTTTGTGTGTATGCACATGTGTGTGTTAGACAAAAAAGAGCAAAAAGATATGCACATGTTAGACAAGAAAGAGCAAAAAGATATGCACATGTTTTGTGTATGCACATGTATGCATCTAATAACTAAAATAATCAAAAAAAGGAAATAAATTCTGTGGCGCATCTACTGGTGCGATGCGCCACAGAATTCTCAAATTCTGTGGCGCATCCCACCAGTAGATGCGCCACAGAATTTTTACACTTAGTAAAAGTGGCGCACGCCCTCCACTGAGCCCGCACAGATCTCTCTATCCCCTCCCCCGCGCCGCGAACCCTAGCTAGCCGCCGGAGCGATCCCCACCCGTCCCGGTCTCCCTCCCGCTCGCCTCGCCTCCGCTCCACCGCGCCGCTCTCGCCTCACCTCGCTCGCTCACCGCGCTCGCCTCCGCTGCTGGGTGCTGATGCCGCTGCAGCACCGCCCGCCAGCGCCCCGGTCTCCCTCCCGCCGGTGACCGGCCATCTCCGCCGGAGCCCCCTGCAGCGCCGCCCGCCAGCACCGGCGTGACACCGTGCGGGTAAGCATCCCGATCCCATGTCTCCGACTCAATGCTGCGACCTGAATCTGTTGGATGCCAGCGGCGGCGGTGTACCTCGGGCCAGTGACCTCGAGCAAATCTTTAATGAAAACTAGTCGCGAATGAAATCGCTGTTTGCTAATGTTCACCTGTCAGTGCAAATCATTATAGTTTCAGCTAGTTGTTGTATTGCATTTGTGCTGATAGTATGTTACTAGTCTCGTCGATAATTCGATTGCACTGTAATCAAAGTAAGCTAATTAAAAATTCATGAAAAAGGCTAGCATTTTGTCCAGATTGTGTTGTTTGCATTCCCCTAGGAGACTTCCAACAGAACCTAAAACTTCCAGTCCAAACTTTCTCAAATCGGTCATTCAATTCATGTTTGAACTAAACATAAATTTCTATCTTTCAACTCACTAAGCTAATTAAGCTGGAAAATGTTCACTGCCAAAAAAAAATAGATGGAACATGATATGTTCAATGTCCAGATTGTGTTGTTTGCATTTCCATTCGCCTCGCGTTGCATCTTGCTCTTCAGTTAGTTTCAAACTGGAGTTCATATGCTAGCTAGTAGTTCTTGTAATAGTGAGTGACTCTACTGTAACAGTTAGTTCGAATTAAACTGAATGGTGATAGATTATCATTCACGAAGTAGAGCATTGCATCTGCTCTTCAGCTAGTTTCAGATTGATCTGAGCTGATGTCAGTCTTCAGGTGTACTGTATCTGGGAACTCTGGTGGATCAACTGTGTAATCATTCTGAAATCTTCTGTCTCTCTGAAGTTCTCTTTTCAAATGCCTCAAACAAATTGAATTGACCCAATTGGATGCAGTATTCACGAAGACAACATTACCACATCACCATCAAATGTTCTGAAATGGTGATTATCTGTATGTTCATACCGTGGAGCATTTTTCGACAACACTGAGATGCTCTTTGCTTATTACTCTGTACTGAAATGGTACCATTAGTGTGTGCGTGTGGTTTTCTGAACCTTGAAACTGAATTCCATCTGTTGTTTAGTAGATAGATGCTCAACACTTGAGCTTTTAAGGTGTCATTACTGAATTCAGAGATTATGTAAATTGCTGAATTCTGTTTTCCGTTTCATCTAAAAACAATTCTGGTGCAAAATACCATGCTTTGTGATATAATGTCGTGATGCTGTTTTTTTATTTCTATATGCTGTGATGAATATATTTTTGGTAAGTGGTGGCTACCTTGATATTATATTTCTGTGATTTTTTTCCTATGTTTCAAGATTGAGTTGCCCGTTTCTCCCGAAGTGTTGATTCACTTTCGTTTCGGTTGAGAAATGGGCACTCCTAGGTAGAAAAATTAGCAAAAGTCATGCCGAAATTTTGAATTTTTCGGTTGCATTATGTACTAACTATTTGCCTCTTTTTAATGAAGTGCAAATAAACATGTCGGGCACTTCTAACCCTAAGAGCCAGGAGGAAGTCGCCAGAGAGGCCAACAAGGAATGGTGGCAGGAATACGATGAGGGAGAGGGCCGGGGGGGCGCCGTCGATCGCGGCGATGAGGAAGAGGGCCGGTATGAGGAAGAGAGCTGGGAGGCCGCCTCCGAGAGCGATGATGAGGAAGAGGGCCGGGATGACGCCGCCGAGACCGGTGAAGAGACCACCGACCGCACGGAAGGTGATAGCGGTGGCAACCCTGAGGAGGCCAAGAAGAAGAGGAAGGCGAAGAGGCCAAGGGCGGATCGGAGGCCGCAAGTGCTAGCCAACATCACCGATCCTTTCACGTTGGTCTCCGAAAGTGGCCTACCCTTGGAGCCTTCTAAGGTTGCCAAAGGGTACGCGATGCAACTAGGGTGCATCGTCCGTGAAACCGTGCCGCTCAACACTCAAGACCTCAGAAGCGAGGCCAACGAGGCTTTGGCCGTAACCCTCCTCTAGAAGCTTCACCAATGATACACGTTCCCACAGCCATTCAATAAAAAGGTGGACTCTTTAGCTCTCACGAAGATGAGCACCGCCTTGAGCAGCTGAAAAACCTGGCTGAAGGACAAGATCAAGAAAGGTAAAAGCTGGGAGCAGATAAGTCGCAAAGACCCGTCGCTCTCTAGAGAAGACTTCGAAGCATTCAAGTCATCCTTAGAGACTGACGAGGCTAAAAAATGGACCGCCTGGGGGAAGAAAATGCGGGAATTGAACCTAGGGGCTCACCGTTGCGGAAGCAGCGGTTACCGAGGAAAACAACCCACTTGGGACAAGGAGGATGCCGAGATGATACGTCTGGGGAAAGAAAACCCCTGGCTAAAAATCGCGGATTTACAAACTAGGAACTATGTTCGGTCCCGCTACTACTTAGACTGGGAGATGGGGGAATTCGTTACGGATTACCCCGACATGAAGAAGTTCGAGAAACTCCTGGTAAGGATAGTCTATATTATTATTACGCTGATCTTATTAAGAAATGAAGCCAAATGGGCTAACCTTAAGTTTCTTTGTCTGAAGGATGATTAGTTGAAGGCTAGTTCTACGGCTGGCCCGTCGTCCCAGGGGTCGACGGAACCATGGGACACGCCTTTCAACAGGGCAACGAACGCATACAAGGAACGGGACCTGGACAAGCCACCGACGTCGGCTGGCCGTGTGTCCGGCTTTGGCACAAGTATGAAGGTATCCGAGTACTACGGATCGGATGCCAAGACGAGAAAGGAGAGGAGGTCGACTAAGGATAAAGCCGAGGTTCAGGAGCTGAAAAAGAAGGTAGAGTCACTAGAGAAGATAGTGGACCCGACCGAGATGAGTAAGTTAGTGGACGAGAAGCTACACGAGAAGCTCCGGCAGATCATCCCCCCTGGGTTGATGGAGGGGTTAGCTGCTTGGAATGCGGCAGGTCAACAGGGGCCGATATATGTGCCCAACGTCAGTGGCAGTAACTCAAGTCACCAAGTGTCGCCGCTGGTGACCCCAACGTCGCCGCTCCACCTGGTCGCATCGACGCCCCCAACCGCGGAAGCTGATTGGGTGGCGGTGCCTGATAATGCACCCGAGAGTAAGCGGCCCGGCGCCGGCATTGATGCCCTTGTATCGACATTAGCAGAGATCAACGCCGTCAAGAAGGTATGATGAGGACATCCCTACACCAACACCAGCAGCGGCAAAGGATACGTCCAATGATGTTAGGATTGGACCGATGACTAGAGCTCGTGCAAAGCTACTTGAACAACAGGTGAATTCACTCCTAGCTGAACCTGATATATTTATTAATGAGAACTTTATACTACCTAAGTCGATGTATCTTTGTATGATCAGGTTTACGGAGGAGACTAGCTTCGCACGAGGACGAGGCGGCCTGCGACATGAGGAGGCTGCTATGCACATTGACGGCTGCGTGAGGGAGGAGCGGGAGGACGACGCACACCGTCAATGAGGGAGAACCAGGACAGCGAGATGGTGCACCAGGACAGCCAATGCCACGACGTCATGAGTCTAAGGCGCGCCATACGTCGGGCCTGCGAGCTATAAGGCCGAGCCATCCAAATTTTGGCCGGTTTGTATCAGTTTGAGTCGAACCGTATTTTTTTAAGACAGATTTAAGTCGGTTGGGCTTTGGCCATGTTGGGCCCAGCCCAACCAGGGGAGTGGCGCCTAGGTGCTCTCCCAGCCCTAGGCGCATCAGCCCTCATATATATGAGAGGCAGCCCCCATGTAGAGGGTAGACGCTATTTTAGAGAAACTTAGTTTTGCTGTGAGACACTTGTGCATCAGATTCATGTCGAATTGATGTTGATCCTACCCTAATCTGAGTGTGATTCGTCGTTCCACTGGGAATTGGAGAATTGCAAGTTATTCAAGCGCGTGGTCTCGTACTATGTCGTCAGAGTGTGGAGTTGCGAATATCCATAGGATTTGGAGCTGTTGCACTGGCATCAGGTTCGGTCGAGAGAGAGTTCGTCAGCGTCATACTGCCGCCTATCACCCCATCGCCATCGCATTCGCCATCGCCCTCGACAACATCCACCTGCTTGCTGAGAAGATCGGGCCACCCCTTATCATCTTGGTATCAGATTTCCACGGTTTACTCGGTGAGCATCCACAAATTCATACCTGCAATTCGTTTTTGTTTTCAGTCCTATCCAGAAAAAGCCAAAAAAAAATTATGGTTCTTAGTTTCTGCCATAGCCTAGATTGCACCGTTCTTGAGTTTTAGTCGCTGATCGTCTTTTTGCGTATCTTTTCTTCCAATTCGTAGGAGTCTAGGGTCCTCGATCTTTTCTGTATCTTCGTTTCGAGTTTAGATCTGGTTTGGCGTGTCTTTGAACATCATCTTCTTCCTTGGGTTGTACGAGCTGTTCTTCACGCTACAGCCGATCCGATCGATATCTGTCAAAAAAAATTTGCAGCGAGATCAACCTGGACTGCCAGATCCGATCGCTACTGGCCAATCAAAAAAAAAATTGCAGCGAGATCAACCTGGACTGCCAGATCCGATCGCTACTGGCCAATCAAAAAAAAAATCTGCTCGCTAGAATCTGCGGCTGTGTGCGCGAGGAAGCGTCATTCTTTTCTCAAAAGTAGATCGATCCAATCTGCTTTGCCTAGCTGCCAGCAAAGGCCGATCATTTTGAGTCATTAAAAAAAAAAGAGGCCAGCAGCCTCGCCCCAGCGCGGAGAGCGTCTGGGGTCGGGCGCGCGATCGGTTCTCTCGGCGCGCCGAGGTGCAGAGACCGTCTGTGGTCCGGCGCCTGCTCGGGCCGCTTCAGTTTAGGCCCAATTTTTGTACAGTTAAAAAAATAGTAAAAAGGGGACGTGCACGCACGTCGCACCTATATATCTAAAAAAAAGAGACAAACTATTTTGTCCGTTTTGCGTCGTCGTCGCGCTGCCGTGTGTTTCCGGCGTCGTACATCTCTGTCGTTGACATATTTTTCGTCGGTTTCTCTGCCGCGTCAGCGTGTTCCCACTGTGTCCACATAGCGTCCTTTCTACGCGATTTTAATCGCTTTAGCTACAGCCTGTCTACAGCATCGTGTTAGGAGCTTACCCATACGAGACTAGCTACTTCGTGCTCATCAGGCTGCTGCCGTGTGTGCAATCTTGTGCCTGTTCGTCGAGCCAGTGCTAGCGTCTCTCTTGTGCATTGCAACACGAGCTACTGTGCGTTGTCACTTATATCCGTTGAGCTCTTTTCAGAGTTGCTTTGCCCCGCTTTTCTCCACCGTGTGTGTTCCTTGGGTCTTGTCATACGATCAGCACTAGGACTTATTTGCGGTGTACTTAGGATACCATACCTACAGCTCCACCATATAATCATGTTTGTCGTGTGACTACTCCTATCCTCGGTATTCATTTCTCTCACACCAGTACACTAGTCGTCGCCATTCGCTGGGTAAGCTTCCCAATTCACTTTGGAACGGTAAGATCCACCTTATTTGTGGTAGAGTGAGTTGTGAGTGAGCACCACCATTTGATTTATTGGACTAATCTACTAATCAATGGCTCCTAGTTCTGTTTCGTTTAGTGTGCAGGGAAAGCCGGACGATGACTGCGTTCTTTGGGGATCCTTGAAGGAGCTACACGCCTACTTTGAGAATGCCATCCAACAACAAGGAGAACACCTTGACAGTGCGATACAAGATATTCGGTTGACCGTGCAAGACGCCAATAACGAAATAACCGCACTGAACACTTCTGTGACCGCTATGCAAGCCAACATCAACACTTTGACTACAGAAATTCAGGGACTGCGCACACAGCTTGCCGCGCAGCGACACGGGGATGATGGTGAACATGGCGACAACGTACTACAGCAGCGACCTCCTGGAGTTGGTCGTGGATTATATCCTCTGCACCGTGGCGGACGTGAGCCTATAGAGGAGGATATGTTGGGTAAACCCAAGTTTTCAATTCCCAAGTTCACGGGTGAGGGCACCGTTCAAGATTACCTCACATGGGAGTTGAAAATAGAGAAACTGTGGCGTTTACATAACTATTCAGATGACAAGAAGATCAAGCTTGCGTCCTCTAAATTTGATGGCTACGCATTGGTTTGGTGGGACATGATCGTATCGGGTCATGAAGCCGCACAACAGGTGCCAATCACCACTTGGCGTGCCATGCGCCAGGAGATGAATGCTCGGTTTGTCCCGACAAATTACTTGCGAACAATTTTTGATAGACTACAGAGTTTGCGACAAGGGTTAATGACTGTTGATGCATATTACATGGAGATGGAGCTGTTGATGCGCCGAGCCAAGATACGGGAAGCGGACGAGCAGACGTTTACACCGTTTGTGTCAGGGCTGCGCAATGATATCAAGAGTGTTGTCCGTCACCATCACTATGCTACAATGAATGAACTGCTACATCATGCACGGGAGGCTGAATCGCAGATCAATGAGGACGCCAAATCGAGACCTCGATATACCAGGGGGAGGACATACCCCACGCGCCCAGCGCCGACGGCACCTGCCGCGCCTACATCTAGCGGCCGTGCTGATGCGCGCCCTGCGGGTTCTCATACTTCATCATCTAGTGTCGCCAATACACGAAAACCAACCCCTGCAGCCAGCAGTAATGTTTCCAATGCTTCTGCAGCACGAATAAGCAATATGGAGTGCCATTCATGTGGAGGAAGTGGTCACTTCAAGCGTGATTGCCCAAACAAGAAAGTTGTTTTCGTGACTGAAGCCGGGGGATACGAGACAGGTGATGAGGCGGATCCGGATGAACAAGAGGAGGTGTCCGACGAGGATACCGAGTATGATGCTATGCCATCCACGGCACACACGATAGTAGTCTCGCAGCGTGCACTCAGCGTTACTACACCTGTTCCAAGTCAGCGTTGCAATTTATTTCACACCAGGGCGTTGGTTACCGCAACGAAGGCTTGCAAGGTGATTGTTGATGGAGGCAGTTGTCGTAATCTGGCCAGTAAGGAGTTATGTTTGAAGCTGAAATTGAAATATATACCACATCCATCGCCATACTACATACAATGGTTGAGTGATGCCGGCGAGATGAAGGTTGATCACATGGTACAAGTTCAGTTCACCATAGGGCCGTACACCGATACCATTGATTTTGATGTGGTTCCTATGACAGTTTGTCACTTATTGCTGGGTCGACCATGGCTATATGATCGTTCTGTGCAACACAATGGTCATGCCAATACATATCACTTAGAGCATAAGGGCAAAAAGATCAAATTATCTCCAATGACACCGCAAGACATTATAAATGAGTCTCGACAGAAGATTGAAGTCAAGCCAACTGAAGCAAATGACAAGGAGACAAATTTGGCGGTGCATACGATTAATACATCCGCAGTGGCCCATTTTTCAGCCTGTTTTGCTGCTGCCACAGAGATATCGGGTTGTTTTACTGCCAAAACAGCCGTGCGTGCCGTTGGAGCCTTGTCTCCCGCCGCACAAGTCGCGCCGACTTGCACCACCGAGCCGAAGCAAACCGCTCCACCGAGCCGTCCAACGCCAACCGAGCTGCTTTGTCCCACCACTTGTGCACTTGCCGATGTGCCCACACACGGCGCGCTCCTTCCGCCAACTTTTGGCGATGCCGCGGATAGAGCCCTTGACGCTCTCGCGATGACTGATGGTGATACTGCAATGTCACCTACTGCTGATATGGGATCCTATACACTGATGGCCACCAAAGAGGATTTGAGAGAACTTGGAGATGATCCGACGAAGATCCCCCTTGTGCTGCTCTACAAGGGTGAGATTTTGGTTTCTAACGATATGACCCCTCTCTCTATTGGTGTTTCCACTGTTTTGCAGGAGTTTGAGGACGTTTTTCCGGAGGAGGTACCAGCTGGATTGCCGCCAATGCGGGGCATTGAACATCAGATCGACCTCATCCCTGGCGCGACATTGCCGAACCGCGCACCGTATAGGACCAACCCCGATGAGACGAAAGAAATTCAGGCACAAGTACAAGCTCTACTCGACAAAGGTTATATTCGCGTAAGCTTGAGCCCATGTGCTGTTCCTGTTATTTTAGTTCCTAAGAAAGATGGTACATGGCGCATGTGTGTAGATTGTAGAGCTATAAATAACATCACTATTCGATATTGTCATCCTATTCCACGCTTAGAAGATATGCTTGATGAATTGAGTGGTGCTGCTGTTTTTTCTAAGATTGATTTGCGTAGTGGTTATCATCAAATTAGGATGAAGGAAGGAGATGAATGGAAAACTGCATTCAAAACAAAGTTTGGTTTATATGAGTGGTTAGTTATGCCTTTTGGGTTGACTAATGCGCCTAGCACTTTCATGAGATTGATGAACCATGTTTTGCGTGAGTTTATTGGTAGATTTGTGGTTGTGTACTTTGATGACATATTAATTTACAGCCATAATGAAACTGAACATTGTGATCACATTAGACAAGTTTTGCAAGTACTACGACATGCTCAATTGTATGGTAATCTTGCTAAATGTACTTTTGCAAAAGATAGAGTGATTTTCCTTGGATATGTTGTCTCCAAAGATGGAGTTGCTATTGACATGAGTAAGATTGAATCTGTCCAAAACTGGCCTATACCGATTAATGTTAGTCAAGTTCGTAGTTTTCTAGGACTTGCTGGTTTTTATCGCCGTTTTGTGAAAGATTTTAGCACCATTGCTGCGCCTATGAATGACATGACTAAGAAGGGCGTGCCCTTTGAGTGGGGCGCCGCGCAGCAAGGCGCGTTTGAGATGTTGAAACAATTGTTAACTTCTGCACCATGTCTGGCATTACCCGATTTTGCCAAACAATTTGAGATTGAATGTGATGCTAGTGGCATCGGAATTGGTGGTGTTTTGATGCAAGAGAAGCGCCCTATTGCATATTTTTCTGAAAAACTTTCGGGTGCACGGTTGAACTATTCGATTTATGATAAGGAATTGTATGCACTTGTTAGAGTTCTTGAGGTTTGGCAACATTATTTGTGGCCAAAAGAATTTATCATACATTCTGATCATGAAGCTTTGAAATACTTGAAGGCGCAAGCCAATTTGCATAGGCGCCTAGCCAAGTGGGTTGAATTCATTGAGTCGTTTCCCTACATCATTAAGTACAAAAAAGGGAACGAAAATGTTGTAGCTGATGCTCTCTCTAGGAAACATATGTTATTGACACAACTTGATGTGAGAATTCCTGGTTTTGAGAGTATTTGTGATCTATATGCTACTGATGTTGATTTTGCGGAACCATATAGGCTATGTGCATTGCATAAAGCATGGGATAAGTTTCACATCCATGATGGGTATTTGTTTCGTGCTAACAAATTATGTGTTCCGGAGTCGTCGGTGCGTTTGTTATTACTGCAGGAATCACATGAAGGAGGATTGGCGGGACACTTTGGTAGAGAGAAGACGTTGTTGATGCTCGCTGATCACTTCTTTTGGCCACGCATGCGCCGCGACGTGGACCGCTACGTCAAGCGCTGCATCATATGTAACACATCCAAATCCAAGTTGAAGCCCCACGGTTTGTATACTCCATTACCTGCGCCTACTACACCTTGGGAAGATATAAGTATGGATTTTGTGTTAGGATTGCCTAGAACTAAGAGAGGCCATGATTCAATATTTGTGGTAGTGGATAGATTTTCTAAGATGTCGCACTTTATTGCCTGCCACAAGAGCGACGATGCGTCGCATATTGCTAATCTGTTTTTCAGGGAGATCGTGCGCATACATGGAGTACCTAGGACGATTGTTTCTGATCGGGACGTGAAATTTATGAGCTACTTCTGGAAGACACTTTGGGGAAAGCTAGGAACAAAGCTACTGTAAACGTTGTCAACGTTGGTCAGACGGAGGTTGTGAATCGGACGTTGTCAACGTTGCTGAGATCGATGATCAAGAAGAATTTGCGCGAGTGGGAGGAGTGCTTGCCCCATGTCGAGTTTTCATACAACAGGGCTGTGCATTCTACAACGCAGCTGTGTCCGTTTGAGGTGGTGTATGGTTTCAAACCCATTACGCCGCTTGATTTGCTGCCACTTCCATTGCACCAGCGCACCAACATGGAGGCGTCGAAGCGTGCTGATTATGTGCGGAAGATACACATCAAGACGAAAGAGGCAATTGAGAAGAAGGGAAAGAACATTGCTATAAAGAGAAACCAGCGGCGGAAGGAGGTTTTGTTTGAGCCAGGCGACATGGTTTGGGTTCACTTCCGCAAGGATAGGTTTCCACATGCACGCCGCTCCAAACTTCTGCCACGCGGCGCCGGACCATATAAAGTTTTGTCCAAGATCAACGATAATGCCTACGAGATAGATCTTCCAAAGGATGAGTTTGGTGTCAGTAATTCCTTCAATGTTGCTGATTTGACACCGTATACTGGAGAAGACCTTGCCGCGTCGAGGTCAACGCGTTTTGAAGGGGGGGGGAGATGATGAGGACATCCCTACACCAACACTAGCAGCGGCAAAGGATACGTCCAATGATGTTAGGATTGGACCGATGACTAGAGCTCGTGCAAAGCTACTTGAACAACAGGTGAATTCACTCCTAGCTGAACCTGATATATTTATTAATGAGAACTTTATACTACCTAAGTCGATGTATGTTTGTATGATCAGGTTTACGGAGGAGACTAGCTTCGCACGAGGACGAGGCGGCCTGCGACATGAGGAGGCTGCTATGCACATTGACGGCTGCGTGAGGGAGGAGCGGGAGGACGACGCACACCGTCAATGAGGGAGAACCAGGACAGCGAGATGGCGCACCAGGACAGCCAATGCCACGACGTCATGAGTCTAAGGCGCGCCATACGTCGGGCCTGCGAGCTATAAGGCCGAGCCATCCAAATTTTGGCCGGTTTGTATCAGTTTGAGTCGAACCGTATTTTTTTAAGACAGATTTAAGTCGGTTGGGCTTTGGCCATGTTGGGCCCAGCCCAACCAGGGGAGTGGCGCCTAGGTGCTCTCCCAGCCCTAGGCGCATCAGCCCTCATATATATGAGAGGCAGCCCCCATGTAGAGGGTAGACGCTGTTTTAGAGAAACTTAGTTTTGCTGTGAGACACTTGTGCATCAGATTCATGTCGAATTGATGTTGATCCTACCCTAATCTGAGTGTGATTCGTCGTTCCACTGGGAATTGGAGAATTGCAAGTTATTCAAGCGCGTGGTCTCGTACTACGTCGTCAGAGTGTGGAGTTGCGAATATCCATAGGATTTGGAGCTGTTGCACTGGCATCAGGTTCGGTCGAGAGAGAGTTCGTCAGCGTCATACTGCCGCCTATCACCCCATCGCCATCGCCTTCGCCTTCGCCCTCGACAACATCCACCTGCTTGCTGAGAAGATCGGGCCACCCCTTATCAAGGTAACTCATTAGTTAGTCCTCCGCGTCATCTTCTTTAACTATATATGCCTTGCGCTGATCTTATCCAACATGCCCCTGACTCAGGACGAACCTTGCATACTCCTGCATGTGGTGGAGCCCGGCGGCAAGTTGATGGATGTTGCTAGCGGCACTGCCATGCCCGGCCGAATTATGCACCACAGAAACATTGCAGAAGATTTGATGAAGGTCAAGTTGGCAATGGTAGTGCCGGAGTACCGCGACATCCTCCCCCCCATCAACCTCCGGGCGCAGAGGAGGACGACGTTATGGTCCTTGGGAATTGCACCGGTTGGCTTATGACATGGCCGAAGAACCAGATCCGTCTGGGGGGGTCTTCCGAGTGTTAGGCGCAACATCGGCGCCACCTCCCCTATCATCCGGCCCAAGATCGTCCGGCCCCGCGCCGCTGCCACCCTTAAGGAACCGGCGGTCGCCGCCGCCACTACCCTGAAGGAACCGGCGGTCGCCGCCGCCACTACCCTGAAGGAACCGGCGATCGCCGCCGCCACTACCCTGAAGGAACCGGCGGTCGCCGCCACCACCACACGCCACCAACAGCTGTTGGGAAAGCTACTGCAACGACCGTCAACCAAATGCAAGGTACGCCAAGCGGCGGCATCACAACCGCCACCACCTAACTTCTAGGACATGGCGCCACTTGATGGCAACGATGATGATGATGACATCGATGTCTACATCAACACTGGCGTCTGCAGCCAAGATATGTACATGCCTCATATGGCTGAAGAAGCCTTCCGCACTCACGGCGATCAACTTGGTCGTCCCACTACAGTCACGCAGCGCCTGACCTTCACGGGTTTTTCTCTACAAGACACTCCTTCGGAGGCTGGCAATCCAGCTCAAGTCAAGCCGGCTACCATTTTCAGCCCTAACACGCTGTATAAGACGATCGTTGGGGCACCACGCGAATCAACCCCAGCACCCCAAGCAACCCCAGCACCCGAAGCTCCACCATCAGCACCACCAGCACCCCAAGCAACCCCAGCACCCGAAGCACCACCATCATCACCACCAGCACCCCAAGCAACCCCACCATCAGCACCACCAGCACCCGAAGCACCCCCAGCAGGTCAGGTGAAGAAGCCAAGGAAGAGAGGAAATAAGAAGGGCGCATCTTCGAGCCAGACTCTTTCTAAGAAGATGCAGGCCGACGACATGGTACCACGGACACCGGGTGGCTTGCCCCGGCTTCATGAAGCTGGTAAACTGATACTGCCTGAGGACCTCGAACACCTCGCAAGTGGACCAATGATCAGTTTGCAGCAAAATATTCAATTTCTAGAGACCCTCCTTCTTAAAGACAAGGATCCAAATTACCCGGTGTTCACGGTCAAGGTGCCAGCAGCAGACCCGAACTTCGTCCAAGCATACCCCGCGGATATCTTCTTCATAGCGTTCGAGGACGTCTTCAATCTATTTCACTAGAAATGGCTCGACTATAACTTGGTTCACCTATACGCGATCAATCTTCAGATGAAGATCAAGAGAGAGAGAGAGACCCCAACGTCGCGGTAGCGGATCCCTACTACATGCGCGATAGCCAGCTGGTGGATGGCTCAAGCACACGGACCGCGGTGGTGCGGTACCTCCAGAGCTTCATGCTCATGAACAAAGAGAAGAACACCATTATTCTGCCTGTCTTTCCCGAGTAAGTACACATTCGCTCGCGGTCGTCGTAACTTATGCTTTCTTATATATTTCTTCCATTGCCGATCCTTTCCAACATTCCATTTAAATTGCATGTGTTGAGCAGGGACACATACTGTACACTCGTCGTCCTTTGCCCGAAGTGGTCACTAGCCTAGTATTTCGACTCGTCGAGTACGACGACGAAGAAAGACTACAACAGAATAAGGAGTGTTCTCGATGAGGCTATCCTTTTCTACTCCAAAAATGGAGGCATCTTCCACGAGAAGGGGAAATTTATCAGGCCGGACACTAAAGAGAACGGGTTCAAGCACGTGATCAACTTCCCTTGCATCAAGCAGCCAGATGACAGCATGAAGGAGGCCTTCTATGTCCTCCATCACCTTAAAGGGTTTGTTGCGGATGCAGAGATGATGCGTCTGCCACCTAGTAAGCGAGACCCCAAAAAAATAGCGAGGGAGATTAGCGATGCTGATCTTAGAGAAGACTTCCATCGCATCCAAGTAAAGCTATCGGAAATTATCGTAGAAGATGTATGCAACAGATCGGGGCTCTTACACCAACTCAGAGGGTTGTGTAAGAGGGATATAGAAGAACGCCTACATAGGCAGGGTGATGGAAGGACGTGGACGACAAAGGACATGTACAAACCATTCCCAGAGCCCATGAACAAGACGTCTCGTTGATCGAGAGGCCGGTGTGCCTACCATTACTTTGAATCGATGGACAATGTGTGTACTGTGTTGTAAACTAAACTTGCTTAATGTCGTTGTTGGACTTCAATTACTATTGTAGTCGATATCGTTGAACTTGATTACTTATGTGATACCGATGCTATATGACTTTTAGGTTTATTATTATTTCCTTGCTTTAATTCTTGTGAATATGTATGCATGTGAACCCTCTAATTCTTTCCATTGCATTATATACTAATATGCCTTGTGTCCATAGAGATGATGTGGTACGTCGTGTTCGAGGGGCGGGTTCCAGGAGTCTACGAGGAGTGGGCGGACTGCAAGAAACAGGTGCACAAGTTCAGCGGCAACTGCTACAAAGGATACCCGACTCAACAAGAGGCGGTTGCCAAGTGGAGGAAGCACCAGTCGAACAAGAGCAAGATGAAGACCTTCGTTGTGCTCTCGCTCTTGCTCACCATCGTCGCAGCGGTACTCTATTTCATCCTAGTGTAGGCGGCGGCCGGTGTCACTTCATTTGTATCTTGAGATGATGCACTTAATTTGCATGGATTATGAGTTGTATGGAGATATATATGTATGATGAGTTGTATATGGAGCTATATGAAATCTGTTAATATTCTATATGAAATGAGTTGTATATGGAGATATATAATTGTGCTATATTATATCTGTTAATATTTTTGTGTACTGTATATAACATCTGTATAAAACCTGTATATCTACACCAGACAGAACAAGTTCTGTATAAAACCTGTACTATTTCTGTGGCGCACTAAAACTTAATTCAGTGGCGCACCTATTTATGTGGCGCACCAAGGACTCATGCGCCACAGAATGCCATATTTCTATGGCGCATATGAACTGGTGCGCCACAGAATGCCTTATTTCCGTGGCGCATGTACTGGTGCGCCACAAAATTCTTATTTTTGTGGCAAAGATTCTGTGGTGCACCACCCATGCGCCACAGAATACTAATACTGGTGCGCCACTAATGAGGTTTTCCCTACTAGTGATGCATATCATACGTTATGCATAATAACATATTGACACACTTTTTAAACATTAGTCCTTATGGGACAAATGATGTTGTTATTGGATTTCAAGCTTATGACGATTAGAAGAATGCTGATTGCATAACTTTGCAATCAGGAGGCAAGTTCACTTGCATATAATTGATTATTTTATATCAAATACTTTTCAAAGTAATATCACCTGCATACAAAAGCAAAATACTATTTTCTAAGAATATAAAATGAACTACATTATGGTGGACAATGGAATCATGGTTGTGATGCATGATGAAAATCATGTTGGTGGAGATTTCATTATACCGGGAAAGTACACCTAGGATTAATAACAAAGTAGTCAGTGATTCTAAGCGCCGTATAGACCGTGCTGACCATAGATTCTGGAATGGGACAGATAAGTCAGCTAGAACCTTCTTTATTCTGTATATCTTCAAACAACTAAGTCGGGCTGTGTTCCCGCGAGGAACTACAATGGGTGGGAGCCCGTAAAGTCCCCATCTTGTGCGACAGGATGACGGCTCTAGTGTCTCAGTAGGAATGGAATTTGATCGCGGTTGTAAACCAGTTCAATGCAAAAGGGTAGAATACAGAGTAAACAAATCTAGTGATTGGCTAGTCTTTAGTTCGGGCCTCGTACAAATAGAAGTATGAATGGAGACATAATTTTGGATGTGCAACAAGGCTAAAGATATTTGTGGGAAAAGTAGCACACCTCTACAGAGTGTAATAAAACGTGTCATGATACTCCTTGTTCCGGGAAGGAACTACGGTCGTAACATGGAAAGGAACTAGATACAAGTTCTAACCACCCGTGAAGACCGACGGGCATAGTTTTTCTAAACTAAAACTTACCTTTTCTAAAAACCGTTTATGAAAACTTGCATAAGCCTAGGATTCTTCGATCCACAGCGGTAGATAGTGCATCAAACACCCACCACAGAACTTGTTGAGTACGCCTGTACTCAATCTATCTTCTTAAACCCTTGCTAGACCTTAGGACAAGAAGGAACCATCTACCAGCATCGGAGGACGACAGAAGGCATACTTCACAAGACAGGAGGAGTCGACATAAGGATAATAGTCAACTACGGAGTGAAGACAATGGATCTTTAGATGAATTATAGGAGGGAACCAATTCCCATATCATAGACTTTACTTTCGCATAGAATTGCTTTAGCAAGCAATCACAAGACAAGTAGGACTCGAGATAGGTCTTGTCGTGGAGTAGTCGACAAGTTGCTTCTTCTAGATTTTAGCTTGATTAGGGACTTACCTGACAACTACTAGTGTGACGGAGGTTCCGAAGATCTTCTGTAAAGAGATCTATGCTATGAATATACGGACTTGGTCATGCGATGTTTCTATTGTACTACTCTGTTGGGTGTAATATTCATGGAACGGTGTTTTCGTGAGTGTTATGCCAACGAATTGTGCACTACAACATGTAGTGGTGTGCTAGATCACCGCATAGGCAAAAGTAGTATAGGCACAGGTGGCATATAAATAAGTATAAGGTCGTATCTGCAAAAGACACATCGCCATGTGTCAGCTCCTAAGTCATTTGGGACTAATTTTGCACCGTGTAGCAAGTATTGGGACTACTTCATCCTATTTTACAATTATTAGGACTAAAATGCACCTAGTGAACAACTATTAGGACCAGTGTATTTAGCTCTGAGAATTAACGCCCACATGAGTAAATGTTTAGCTTCTCAGTCCGACAATCTAGATGGAGTCCATCAACGAAACCCGAATGAAAGAACAAACCAGTTAGACTTCTATCGTGGGCTTTTCTCTATCCTGTTTCTGAGATTTCCGTTCGGAACCGAATTACTCCCTCCGTTTCAAAATATAAGATGTTTAAGGTTTGTGAAGCAAATGTATCTAGACACCTTTTAGTGTGTATATTCGAGTGAACCTACACACTAAAAGATATCTAGATACCTTTACTTCAAATAGCTAAAACATCTTATATTTTAAAACGGAGGGAGTACGTGGGCGACTCGGCGTAAGCGCTCATTGGAAGCGATGCATAGTCGGTCCCTATATTGTTGCTCCTGAAGCAATAGCTTGCTGGTCGGCTCCTGGTTCTCTCTCTTGAAAAAATAAAACAAGGGGTGAGAAGCGTTGTTCGTTCATGTGTGATGCGTAAAGCATCATCGGAACATTAGGGCTCCTGTTTTATAGTTCAACGCTGCTACACGTACGACACTCCATGTACGATTCGTGTACGACATCAACAGCCAGCCGTTGCCCCAGCTACGCGTTCGTCCGACGCAGCTGCTCGACCGTCCGATTTTGAGTCGTACAAAATTCGTACACAAAGCATCGTATGTGAAGTAGTTTCGTTTATAGTTTCACAGAATAATCACAAGATACACGCAACGTCCGGCGCCACTAGTAGAAGTAGCAGTGTGTATTTAGCTTTCCGTTCGAATCCATTTACACGCGCGCAGAAGCAGGATCCCATGCGATGCGCGCGAATATATGCATGCGGCCGGGGGGGTCAATCTTTCGGCGAGCGAGCGAGAGAAATTCCACACGACCATACACGTACGTCAATCTCAAGTTGCGCGTCAATGAAAAAGCTTGAGGACTTTGAGTCTGCATGCACGCATGCGCCACGAATTTGCTCCCACACGGCCGGGCCGGCACACCCAAATTAACGTCAAGTTAAAGATTTGTTGTCTATCGATAATTGTTTATGTACAAATGACGTACGGGTGAGATATTTTTCGGTGGGCGTAAAGACTGCAGTTGTCTAACAGATGAGAATATATGAAGTCAGTGCATGCATTGCGTGACGAGAGGACGGTTGTTTCAGTTAGCTTGGGTTTGGACGAAACCCACCGTCAACATGGTCGCACTTTGGTGCAGGTTCTGTGGAGGCGGTGCACGATACGCCACTTTATTCATGTCAATTATTCCTCTTTTATAATGCGGGCGGTGGCTTAATCACCGTGCAAGTTTGATAGCATCATCATGATCCCTCGTGAGGTGCTCATTACAAAGATTTTGATGCTGCCTACATACATAGGATCATGCAACATTGCAACTGGTCAGTGGTGCCAGAAAATGATTTCGATTAATGAGGAAGTGCAGGTTCTGTGGAGGCGAGGAAGCACTCAGTGTGAGTTTCCCTTGTTTGTTTGAAAAGTGTTCCGATCCAAACCTATGGGTGTGTTAGGCTTTCATGATGGAGCTCGCAGAATCAATTTTGCAAAAAAAATTGCGGCCAAGAGGAAGATCAACAGTGGCTGGAACTGGGGACCAAGCTCCAAGAGGTGTGTCTTGAAAATGGCCCAGACAAGGTTTCATGGAATTTGGAACCCTCGGGCAAGTTATCAACTAAATCAGTGTACCAGGCACTTTGCAAAGGGCCGACGGTTCAGATCACTGACTACCTCTAGAACTCAAAGATCTCCTTAAAGATCAAAAATTTCACTTGGCAGTTGGCTAATGGTCGTCTCCCGTCGAACGACCAAATTCAGATTAGAGGTGGTCGCTCTGATGGAAACTGTGGCTTGCCACAAACCGTGGACCATATCCTCTTCCAATGTCCTCTGGCGAAATTACTTTGGAGTGGTGTAAGGGAGATGTTCAGGGTGAACTGGAACTCAAACACATGCTAAGACTGGTTCAATATTTTGGATAGTTTTAACCCTAAAACTAAACGATTACTCTGGCTTTACTTTGCAGCCCAATGTTGGGCGGTTTGGACTACCTGCAACAAGTTTACAATTGAGGGGTAATTCCCTCGCCAACCCGCTCACGGTGTTTTGAAACCTTCAAACATTTGCAGCTATGGCACCTCCTACGAAAGCATTAGGACTTGGTGATAATGCTCACCTCTTCTTGAGCACCTTCTCGCCACCCTCTGTGTCGTCTACATTACTCATAACTCCAACATAGCTATCTTCCAGCCTGCGTGCTGTGTTCTTTTAAACCTTGTTGCTTATTTGGGAAGCCAGGACGGCTATCCTCCAAAGACTTGTGTTGTAAGCTGTGCTAAACAACGCCTAACTTTGTTACTGGCCGTGGGACTTTATTAATGTAAAGCGGGCTTATGTTTAAAAGAAAAATTTGATAGCCCGAGCAAACTTTGAGAAAAAAGAATGATGCGTCGTCTCTGCTAGTTCACGTAGTATCTCTTGTTTTTTTCAGGGACTATGAAGCAGGGCCGTTTCCTCGAAAACAAATGCACATGCTGTTAAAATGAGCGTAA
Source organism: Dactylis glomerata (assembly GCA_007115705.1). Lineage (NCBI taxonomy): Eukaryota > Viridiplantae > Streptophyta > Magnoliopsida > Poales > Poaceae > Dactylis > Dactylis glomerata. The sequence goes on from QXEO01000553.1 coordinate 16,267,833, forward strand.
AAAATGAGTAACTAAATGGCCTTCTATTAATTTGTACTCTTGATCAATGAACGACGACAGTGGGTGTGAGATGAAAGCAACTCGATCACAAGACGCGCACGTAGTGCGTACGCCCGCCGGCGCCGACCCTGAAACACCTGGACCCCAGGGCGGCTCGCTTGCCGATCTACCCGCTCGCACGCGCGTACCAAACTAGTACCAATCCATACTGCCAAATCTCCAGCTTCGGTTCCTCTGAAAGAAAAAAACTGCCGGTCGGCCGGCCGGCGCGACCGCGGACCACACATACAGGACGTGTCACTCGCCGCCACGCCCGACCGGATCTCGGGCCGCCCGCCGACCAGCCTCCTCGGTCGTGGTGATCACCCCCCGCGGGCCACGTCGGATCGTGACTCGATCATCGCTTTTCTTTTCATAATATAATACTCACTCTGTTTAGAAATATAAAATATTTTAGCTTTATGAAGTGAGTGTATTTAGATATATTTATATAAATTCGCTCGAATATATATATTAAAAGATATCTAAATACACTTACTTTACAAAGTTAAAACATTCTATATTTAGCTGCGAAAGGGTGTCCTACCGCCCGCCGGTCCTCGAGCATCGACCAAAAAAAGCTCACATTCCGCCTCGTTTCCTGGGCCGGTGCGCTGCTCCTGTCTCGCTTTGTTCAAAAGTTCGTTGCACGGTACAGATCATCGGGCAGACGATCGCATGTCAGGCTTTTCAATTCCACCCAGGACCCAGTATATAAATCGACTTGTCTTCTTTTTTTTTTTATCACCCTGCGTTTTCCTGGGGCTGCCACAACAGTAACCACCGCGTTCGCTCTCTGCCGTCGGTAACGAACCTGACAGTGACTCACCCGAACAACAAGGCCGCAAACTCTACTCTCTGGCTACCAGCCGAGGCGCGCCACACTGGCACTGCCACCCCAACTTATCGTATCAAAATTCGGCGGCTCATCTATACTAGTACATCGCTTTTCAAATGCTGATCAGCATCGCATGCCGCTCGAGCTTCGCACAACGGCACAAGTGCACTGCTTTCTCAAGAGAATGCAGCAACTTGGCAGAATTTTATTAGGTTTTCATGCTGCCTTCACCGCTAGCTTTCAGAACCCTGGATGGGTAAGGATGGATCTTTCGGTGACCGTACGTGTAAAAAAAAGTATGGCCATGTGGCTACGACGGAATATTGCTTTTGCAGCGGCACGGTGTTGCATAAAAGAAAGGATAGAAATCTGCACGTCTTGGTAGGACATTCCAGCTCTCTCTAAAGCTGCTCTTAAATTCGTAGAGTTGACCTCAAGTAAAATACACAAAAATATACACTCAGCCCAAAAGTTTGGCTCCAAAACATTCTTCCAGGCTAACATGGTCGGTCAGGTGCATTGTAAATAAAGAACGAGTCGTGCGTCAATATGCACGCCACGAAGCCGCCGCTGAATGAAGGCTGGAGATCAAGAAAAAGGAATGGCGCCATTCTTCGTAAGAATTCCAGTACAACACCTGAATAGACCTTGCTGGACGTGTCGAAATTATGGCATTTGGGTAGCGTACAGCTCCGACGGGTGGTAACTTGCAATCATTTTCATCACATTTTTTCCTCACGCGCCCACGTAATCTCTCGCATATCTGTCCTTTGCTTACAAATTAAACTCCTCTGGGCTCTGGTGGTGCCAAATGGCAATCGGGCTTTTACAGCTGCCACATATGTGCATTTTTAAAAAAAAAAGTAAACACAACCATGCATTCTTGATCACAGTTCCACGACTAAATTAGACCGTTGACATCAAGTTTTAGACCAAACATGGTTATCAAGGTTTTTGGTCCGGAGAGAAAAAACAGACAATGACCTTGTCAGTCTCCACGTTTTTGGTCTCGAGAGAATGTAATCGCCTTCCATAATCTTCTCAACTGCCAATTCACCTAGCCTGAATGTCCTCCTGTGATTTGCCTCGCTCGAATTCCCTTTGAGCGCTTTTAGCACCATATATGATAACCGTGTTCTTTTGGCGATTGTCTGAGTGATAACCTTGTTCCTCCACTGGTTTCCTTGTCTCTCAAATTGAAACAACTGATCTGCATACACATTGGAACAGCTGATCTGCACCGTTGGTTTCTGGCTGTCGAGAGTGGCCAACATAATGGCGAGGTATCCATATGTGCATACATGTAAGGAAGGAAAATGACTTTGGACAGTGGACACAATATCGAAATCACATGAGTAGTTTTTTTCTTGAAAAGGAGGTTGAACCATGGCCTTTGCATCACAATGATGCACATAACATTTTTATGATAATATTAAAAAATGCTTATAAAATAATACATCCATCAATCCAGGGACGGAGCTGCCTTATAAGGGCTGGGGTTAGCTGGCCCGGTAAAAAACCTAAAAACCTTCACTAATTAGCACTAGCTAAAGCTTTGCCCAAATAGTTCATAGTTGACACTTAGATAAGTGGAGTAGGAGTTTTTGGCGGATCCCTTCGTCCGCTGCCCCGTTGGACCGAGGGCGTGGAGGATGTCAAACAAGCCGTACATGTGACCGAATATGGAGGTGCTACCGGTTGTGGCGCCTTGGCTTCACGATCTTGAGATCATCGCGTGTACAACTACATCTTCACTGACAATGTATGTGCGGGAACATATTCCTGCTTACGATCTTCGAGGGTGAGTCACTCGTTGCTACCATCTCGTAGATATGATCTTGGCTAGATAGTGGTTCGCGCATAGGATTTTTTATTTTGTTTTCCATGCTATAAACCCAACACCACCGCCCCAGCTTTTTGATCCACAGATGCTGTGGTTATCCTGCATATAGCGTAGTCAACGCTTGAGCTAGCTTTGGCCTCCATGCGCCTCATGCAACAAACCAGAGTTAGGGATCCCGTGATCCCCCAACTCTAGGTGCCGCCACATGGAGCACCTCCTGGACAGTTATTTGACAAAAGCCGATGCTCTAAGATGTTATTTTTCAGGGCCAAATTTATTTTCTTCAGCATATAACACTAGGGTGGGAATTCGATCCGAGTCGAGCCAGCTCAGATCGAATCACTAAAGCTCGGTCAACTAACAAGCTAGCTCGGCTCGTTTAACAAAGGAGCCTAGAAACAAAATTGAACTTAGCTCGGTAAGCTTCTGAGTAGCTCATTTAGCCCAGTTAACCTGTCAAAAGGCTACATCATATTTTATACCATTTTTTCTGATTATTTACGCATGTATGGTGCAATTGTCATTATAATATAGGATATTATGACATCATCAAGTAATATATAATCGAGGAACTGCAATAATTATAAATAATTGCTCATATAGATGAAAATATCAATGTTTCCTCTACCCTTACTGAACGAGCTACTCGCGAGGTACTCGTTTAGCTTAAACTTGTTTAACCATTAAAACAGAAACTCGACTTGGCTCGTATAACACCGAGTTTGAGTTGAGTCCAGCCGAGTCGAGTTACGAGTTACTTAATTAACTCACGAAACTTTGAGTTTTAGTTTTAGGCCTACATGACTTAGTTGTCTTTGAAATTCTACTGGTACCAATAGATCACCTCCTGCTATAATTTCCCTATGCTCGGACCATTTGGTTCCAAGTTCTTGTCGCCTTGTCGGTCTTGGGCGGTCCTCCTTGTCTCCCACAATTTTGTTCCTTCTCGTGTTGAGATCATTTTGTTCCTTCTCATGTTGAGACCGATTTGGATTGAGCGGAACGACATGATCTTTAGAAATAAACTAAAGACCGAGGATCAGTTGCTTGATACCATTGGTGAGGAACCAAATAGTTGGAAATTAGAGGGTTTTTTGTGAGGAGTAAACCTATTGTAATCATTTTGGGCACTGCAACATTTTATGGATCTTATATTTGGTTCTTCCTCTATCTATAAAAAATGCGTGCATTCTCGCCTGTTCCTAAAAAACACAGGTGCTGTAAGATTTCTTTTTGTGTGGCTAAATTTGTTTCTCTTTCGAACAGGACACATGACATATCCTTAGACTTTAAAACTATGCTAGTACAAGAACATAAACATTGAAAATAAAGTAAGATACAATTAAAATGGACGGCTAAAAAAGCCAGCCGGGAAAGTGTGACTGTACGCGTCGCCAACGGTCACATGCCCAGCGCCCACCCGCGGACAAACGGGCCCTACGAAGGTGACGTGGACCGCAAAGGTCATCGCCTCTCCGGCCCCGCGAATTTCTCGCCTGAAATTCTGTTTCGTTTTCACTATTTTTTTCCGGTGATAAAATAACTAACAAGAAGCCATTTCGCGAGGTGTATAAAAAGCGAAGGCGAGCCGCCGACGCCGAGGCCATCAAGCAAGCATATCATTCCGCAGCCTCATTCCTCTCCTCTCCGACTCCTCGCAGCCGCCAAATCGCAAGGACAGCACGACCACCACCGCCTCTCATCCCCCTCCTCCTTCTCCTCATCGCCGTCGTCGTCATCGTCGTTGCCTCCATCCGGCTCTCTCGGTTCCGGCTGCCATCGCAATGGTGAGGAATTTAATTATCCTTCGTTGGTTGGGATGTCGATTCCCCGTTCGGCGTGTCTGTGAGTCGAGTATGCTGAGATCGGCGTTTGGTTGGTGCAGACGAAGAAGCAACGCAGGGGCGAGGCTGGCGCGAGGCGGCAGCGGCGGCGCCCGCCGCCGCTGCAGCAGGCGCGGGACGAGCGCTCCGTCTCCTGCACCACCTTCAACATCCTCGCGCCGATCTACAAGCGCATGGACTCCGAGGTGAGCTGGATCTCGTCTTCTCCTTCCCTTTCCCATCCCTAGGAATCCTCTCGATTTAGCGCCGGCGCTCCGTTGGATCGGTGGAGTGACGTTGACGTTGGCATTCGGCGCAGAACTGCAGGGAGAGCCAGAACAGGGCCAACTGGTTTAGCAGGAACGAGAAGATCATCGACCGCCTCCTTGCCGGCCGCTCCTCCATCATCTGCCTCCAGGTGAGGGGAATTGAGTGACTCCCCTGTTTTCGTGGGTGTTTGTCCAACGAATGCACAAGGCCTGATGTGATTTTGGTATTGTCGCAGGAGGTGTGGTTGGGGAACGACGAGCTAGTTAACATGTACGAGAAGCGGCTCGGTGATGCCAACTACATGCTCTTCAAGCTCGCCCGCACGAATAATCGTGGAGACGGTGAGCTTCTCTCTCGCTCGCTCATTTCAGCGTGGTACTATGATGGCAGAAATATCTTGTGCTATGGATGAACTAGGGAGATGTCTGCTGTTCACTTGTTCTTGTTAGCCTACCAGCGAAAGCCAAATGGTCTATTTTGCCTGCTCCGTCCAAGTGGAATTTATTATGAGATGGACATAGTAATTATCTGAAAACTCCAATTTTCTGTGCCATAGAAAATGCACAACATAGACTAAAAATGGTACAAGATGTGTGTGAACAATTAGCCTCCAACTTGGCTTTTGTGCCTGTCCTTTTCACTTCTTGTCATCAATATTCAGAACGTATCCATGTCGATGCTGTTAATCTCTTGCATCGAATGCATATGATGTTGATGTCTCCATGATTATCCTTACATTACGATGCTTGTTTTTTGCTTTTCACTATTTAAATGGATATGCAAAATTGATTTTAATCTGTTATGTTCAGTGTCTTTGACACTGATGCATCTAATATATGTCAGTATTCATGGATTTTTTTTCCGATAAAGGGAATACATTAATATAAAAAAGATACCAATTACACCCAGCCTCTGCAACAAAGCAGTGCCCTAATAGCATTACGGATGCACATAGCAAAAAAAGAAGAAGAATTACGTAAAAAGAAAAGGTCCCGCTACAGTGATCTATTCTCGTAGCAGCAGTACAAACACCACCAATACAACACCCGAAATCCAACTTCTCCTAATATTTGTCAGTATTCATGGATGTCTGTTTAATTCTTTGATGTATTGAAAAGAACATAGGAAAATTTGAGTTGTTACCTTGTTATAAATGCCACCAAGACCTATCTGCAAATTTTCTCTGAAACTGCATCTTTCCTGCCCAGGTCTTCTAACGGCTGTACATACAAAGCACTTCCATGTTTTGAACCACCGGGAGCTCCTTTTCAATGATTTTGGAGATCGAGTTGCTCAGCTATTGCATGTTGAGTCAGCCATGCCTTACTTGCAAAATCGAAGCACCAGCTGTGTCCAGCAGCAGAGCCTCATCGTGAACACCCATTTAGTATTCCCCCATGATCACAGCCTTTCAATAGTTCGCCTGAAGCAGGTAGGTGCAAATGATTATCCAGTCTCACAGTATTTCAGTAGAGGGTATGCAGCAATTGACTTCTGTGTTAATGACAGGTATATAAGATCCTTCAGTACATAGAAGCTTACCAGGAAGAGCATAAACTTGGTCCGATGCCAATTATCCTATGCGGGTGAGTATGCATGCTAATATCTAAATTCTTATAGAATATCACAGCAAAATGGATACTAACATATGATTAGGGCATTTGTATTACAGTGATTGGAACGGAAGTAAACGTGGTCAAGTTTACAAATTCCTTTGTTCACAAGGTTTTGTTTCATCATATGACACTGCTCATCAGTACAGTGACAGTGAAGAAGATGCACACAAGGTGACGGGACAAATCTCTTTTACTAGTAATCTTGATATTGATGATTATATTGCATTCTAATTTTCTCCACCCTTACCTCCTTTTGTGTATTAGTGGGTGAGTCATCGGAATCATAGAGGGAACATCTGTGGAGTTGATTTTATATGGCTTCTGAATCCAGATAAGTGCAGGAAGCCCCTGAAAACTAGCTGGAACGAAGCTGTCTTTGGTATTATCAAGGTAAGCAACATGCTCAATGCTGTGTCATTAATAAAAAAAAGCATGTTACATATAAAATAACAGTTGACCTTGAAGAACATGCTAATCTATTAAGAATGCACATAGGTCCTTGGACCCTTAACCAAGGTTCAGTTTGTGGTTGCTGTACTGTGCTGCGCTATGCTTATTTTATAACCTGCTGTTGAAATTTAGCCACAAAAATAGGTAATAGCAGGTCAAAAGAACTGGGTGGAATAAGCAGCATTATGATAATCCATCGCAATACCAAGTGCAGCCTGACAAGTCTAAATTGTTCACTTTTCAGTATCTTCTTCTCCAAGTTGCATCCCTTTCAGAGGAAAATGCATTTGCACTTCTCAGAGCTGACAGTCCTGATAATCATATCACATATTCTAGTTTCTGCCAGGCACTTTGTCAGGTATTGAAGAAAGCATATGTGTGCTATGTGAAAGCTTTTATTTTAGAGTATGCTGGTGCTGATGTTACAGTAAATGCAGTTAGGAATGGTCCACCCTGACCGTGTAAGTTCTGAAGAAATGGAAGATCTATGGAGTGAAGCTGACCAAAATGGGGATGGTTTTGTTGACTATAAAGAATTTCAGGTAAATATTGTATTTTTCTTGACATTCATATCACACAGAAAGAGCAACTTGGTTAAAAAAATTGAACAAGGTCAACAAGATTTACAACGTAGAAAAATGGCCAATTGTTAACTCCTAGGAGCACATGCCATGTGATGGATATTTGAAGCTTACAAGGTCAGATGTGCCTTGTAAACTTATGGCCAGATGCAAGTTGTGTGGGTGAAAGCACATCTATTGTTTATGATGGATCAAAAATTCAATGACAGAACTCAGACGGCCTCAAAGCTCTATCATACTTGGCAGTAACTGTGCTCCTGCTTTGGTAGACACTTTTGTGTGCTTCACTTCAATCTTACAGCCAGTATGCTCTTTATCAGAGTCAGTTTGTAATGCCAAAGAAACTTGAAATCGTGGTGATTTGAGATTATGACCACCTCAAACCTAAACAACAATTGGCAGAATTGTCCTATCTAAAACATATAAACATATTTATTTGTGAAAAAAGGTGTAAGTGTTTCACTCAGAAACTCACAGTTAATGTTGTTTCATAAACTCCTGAAGCGGTGTATCTGGAGCCCTAAATGCGACAACCAAGAAGAAGATGATGATACTGAAATTGACATCACTGATGGAAGTCTTGTTACATTAGAGCCGAATGATGAAGCCTTTGGCTTCACCGTGAAGGAAGCTGTTCTGTTCCCCCCAGAAGTAGAGAAGGGCATGTGGCCTGAGAACTACAGCCTCTCAGATCATGCACCCCTTACTGTGGTCTTCTCACCTGTAAGAATGCCCTGCTCTCCACGCACTCCTTGGACTCCTTGGACTCCTTAGCTATCAAACACCAGTACAGATACAACCCATGTACAGCCGTAGGTATACAATGAGTGAAATATAAACCAAATCCAGATGTTTTAGGACCCAGTTTAGTCACAAGAGGCGACTGACTTGTGTTGGTGTTAGCCTGCCCTTTGAAGGGGCATGCTGTTGTCTGCATGAACAGTTTGTATCGAAAACCTGCCTCAGCATGTTCATTAATGTAAATTTTGCTCTGTCTTTTTGTGTAAGTTAACTGAATTGTAAGCTTTCATTTGTAAACTGTGAGACACTTGATAGCCGACAAAATTTTGCTTTCTTTTTATTGATGGAAGTTAGCCTGTCTGCTGATGTCTGCATGAACAGTTTGTATCGAAAACCTGCCTCAACATGTTCATAAATGTAAATTTTGCTCTGTCTTTTTGTGTAAGTTAAACTGAATTGTAAGCTTTCATTTGTAAACTGTGAGACACTTGACAGCCGACAAAATTTTGCTTTCTTTTTATTGATGGAAGTTAGCCTGTCCCCATTTGTTGTTTTCTTGAGTCATGGCGTGAGTGTTGTCAACATTGATATTTTTAATTTGCTTTTTCTTGGATCTATCATGTTGCATATAATTTTTGCACTGGTTGTACGCACATGCAAACCCCAGATAAAGCGGAAAGCAATGCATGCTTTAAACCTTTTTCTTCCTTAAAGCATAGCACATGATGTTGATATGCCATCCTATATACGATAATCATCATTTTGGACTAGTTTGTTCGCTGTGATCATGCAAATCCATTTGTATACTGAACAATGGTTGTCATGGTGTTGGCTCGAGAAAAATCTGGTAGTGCGCACACGGCACAACAAGTACTCTTAGACCAGGCGTAAGGGCATCTTCAGCGGGCCGAGCCAAAACGAACACCCAGCGTCTGAACGTGTCAGCGCGGATAGAAAAATGGGGAAACCGCAATCCAGCGGCCCGATCCAAACAGACAACATGGTCTGAGCTTGTCCATGCGCACCTATTTCGGTCTCAGATTTGGGCCCTAAATGCGTCGGCCCGAACAGCCTGTGCATCCTTCCCCCGCGTCCCTCTTGTCCGCCCCTAGCCCAGCCGGCAGAGGCAGAACGTCTCATTTTCTCCTCCCGCTTGACAGGCGCGCCACTCCCGCCCAAAACACTAGCCATAGAGATGGACGCCGCCGCCGCTGCTGCCACCCATCCCACCGTTGTTGAGTGCTCGGCCGTAGATCAGGTCGCCCAGCCCTCCGTCCAGTCCACCACTCCCGCTCCCGCTCCCACAGTCCTTTCTAGGGGCAAGAAGGAAATGACGCCGGAGGCTCGAGCGGCGGAATCGAAGAAACGAGCTGCCTGGCGGCAAGTGGCCAAGCAGAAGGAGAAGGACAAGAAGGCGACAACGGAGAAGGTGAGGCAGGCCGAAATGCTGCAGGCCGTTCACGCCAGGCTACGGCTGAGGCTTTGGCCAAACAGGCAGCCGTCCACGCCGTCGCCATGCTCAAGAGCGAGGTGGTGACCCAGTTTGCCGGTGACCAATTTGGGTCCACAACCAGCTCTGTGTCGTCGTCGGCGGGGTGGCAACGCCCAGCGTCATTGGCCCTGTCGTCGACGTGCGAGCCACCTTCCCAGTTAGCGGCCCCGTCGCGCCTCGGTGTTCTGGCAGAGTTCGCGGCGGATGGTGGCACGTTCCAGCCCGTCATCGACCTCAACCGCATGCCTGTTGCGGGCGACGCATCGTCTGGGCACAGCAAGGCTCCACGAGCCCGCGCCGCCGATGACCTTCCCGACGCGGCCGACCTGTTCGGCCAAATGCCCACGCAGCCCATGTTCGACGAGGTACTCCCCTTGGTCTTGTGCATTGGTCCGTTGGCTTTTGTTTGAACAGCCATGCCTGTTGCCAAAATGCAAGACGCCACCCAGCCCGACGATGAGGACTGCACCATCACCGGCGTCGAGACCCAACAAGGGCCGGCCTGCAACATCGACGGCGAGCCGCTATTCGAGGACGTCTTGCTGGTCGCGACACAGGACCATCGCAGCCACCGGACCGGCGCCTACACTGACAAGGAGGACCTCATGCTATGCGATGCTTGGTTGCATATTGGCACCGATCCCATCAACGGTGCCGAGCAAAAGGGAGGTCAATTTTGGCGGCGGGTCTTTCTATACTTCCATGAGCATAGGAAGTTCAAACCCGATAACTTCGAGAGCGATCACAATGATGTCTCCCTTTTGAAGCGATGGAGCTTCATTCAATTGGAGTGCAACAAATTTTGTGGCGCACTCGAGAACGTGAAGAACCGTAAGCAAAGTGGCCACGGTATTAGTGAGTTGGTAAGATGTTTTCTCCTCATGTCATCGTTTCATTGTGTTACATTGGCATCCTTTGCTTAGCAATGCTTGTAGGTGCCACAAGCATTGGCCTACTTCAAGGAGGTGGAGAAGCATGCCTTCACATTGAGCCATTGTTGGCTCAAATTCAAAGATTTTGATAAGTGGATGGCAAGCTTTCTCCTTTGGTTCAAGAATGGGAAGCGGACCGCCGAGGACAATGACCAAGACACTCCAAGCGAGGGCGGAGCTTATGCAAAACGCCCAAGAGGCCACAAGGCAAGCAAGACCGACTTGCGCCGCGAAGCTTCAGCCATCGCACTTGGGAACACTTTGAAGTCGGTCTTTGCCGACAAGGAAGAAGCAAGTACCAAGAGGGATGAGCAAAGGCGTCGGGACAAGGAGGAGCACATGCAAAGCTTCGCCGACATACAAAGGAGGACCCTTAAAATCCAACAAAGGAAGCTCGATCTTGCGGAGGTGAAAGAAAGGGCAAGGGCCAAGAAGCTAGAGCTCAAAGCAAAGGAGTACGAGGCCACCTTGCTTGCCGAGGAGAGTAAGATCATGATGGCTGACTTGAGTGCTTTGGACCCGGCAAGAAGGGCATGGTTTGAGAGCAAGCAAGCCATGATTCGTGCACGTGATGCATAAATTTGTATGCGTTGTTGTTGTACTTTTTGGTGGCCATGAACTGTCCTAACCGGCCTGCACAGACCTGATTGTTGTGCTTGTTTAATTTTAGTCGTTGATTGTTTTTTTTTCACTAATCAGAGTCCGAAAATGGTGGCCAACAGGCGCCTGCAACGGGCCAAATCTCGCCCTTCCGGCCAAATGGGTCGCCCCGTTGGGCGCACCCCCTACCCAAATGGACAGGCCCTGTTCGGGCGGGATTTGCTGTCCGCGGCCCGACGCAAACGGATCGATTCGGACAACCCCGGACACCGAAATGGATCGGCCCGCTGGAGATGCCCTAAGGTACAGTTAGAGCAACTATAGTGAGTAGATACCCCATAATTCTTTCCATACTCAAAACGGGGAAATGTCCTCGAGGAAATGTCCTCGGAAGTGAGCTTTCAAAGCTCAACGCCAAGCTGAACCCCCAGATCGTCGTTTTGTTTGTGAAACCACTAAGTTTTCTTTTACACTAGGATCCATGGTGCTGATCTTGTCAAGTTCTGCGCTGTAATGGCTGGTGCTTAGCACTGGCTGAGCAAAAGGGTTTACAATTGGTTAAAGTTCGGCCAGAATCATTTCTGGCTGTTTTTTTTTGTAAAGATGATTAATTTTGTCATGAAACACATCTTGTTGGTGCTTGCCTAGACTCTCTTGTTTGGGCCCTGGTACCGTTTCTCTTGTACAGCTCCCTCCTTTTGCTCCCTAGCATCGATCGTTTAACGTTCTCCGCTGTGTACTTCACACACAATGTGAGCTACTGATAGACTTCTAGCATCATCTAGGGGTAGATCTTGACGGGAATATGCATCGAGTTTATCTTGACATGTGAGAGAGAAAACATAGAGATGGGAGAGTGAGAGGTGTACCTTCTCCTTGGCTCGATGAGCCTGTCGAGTTGGCCATGGTGGAGGGCGACGACGAGAGCAGTGTGTGCTAGACGACGGCGGCAGTGCTTCCCGTCACTACTGCGCAGCTCTAGATTGGTAGGGTTTGTTGGTGGGGTGTATGGCTCGCGACGAACCTCATGTTGTGTGCCGCCGGCCCCCACCTCTTTATATAGCGCAGGTGACCATGGGCCCACCAACCATAATGGGTTGGGCGCCCCCGATCAGGGCGCGGATCTAAGGGCCCAGTCGGCCGTTGGGCCCACGCGATAGGAGATCATCCTAACATTCTCCCCCTTGATCTCAACTTTTACTTTTAACTATATACTTTTACTTTACTCGTTTCATCATGGATCAGTACATATAGCATGTTTCATCGTCACAGCGCAATTGTCGATAGAATCAGACAACTACAATATACTTCTCTTTTTGAAACAAATTCTGTTCTTTTTTGGGCCTCTCATGATCCAGGAATCATAGGCTTTCCCTTAAACCCATGCCGGCTAAGTGTTCCTTGAACACATGGGTGGTAAGCCTTTCATAAGCGGATCTGCAAGCATATCCTTTATCCTTATATGCTCGAGACTTATAGTGTGATCCTGGATTTTATTCTTCACAACATAATACTTTATGTCTGTTGGTTTGGTAGCATTACTCGACTTGTTGTTGAGCATAGAATACTATGGGTTGGTTGTCACAATACATCTTTAGTGGTTTGTCAATGCAATCTACCACTTTTAAATTGGGTATAAATTTCTTTAGCCATATCGCCTGCCCCGTGGTCTTATAACATGCTATAAATTCTGCATACATCATGGACAATGCAATTATTGACAGTTTGGAGCTTCTCCCCAAAATAGCCCCTCCTACGAGAGTGAACACGTATCTTGGCGTGGATTGTCTATCATCTTTGTCTCTCACAAAATCTGCGTCCGAATACCCTCTTATATCTAGAGAATTAGATCTTCTATCTATTAGCATGAGGTCCTTTGTGCCTTGCGCATAACGTAATGCTTTCTTTATCATCTTCCAGTGCTTTATGCCTAGATTTTCTTGATATCTACCGAGTACCCCGGTGATAAAAACTAAGTCAGGGCGAGTGCATACTTGTGCATACTATAAACTTCCAACGGTCGAAGCATATGGTACTGCTTTCATTTGATCGATCTCGTATTGGTTCCTGGGACATTGAAATTTCCCAAAACTATCGCCCTTGACTATAGGAGCAGGTGTGGCATTACACGCATTCTTTAGAACCTTTTCTAAATCTGCCTTTTGCGATAGTCCTAGAACTTCATTTTTTCTATCTCAGTGAATTTCTATGCCCAAAACATATGATGCTTCACAAAGATCTTTCGTATTAAAATTTGAGGACAAGAACTTCTTTGTTTCTTGTAGCATACTAACATCACTGCTAGCAAGCAAGATATCATCCACATACAAAGATTAGGACAATATATTTCCTATTTTTAAACTTTGCATAAACACAGTTTCAGTTGTCCTCATCATTTTCCTTAAATCCAAATCTTTTAATTATCTCATTAAACTTTAGATACCACTGTCTAAAGGCTTGCTTTAATCTATAAATGGATTTCTTTAGACGACATCCCATATCTTCCTTGCCTTTCATGATAAAACCCTTGGGTTGTTTCATGTAGACACTTTCTTCTAAATCCCCGTTTAGAAATGCAGTCTTTACATCCATCTGATGTAGCTCTAAATCAAAATGTGCAACTAATGCCATTATGATCCTGAAGGAATCCTTACATGAGACTGAAGAAAAAGTCTCATTGTAATCTACCTCTTCTCTTTGTGTAATCCTTTTCCTACAAGTCGTGCTTTATATTTTTCTACATTCCCATTAGAGTCATACTTAGTTTTGTGGACCCATTTACAGGTACTGTTTTGGATCCTTTAGAAATTTCTTCTAAGTCCCAAACATCGTTGGAACTCATCGATTTCATCTCGTCTTCCATGGCATCCAGCCACTTCAATGAGTGAGGGCTTCTCATGGCTTCTTCATATGAAGTGGGATCACCTTCCATATGAACTGTTTCCGTATTATAAACTTTTTAATCAGTAGAAATAGCTGATTTTTAAAACTCGTTTAGACCTTCTAAGGGCCTCATTCTCTGGCACACTGTGCCTCATCTTTTGGCACATCTTCTAAAGGTGGCTGTTGCAGCTCCTTCTCATGCTCAACAACGGGTTCAGTCGGCTCCTGACGGGCAGGTTCCGGATCTTCACCCATTGTTGTCACAGGTGGAAGTTACAATAAGTGCTTGCACTGCAACCTTAGGGATTGTCGGTGTAGGTACAATAGGGTGAAAAAATGGCTCCTGAATGCATGCACCCTTTTCTCAAGATCAATTTTCCGAGCTACCATGCTTCCGTCATCATTTCATCCTCCAAGAAGACCGCATGTCTTGTTTCTACAAACTTTGTGTATCTGTCTGGACAGTAGAAATGAAAACCTTTTGATCTATCAGAATGACCAATGAAGTGGCAACTGACTGTTTGGGATCTAGCTTTGCAATATTTGGATTAAACACTTCGGCCTCAGCTGGGCTCCCCCACACCCTCAGGTGGTTTAGAGAAGGCATTCTTCCTGTCCACAACTCGTACGGTGTTTTGGGCACCGACTTGCTTGATACTCTATTGAGAATGTGAATGGTGGTTTTTAATGCCTCCATCCATAATCCCAATGGTAAGGTGGAGTAACTCATCATACGGCGCACCATATCCATAAGTGTACGGTTACGCCTTTTAGCTACTCCATTTTTTAGGCTTGCCCGACATTGAATACTGGGCAACTATGCCAGTCTCCTGTAAAAACCTTGCAAAAGGTCCAGGGACTTGGCCATATGGAGTGTGTCGACCGTAGTACTCCCCCAAGGTCAGATCTTACTATCTTTATTCTTGTGTCATGGTGATTTTCAACTTTAGCTTTAATTATCTTAAATTTATCCAACGCTTCAGATCTTTTTTGATTGGATAAATATAACCATATCGGGAGTAATCATCTGTGAATGTTATGAACGAGTCATAGCCATCAACACTTTTCACAGGAAATGGTCCGCAAATGTCAGTGTGAATGGTTCTAGTGTTCCCGTGCTTCAGTTTGGACCCTGTTTGATTTGCTTTACATAGTTCCCTTTAATGAAATTAATGCATTGTTATATGTCTAAGAACTCTAATGGAGGAAGAATTTTATTTTTAACTAGTCTTTCTATTCTCTCTCGGAATATGGCCCAAGCGACAGTGCTATAATTTCGATGAGTCATGAGTTCTCTTTCTTTTCTTTTGTTCTTTGTCTGACGCGGAAACATGCCCATTCACTTTACACATAGAATACACTTTTTCGCGTAGGGATAACAAATAAAGCTCATTGTGAAGGAAAGCAACACCTACATAAGCATTATTAAACCATATGGCACCCTTGCCATGTCCAAAATAACATTCATAATGATCTTTGTCCTAACGTGAAACACTAATCAAGTTTCTGTGTAATGAAGGAACATATAAAACATCTCTAAGCACAATCGTGAATCCATCATCTAACTCCAGGGAGATGTCGTCGATAGCTTCAACGTCTGTTTGAACTCCATTTGCAACTTCAATGCGTCTTTCGCTTCTTTGCGTAGTCCGCGTCGAATGGAATCCCTGTAAAGAATTTGCAACATGAACAGTTACACCTGAGTCAATCCACCAAGTGGATTTCAAAAATTGTGTATACAAGGATTCATTTACAAAGGAAACAGTGTTGTTACCTTTCTTTGCCATTATTGACTTTAACCAAGCAGGGCAATCTTTCTTGTAATGCCCAGTCTTCTTACAATGGAGACATGTATCTTTGTCCACTTGAAAATGCTTTTGCTGATGTTGATGTTGCGTGGGAGCTTTTCCATGTGGCAATGAAGGGGGACTTTGGTTATTTTGATTGTAGTTCCTTTTCTTGATATCCTTCACATAGTTCAGAGAACCACCATGTGAGGTTTTAAGTCTTTCCTCTTCTTGCACACACATGACTATTGTCTTTTCAATGTCCCACTTTTCAAGCGACATGTTGTAGTTGACAACAAAAGTGTCAAACTCTTTTGGCAGTGAAGCCATAACCAGGTGAACAAGGAGTGCTGGCTTGAGCTCCAAATCAGCATCCATGGACTTGAACTTAGCTGCCATGTTGCTCATCCTGAGTGAAAGGATCGATACGGGCGACTAGAGGGGGGGGGGGTGAATAGGCGCTAAGTCAATTTTTAATCTTTTTCAATTTTAAGGCTTGACACAAAGTAAATTCAATAGATGTGCAACTAGATAAATTTCCTATAAGTGACAAGCACGCAAGTAAACAAGTAACTAGCAAGATACAAGTAAGGGAAAGAAATAACTGAAGAGTGGAGACCGGAGACACAAGGATGTATTCCCGTAGCTCATTCCTTTTGAGGGGAAGTACATCTATGTTGGAGAGGTGTGGTGACACGAAGTCCACCAAAGGCTCACCTTGTTCTCCGGTGAGCAAGCCATGGAGGCTAGCTCGTTTCCACTAAGCGGTGGTATTGGGGGAACCAACCGAATCCCTTACACGGAGCTTGGGGCACGCATCCACAACTCAATTGGAGGCTCCCAAAAAAGCCACGGAGGCTAGAACACCACAAAGACGAGTCAATCAACCAATTACAATACCTAGGATCTTAAGAACCCCTAGGCACAAATTCTCCAAGCAAATAGAGAGGGAAATGAAATTCCTTTGTTGAAGATGTAGATCGGTGCCTCCTCCTTCAATCCTCAAAGATCAAGAGCTTTGGTTGGCTAGAAGAGGAGATCTATGGAATTTGGTGTTTTTGAAATGGGGGTAGGTGAGAGCTTCAAAGATGAACAATGGTAGGTGAAGTTCTAACCCTACCCCAGCTAGGAGAAGGGGTATTTATATGGGGGTGAAAATCTGGCCGCTGGAAGCAGCTCGCGCGAGGTTCGGCCATAAGTTCGGCACCGCCGAAGTCTAGGCTGGACGACCCGACGGTCAGTCCGGCGGGACCAGGCTGAAGACCGGACATCCGGCGGCCCACCAGAGAGTTTCGGCCCCGTGCTGAAACACGCGCCAGTATAGCTGTTCGGTCCCGCGTCAGACTGGTCTGGTCTGCCGCTAGATGATCCGGCCTAGAATCCGGCCTGGCCAGACCTAGGGCCAAACTGGACATCTTCTGGGAGAGAGTTCCACCGACCTTCTTTTGAGCATAAAACCCCATCACCTGTGAACTAAAAACGTGTATGCATACTTTTCAAACATTAGTCCACACAACGAATAATCATGTCATCGTTAATCAAAAATAATAGAAATAGACAAATGTCCTTTCAATCTCCCCCTTTTTGATTTACGATGACAAACTAAGATAGAGTCTCAAATTCCTTACAAGATAGTGAGAAGGCTCCCCCATAACATATGCACATGGTTGAATTTGCGTTTGGAATGCAAGGTGCAACACTTTAACATGAGGAGCCCCCCACTATCTTTAGGGACAATGCATGGTATAGACAAGATAATAACATGGATAGCTAAAATGATACGCAAGCATATAGTAATATCCAAGTACATAATTAAGGATACAAACTTGTCCACACACGAATATAAAGTTCAAGGAGTTCGAGAGATAAAATGGCAAATGAAAACGCAAATGGACACAAGCCACATAAGAACCAAATAAAATGAAGCTAGGCTTGTGTCACTCAACGTTATTCCTAGAGACTCTACACTCTTCTCCCCCTTTGGCATCGAAACACCAAAAAGGGACAAGAGAGTAGATGATGCTAGCGTTCAATAGTCTTCACTCGGAGTACGAGGAGAGGAAAAGTGACATCCACCATCTTCATCTTCATGGGCACCTTCATCTTCATCAACATCTTTTGGCACATATGGTGGCGCAAAGTCTTCAAAGCCATTGAACATGTCTTCATCAAGTGGCGGCATGACATAGTTGACATAGGGAACCGGATCCAACTTAAGTCCAATGGGAGGAACAACACTTCCCCTAGCAGCCAAGAAATCATTCTGCCTCCTCCGAATCTCCTGACTCATCTCCATACTCTTGTGAGCCACATCATAGGTGCTGCGACGCATTTCGCACATGTTCCAGAAGAGCGTGGCAAGGCCCTTCTTGCGAGAGGACCGAAGGTGGCGACGAGAGCTAGTTCCAAAACCCGAAGCACGGTGAGGATCAAGAGCAGCCCTTGAGCGACCCTCAGCCCTAGCGGTGATCATCCCTGGAACATCCTCAAAAGTGCCACGAAGAGGCAAAGTGTAGGTCTCCATCTCAAGGATCTGTCCATGCACCACACTGGTAGAAGCTCTTCTGTTGATCAAACGCTGGACAAACTGGCAATAGTTGGGAGTCATACGCTTCATGGAGGATCTCTTGATTTCCTGAAAGATGAAGTCACAGCCATCAATCTTCCCGAGTTTCTGGGGCTGGCAATAGTAGAGCAGATTCCTGTGGTAGCCCCTGATACTCGCATCATCCCCAGCCTTGCTCACAAGATTGCAATGAAAGAGCTTCGCAAGAGCATTGTAGTAGTAGTACTGGTACATCCCTGAAATGGCAGGAGCAGGGTGGATTGGCTCATCAGGATAGAAGATGTTAGAGATCTTATCCATGGCTAGGGGCGGCTGAGAGTGGATCTTGAAGCCGCTTGCCCTACCACTACCATAACCCAAGGCAGAGCAGAAATCAGCAAACTTGGCAGAGTGCACATCCTAGCCAGTCATCCAAGTGAAAGACTCCTCTGGATCCTCATGGAAGTGGGTGGTGCAAAAGAACTGACGAACCGCTAAATGCTGAATAGGTTCCTGAAGAGTGACAAGGTCAAGGATATCCAACTTGAGAAGAGCCTCATGGATGAAGCAGAAGTCTCCAGTGACATACTGCTG
Organism: Dactylis glomerata; assembly: GCA_007115705.1. Classification (NCBI taxonomy): domain Eukaryota; kingdom Viridiplantae; phylum Streptophyta; class Magnoliopsida; order Poales; family Poaceae; genus Dactylis; species Dactylis glomerata. Next base: position 16,286,867 of record QXEO01000553.1, read on the forward strand.
GAAGTGCTCGGTGTCAAGGGCTTTGGGAATCACATAGAACCCACTCTTCATGTGCTCTTGAGCATCATAGTAGTCATCCCACATGGCTCTCTGAGATTCGGTCTAGAACTTCTTATCACTACCAGTGTACTGCCTCTCATGGAAGCGGTACGGGTTCTCCTTTCGGATGCGACGCCAAGTGCTGATATGCGCTGAGCCCAGATTCTCTGTGATCTCCTTCTCCTTCTCCACATCAACCGGACCAAGGTGGACGCCCTTTCCCCTCTTGGATGGGTTTACCCCACGAGGATGAACAATCTTTTTCTTCAAAGGCTACCCCACAGCAGCAAAACTGCCACCACCCACAGCAGTCTTCCCGGTATGACAGGAACTGGCACGACATGGAGGTCGTCCCCTAGTCTCATCAATCTTCCTCTTCTTGATCTCAAACGTTGCGGCTTCTTCAGGATCATCAATGCGGAAGTCACTATCCTCGGTAGAGTGCTCAGAGTCTAAAGAACGTAAGCAAAAAGAAGCAACACCCGATAAAGATACATGTCACCGAAAATGGAACTCAAAGATGCGTAGGAACAAGTGCAAGTTTGAAAGAAAATTTGACACAGGTTGATTCGGCGCCAGGTCCATCCGGGCCAAACTGGCCGCCGGACAGTCCGGCGCCAGGTCCGGCGCCCGCCGGACTGACCGCCGAATCGATGAAACTGCTGCAATGTGTCCAAATATTCCTCAAATTTGACTCAAAACTTGTGCCTACAAACTTTAAGAGAATAAGGATGCCATGGAAAGGAACTAGACCATCTATATGGAAGAAACCCTAACCAATCTACCCCTAGACAAAAAACATCCTTACCCTAGTGACAAGGGTATAGATAATAGAGCCCATTACTTGAGTACCCCTAAGGCCCGTTAAGCTAGGCCCAAGTATAATCATAGTCGAAGTACGAGTTCATACCGTATACCGATGTTGTAATATGTAACAGACCCGACCAGACCCTCTAGACCTGGCCGCCTATATACAGGGGCCAGGAGAGGACGGTCAGGGGGAGATTGAGAGTAAGCCAAGTCGATCACCACGTTTATTCTCGATACACGCCTTGTTTGACTAATTTTACCTTCGAGTTCATCCGACGCCCTATTCCCCCAATCATAATCCTTCATCTAGGACATTTGTCGAGTTAGCCCTCGTCAATTGGCGCCGACCGTGGGGACGCTGGGCGTTGGAATCATGAATTCGACGGTTTTTTTCGCTTTTAGCCAATAGTAGTCCAGAAGTCGACGAAAACCAGATATCCTTCGGAACCATCGATTTCCAGCCACATCTGTCAAACTCCACTCCAATATTCGAGAGCATGGATCAAGATATGGACCTGACGATCGAAAGCCTAAACTTTCGCGTCGGATCTTTAGGTTCGATTCGCCTTTCAGATCCGGCGAAACTGGATCCATCGGCAAGCGAAGCGAAGACAATTACAATATCCAAATCATTGGTGGGCTCTTCCAGCGAGGCAAACTCGCCAGTCAGCCTTGCAATACAAGAAATTACAGGAGAAAAAATCACAGAACTCGACGAGACCATGGAGAATCTCGACTTAGAGGATCAACTCAAAGACTTCATGATCTCCCATGATGATGCTTCAGACAAATCAACAGACACCTGGAAGAGAGGACTAGAGCTTCATGAGGATGACGAAACAATCTTCTCAAGCTTCAACAGCAAGTTCGACAACCGGTATCAAGTACTCGCAATTGTAGGAGACAACTCAGAAGAATTCGACGAAAACAACAATCCAGTACTCAACCCAGCAAATATAAACAGAGGAGCAAATCATTTGGCAGAAGGAGAAACTGCAGATTTTCTAGCAAACAGGGAAAAAGTTCGACTATCAGCCAATGAATGGAAGATAATCAAGACAGCTGTAGAACACGGTGTGCCCATACCAGCAGATGCAAGCAAAAATATGCTTTTAGTGTATCATTATGCCCTAAGATAGCAAGCAAAACAACTAGCAAAAGAAAAAGTTGAAATACAGAAAAGGAAAGATTCAACCATTGCAGCAAGTGCAGCTTTTCATAAAGCACGCAGCGACGCGTCATACACAAACAGCAAAAGGCATCGTCGACATGGATCAAGGATGGAAAACCTCGAATACTCAGAAAGGCGAAGCCTCTCCAAAAACCTCGACTCGTCCTTCCTATCGGTCGATGAGCAAGGCAACATCATACCAAAGACACCAGAAGCAGCACTCGTGGCAGCACAAACATATCTATACACAACACGGCCAAGCCCAAGGGACCTAAGGGAACATATGCACCGAGCAGCATTGCAAGGATTAAGAATGGTAGGTAACAAATTGACACCAAAAGAAGAGGATGTACATCGCAATAAAGGAACACATAAACCAAGGTCACCACACCGTCACAACAGTCCTTGGCACAGGAGTGGTAGTCGACGATCTAGATCACCATCACCAAGGCGACATAAAAGCCCAAAGCATGGAAGAACCCGAAGATCCATGACTCCCACCAAAGCGTATGACTATGAAGACGATGAAAAAGAGATGGGGGCGTCGTGCTTTACTCGTAGAGTTCGCACCACACCAGTACCCAAGGGTTTCAAACTACCCCATGACCAGCAAAAGTATGATGGATCTCAGGAGCCACAGTCATGGCTCTCAGATTACTTACAGGCAGTAAAAATACTAGGAGGAAAAAAAAACAATGCAAAGTTTACAATTACACCTCACCGGCGCAGCAAGGTCATGGTTGAGCAAATTAGAAAGAGGAACAATTGGAAGCTGGGAGGAACTCACAAAGCAATTCACAAGTAACTTTAAATCAACGTACAAGCAGCCATCGTCGATAGAAGAAGTCAAAGCCTGTGTACAGCAATGCAACGAGACGCTAAGGTCATATATTCAAAGGTGGAGCATTATCAACAACTCTGCAGTCGAAGTTTCATATGAGAGAGCAATAGATGCCTTCACGCTCAGGTTGCGACGAGGAGACCTAGTCGAAGAGATGGGTAGAATCAGGCCGAAGACAGTATCCGATCTAATGGACATAGCAAACAGATTTGCAGATGGCGAAGATGCATACAACAACAAAAGAACACGATCACCAGAAGACGATAGGGGAAACAGATACGGCGGCCAAAGGAGGAGATCTCGCAATTACGACAACTACGGCTCTCACGACCAATAGCCGCGGGATATAAAGACAATAATTATCAAGGAGATGACCGTAGAAACTTAGGATACCGCAGCTACGGAAGAGAAGACTATGGGAATAGCAAAAGGTTTTAGTCAAGGGAAACTCGAGAATACAACCCATCACCAGATGATATGCTAAATAGACCGTGCCATATACACTCCGCGTTCGTCGATGGGAAAAGAGTATCTAGACACGCAATGAAGGACTGCAAAACATTCTTGAAACTACATGAGGCAGCAGTCAACAAACAAGCCGAAGCAAAGAAGCAAGGGTATATAGGGAACACAAGCAACACGCCCACAGCAACTCAACAAGCAAACAACGGAGCTTCACAAGGTAAAAACCAGTCAATCCAAGGACACGACAATGACGGAGGATATATCCCGTCCAAAGGACACATCACAGCCATGATACAACCAGTCCCAAGGTCGAACAAGAAGGAAAAGAGTATAACTGGACCCTACAACAGTGCCTCGGCCGGGAAACACGCCTTTGGTACTCAAAGCCCAAATCGGGACATACAACGTTGATAGAGTATTCATGGATGCAGGAAGTGGAATAAACCTAATATACACAGAGACACTCCGGGCAATTCACATATCATTGGAGTTCCTGAAACCAACAAATTGTTCCTTCCATGGGATCGTACCAGGGCGCGCCAACTATCCATTGGGACGAATAGCACTCAACGTTTGCTTTGGTAACCGCCAAAACTATAGAAGAGAAAAGCTCGACTTCGAAGTCATGGACTCGCCATCTCAATATCGCGCGATCCTCGGAAGACCAGCGTTTTCGCAATTTATGGCAGTACCTCACTATACGTACATGGTACTCAAAATGCCAGGACCAAACGGAATTATCACAGTAAAGGGAAGCTTCGAACTTTCAGATCTATGCAACAAAGAATTCCACAAAATGGCACAAAATTTTAGTATGATAGCCAACTACGGAGAACCCAAGGGCAAGGCGCCAAGCGCGACTGCAGGCGTCACAAAACAACTCGAAGAAAACCCAGCGGAGCCAAAGGCGAAGAAGCCACAGGTACAGCCATCGCAGCCAAAGGAAGCTACAGGAGAAGAGGAAAAGACTTTGGCAACATAGACATCAAGTATACAAAAGTAGAATAGACAAAATAAGGCTATTAAGCCACGAGTTATCCTAGGGCAATGCCCTCTAGACCAAGAACACAGGTCATTGGCCGGGTCTCTTGGGACACCCCATGTATCTTATATTCAAGCATAAATAAAGACAAAGTTCCTCTTTTCGAGTTTACAAGTCTCAACAAAACAAATCCCGAATGACATTGCGGCAAACGCACTAAACATAAAGCACCTTGAGAACAAAAATTTCTGGCAAGCAGCCCTAGAAAACGAGAACTCTCGCGTTTCATACACAAAACGTATATACAACAGATCATTACAACATTGGCTGATCTGAATCATCCACCGCAAGAGGATTCAAATAATGATACTTGCGGAAAAATCTAGCATCTTCTCGAAGCAACCTAGCTATGATTCTCCTCGCCGGTTGAAGGGTAGCATCCATATGGACTTGCAGCTTCACGCGCCCTGGAGGAAAACTTAGAGATATGGAGCTGTAGTTAAGCCTTGTATGCCACTTGTGTATCCATCCAAAAGCAAAATTGGCACCCCGCCACTAAGTTAAGTTCTATCAGACGATGAATTCGTTGACTAGATCTAAAAGTGTCGAGTAGACACTTAAAATTTTCTGGCGGAGGATTGCGAGGAAGCATAACGGAGTACATGGTTGTCAACGATCTTTGACAACCATCGACAGCTTCCCCAATGTGTTGAGCACAATCCTGCAGAAGAACAACAGTGCTGCGGTGCCGCGAGTCAGCCCATAAAGAATCCGTATCCTTCGATACCTTTTCCAAAGCCGCGATTCGCTCGGCAACTCGACGGTCTTCATCAGCGGGATGTAAGCAAGTACCTAGAAGACACAAAATCATCAAAATACAAAGCCAAGAGAAGCAGTAGAAAATTCGAGAGGATCTGAAGAAAATATACACTTCAGCTGTTCACAAGCTGACTCGACAAAATCAATAAGAAAGGAGTCACACTCCTTCAGGTGCATAACTTGGGCCACCAAACCCGACACTTTATCCTCAAGCACGGATATCTGCCTCGTCAAGCCATAAGACTTGCTGGCTTGGTCCATAGCAGTTTTTGCTTGACGCTTCATCAAAGACAAACGGCCTTCGAGGTCCGAAATCCTTGACACATACTCAGTACACTGGCAAGGAAAGCGAGGAGAGGAAGGAACCTCAGAGTCAAACACATCGGCGGGTGGCAAGTCGCGACCACGATCCGGCGATCCACCAGCATACACAGTCTGGAAGTCAAAAGAAGGAAAGATGAAATAACTTAGAAACGCATCAAAGTGGCCAAAGAGCAACGCTTCATAAAGTAAAAATATTTACATGGTTCCCCGCTGAATCACCAGGCGAAGGATGAAAGTTCTACTACATCAATTCAAAAGGAAAAAACTACAAGGAAAGGCTAAATTCTACGGCACCTCAGCAGCAGGTTCCGTGGTGGAAGGAGGCGCAGAAGCTTCAGCAGCAGCAGCATCACTAGGAGGAGGCGTCAAGGAGCCAGTCGCGGAAGTCGAGGAAGTCGCCGAGGGAGTAATAAGCAACACAATGTTAGGCGCATATTTCTTCGCGTACTTGAAGAACCCCATCATCTCCGAAAGAGGGCGGGCAGGGGAAGACCCAATCTTAGCCCAGACCACCTCTTCGCCATGTGACTGGGAAAGAGCGATCGCCCCCCTCTACACCGCGCTTCACCGAGGTGCGCTTCAAGGCGAGCACAGGATCTTCAACATTATCAAAAGCCTCGAGGAGTTTCTTAAGGTTGTCGCCTGGCATCTCCCCCTTTTCTTCGGCCAGAACCCGACAAATATGCGGATGAGCACGCGTCGGGTTAGTCAAAGAACATCCTGCACAAGTTTCCAGTTGGATTCCTGTAACAACTCAGAAATTGTAATCCACTTCTTAATAAATAAAGTACCAAATTTTGGACCCAAATAAAACTTTTTATCTATTTTTGTATGCATACATGCATTTTTCTCTTATATGAATTCTATGATTTTATGTGGGTTATTTTTGTTTGAGCATTGGTTAGATAATCCTAAGTGAACCAACAGAATCAATGGAGAAAATAATTAAGAAGCAAAGAATCAAGAAATCCAAATAGGTAAGAAAGAGAGAAAGTTAATAGGATCTAGAAATTGTTTTTGACTACACCACTTTGAGCCATTAGATTAAGAATTCTGTAATCCAAATCAGTAAATGGCCAACTAGTTGAGCTTAACCCAGTTATAGACTACCACAACCAACAAAGATCTACCAAAAATTCAAATTGGAACACCACTCAAACTTGAGCAAAAGTTGGAATCTGAAACAGGAACCATTTCAAATTTGAAATATAAATTTTTGCAAAACTCATTCTTTCTCCAGAACAAAAATATGCCAGGGTACCTTATCCAATATGATGAGCACCCAAAGTGGCAAATTTGAAAAATTCGAATTTTGAGTTCTTGTAAGCATTTCGTCGAACACTGGCAGAAGCAAATCGAGTGAGATCAAACTTCACTGGTGCAGCACTGTTCTGGCTCGACCAAGTGCTGTAGCCATGCTCTCTGGCCGCGCCTCGATCGATTCCAGCCCCCTCTGCCCCGACCCAAGCCATGGAAGAAGGAGGAGAAGAGGAGAGAACACCCAGGACCCCCTCCCAGTAACCCACTGTCCCGCGCGATGCCGACCGTCTGGAAGGCGCCAGAGGAGACCCACAGTCCCCCGCGGCCGAACCAGAACCCTCCCAGCACGCGAGCGTGAACGCCGTGACCGGAGCGAGCTTGCAACGCCGCCAGGGCCCCCGCAGCGTCGAGCTTCTGGTCGCCTTGCTCCCGGCCACCTGGGCCTATATAAAGCCCCGGCGATCAAACGCAGAGACGCACCTCACTCCCCTCTACCTCCCAGACATCACCGCTTCTTCCCTCTCGCTCTGCTTCGCCGTAGCCAACCTCGCTGGCGCAGTACTGGACAGGAGGAGCGCCGCCGCGTCCGAGCACCTGGGAGCAAGCTGCTTCAGGGAATCGGAGGAGGAGACGAACCGCCGCCGATCCCGCACGTCGCCGACGAGCCCTGCTTCCCCTACGCCTCGCCATCGCCGTCGAACACTCGTCACTGCTCGCAGGTGAGCTCCCGCCGTGATTGAGGAAGACGATGAACCTGCGCCGTTAGATCGCGATCCAACGCTAGCATACCGATTCGGGTTTTAGAATTAGATCTGACGAGGAGGTCCCACCTGTCAGCCCGTTTTATTTTTCCCAGCCGCAGCGAATCGTTTTCTGGGCCAGGCCCGTTCGGGTTTCGTCTGAACTGAGCCCAGCTAAGGAAGATTTGGTCCGAGTCGTTTTTAATTAAAATTCCCGCCCTTTTCATTTATTTCAAATTTGTTTCAGATGCTATTTTCAAACTTTAATCCCTAGAGTTTTATAAATCCAAATTTAGCAAATAAATATTCATTGGAAAGCTTATAAAATACTCTATCCAATAGTACTGGTTAGAATTCAAAATCAGTTAAGAATAAAATTGGATATGAATAGTGTGACCATAGCTTGTTAAATAATGAAGGACTTCTAGAAATTTATTTAAGCTATCAAAAATCATGAAAATAAAAATGTGAACTTACTAATGACCCCTCTCACTGTTAGTCAACACTAATCTATCCCAAACCCTATTAGTGTGATCACTTAGACCCTAACCCAAACCTATTTGGTAGCATGAAATGATAGATCACTAGTGCACACTTAGAATGAAATTGTCCTCAATGCAATTCACTTAGTGGACCATTCCCCCTTAAACTTGTCTTAGTAACCCTAACTCACCTCCAATGCTGCACCAATAAACCACCTTTGCCACTTAGCAAAGAATCTAGCTTGCACATTTGAAGAAAAACCTAGGAAAAAAGACTTATCTACCAACACCATAAAATGCAACATGGATGTTTCTGGTTAGCAAGTAGAGATGTGTGCTTGGAGTGTTGTTAGCTTGGTGAAGTGATGGTGTGCTTTGTGTTTATTCGTTATTAGACGCTAGTGTTGCCGAGGAGGATATTGGAAGGGATTATTATTATCAAGAAGAAGAAGAAGAAAACCCCGGACACTTTGCCAACCAAGGCAAGCCATCTTTTGATTCATACTCCCAATGCCTAGTTTTAAGATTTGCATCCTCCTTGTTTTACTTAAATTGCATGATTGAATTGCTAGAGTAGAATGATAGAAGTAAAGTGATATCTTGATTCTCAAGAGCATCAAGCTGAGTTTATCCAACCACAGTTAGGAGTACTACCACTCAATATAGTTGCTTAGTCGCTAATAAAAGTTGAGGCTATCTCTGGAGGAACCCCCTTTTGGAAAGTGGTGACTTGAACTGGAAACTTGAATGGGAGATTTCTCCTACATAAGGGCTTTATGAAAGAAAATCAATCTTGACTAAGAACTATGAAATATATTTCTCAATGACAACGAGTGATGTACCATGGGAGCCAATTTTACCGTACGACCACATTACCCCTGTATGGGAAGGGGCTTAATCCGTAGCTTGTCTATCTTAGTATGGGAGGCCTTGTATCAAATCTTCATGGAAGGACTCCACGGGCGGATACTTCTTGACCAAGTGGATTCCACTAACCCGGTACCCGGGATGGGCAGAACTAGAGGCGCCGGAGCGGGAGATTCCGTATCCCGGGCTCTAGGGGAGGATCCTATACTAGGATGAGCAAGTGAAAGAATTTGTTTGATTATCTGAACCTCGCATACTTGTGTATGTCGAACCGTGGATTTCTCCCGGCAGATGTATCGAATCTTGTGGGTAAAGTGTACCCCTCTGCAGAGGTTTTGAAACTATTCGAATAGCCGCGTCCGCGGTCATGGACGGTTGGTGAGCTGTACTTGACTTTTGTCAAACTAAAAGTGACAATGGTGACTTGGTAAATGACTTGACTTGACATGTTGTTGACACTTGAAATCCTCTTTAGATGGAACTTAGAGAACTAAATCTCTTTCCTATCAACAAATATTCTTGGGAAATAAAACTAGCTTTTGCAAACCAACTTAGTGCTTAGTCCACTATACCAAACCTTGCATATCTACTTCATCTTTTCTTTTATAAGATGGTTTGCGAGTGCATCCAATGTACTCACGGCTGTGTCCCTGGCTATCAACTTGGCCAGACTATGGGGAGGAATACCAGGAGGAAGGGTATGAGGAGGAGTACCAGAACTAAGATCATCTCCGTGAGTCGCCATTGCCTGTAGGTGAAGGCATGGGCCGAAGACGTTATTTTCCGCTGCTATATTGTGTTGTAATATGAACTTGGTCTATAAGACCATTGTATTTGAACCATCGTATTGTAATGTCTATGGAACTGGTTACCAACTACGTTATGTATATCGCAACAATGATTCTGGGATTGCGGTGGAATACATAACGGGCACTTCGAATTTGTTATCAAATTTGAGGTCGTCACAAGTTGGTATCAGAGCCTAGGCTGACCATAGGAGACCTTAGTTAGAATGGGCGTTAAAACAAAACCTTGATAAAAGAAAGATACAAGAACGGTTGCAAAAATTGCTTAGTCTTTCCTCTCTAGTTGCAAAGTTTTATGCATACTTCAGTTTTAGCTTACTTAAAAATTTTGCACACTTGAGTTGATCACTAACTTGAACTAATTTAAAATTTTGTAGATGGCCCTGGTATTCACTGAGCAGTACCAGTTGGGCCAAGGTGGCAGCCTTTGTTTCGAGCGCGACCTCACCACTTTGACCTTGTTCCTGAACCGTTTGTACCCGGAGTTCAAGGGAGCCGTGCTCAATGAGCACCCGGATGGAGAGCTACGGTGGCTCATCCGAGCTAGTTGCCGTGGCAAGAAGGGGATGTTGGGTTCTCCAAGGGTCAAGTTTGAGCTTGTGGAGAACACTTGGGCCGATGGTTTGGTCCGAGCGATGCAGGAGATGCACGCCCGCTTATGCGGACTGCACGTTGAGGAGGTTCAGGGAGGACGCTTCAAGGACTTTGCTCGGCGTGATGCGGATGGGCGTCCCGCAAACATGCCCGGGCAGAATGAGCCGAGTACCTACATCGACCACATGGACTTCTTGCTGTACTCCACTCAGCAGGAGGCCGACCGTGCCCGTACTAGGGCCAACCTCGAGCACGTTGCACTGGTGGAGGCGAGGAGCACTATCAGGATTCTTGCAAAGGAGCGCAAGAGCCTTCGTCGCCAGCGCGATGAGAAGGAGCAGGACCTTGAGGAATTGAAGGCCAATGTGGCGGAGTTGACTGCGTACATTGAGAGTCTTGAGGATCACCTTGGTGAGGAGGAAGGCATTGACCTCCGCAAGGAGGATAATGCCCTCATTAGTGATGAGGATGACTTCATGGAGGACCTCGATGATCCGGAGGATGGTGGACACAATGGATTCATTGTGAGTGACGACGAGGAAGATCCCGAGGAGCCCGCTGTTTAGACTCGAGATCCACGTGTTATCTAGTTATGAGTTCCACTTTATTTTTCACTTCGTGTAGGTGTGAGTTGTATCCCCCTCTCTAGTAGACGAGTCGCAATGATTTGATGTAAACCATTTGTAATGTGTGAACTCGTATGTATGATATGATTGTTGAGTGTTGAATGAAATTTGAATTTGGCCTTTAAGGCCTTAGTAAAACAAAATTGCATCATCCATGTTACCTTTAAATCCTAGCAAAATACTTTTCCCTCTTGTCTTACACACCTTATCTTCAGATGCCGCGAGCACCCCCACCCCCGAACCCGGAAATGGCCGAATTGCTAAGATTGATCATGGAAGACCGGGAAGCAGCCCGAGCTGAGCGCCAAGCCAACTTGGCCACTCTTCAGCAGTTAACCCAGATGGCAACGAACCACAACAATGGCAATGGCAATGGTGAAGGAGAAAACCATGGCAATGGAGAGCACCGATCCAAGTTAAGGAGTTTCCAGAACACCAACCCTCCTATATTCACTAAGTCTGAAGAGCCCTTAGATGCCGATGATTGGCTTCGTACTATGGAGAACAACTTGGCAGTCGCCGAAGTTGGTGAAAATGAGAAGGTCTTGTATACCACCCACTATCTTGCTGGGGCAGCGAGAGCTTGGTGGGATAGTACCCGTGCAATGCAAGCCCCAGGGTATGTGATGCCTTGGGAGGAGTTCAAGAGCAAGTTTAGCAAAGCCCATGTTCCTATGGGATTGGTTAAAAGGATGAGAGATGAATTCAGAAATCTGAGGCAAGGTTCCATGTCTGTGGTGGATTACCGGGACAAGTTCCTTACCTTGTCTAGGTATGCCCCAGATGACACTAACACCACTGAGAAGAAGCAAGAAAGGTTTCTGGATGGACTTCATGATGAGATGCAATGTGTCCTGGTTAGTATTCCCTTTGCCGACCTGGAGTCATTGGTTGACTCTGCCATTCAGATGGAAGGCAAACTCAAGCAAGCTACCGAGAACCGCAAGCGCCGTATGATGTATCAAGGCAACTCGAGCAACTCGCAGAAGCCAAGGGGAAATGC